>CM060172.1:44790010-45298809 GCA_030549775.1 Tamarix chinensis
AGGATTTTTTTCTTAATGACACAATTGAAATTAGGGAGAAGAAAATAATAATAAAGACCATAATAAAGAAGGGAATTTGGAATATAATTTTTTCAATGAATTTAATAAGACTATTAACATTGAACAAGCTTCTCCTAATTTATATCCATTTGAATCAATTTTGAAGGGGTCAGTGCTTGCTAAATTGGTTCCCTTAGGCTAGGGGAACTTTGTTACAGGTCTAACTGTCTAAGTACAAGCAAGACTCTATTCAGAATAAGGCAGTTAGACAGAATCCACTCACTAATTAGTGATGTAAACGGGGCGGGTTCGGGGCGGGTATATTATACCCGTATCCGTACCCATACCCGAATGGGTATCCGCTAATACATCCATATCCGTATCCGTTGGATATCCATTATTCGATGGATTGTCCGTTTACCCGTTAATGGATATTATCCAATAGATAAATCCATTACCCGATGGATAAACCCATTTATAGTTAAGTCAAATGAAAATTTTAACCTTAATTTATACTATATTTATTTTAAAATTAAGGGTAAAAGAGTAGTTATATATCGGGTAAACGAATATGGATATGGATACGAGTATAGTTACGGGTACAGATATGGATATCCTATACCCGTATCCGTACCCGAACCCGATAGGTATTTTAATCCAGCATCCATATCCGTATCCGTACCCATTTATTCATACCCGTTTAAGTATCCGTCAGATAAAATCTATCGGGTTTCGGGTAAAATCTGTCCCGTTTACATCCCTATCACTAATGTTACTGATAAAAATATCATAGAAAATACTTCCTTTAGTAAGTTGTTCACCTTGAAGCATGTAAAGTCCACTCATGGGAAGATATTTCAATAAGTTTTAGGTGAACCTTCTATGGCTTGTGGAAAGAATAATAAGCCAAAGGATACTTAGGATGGTATTTTGGTTAGGGATTCTCATGATCTTATGCATGCAACCTAATTGTTTTGTTATACATGTTAGCTCCCATGGTTTGTAATTTTATTTTTTGGAATGTAAAAAGAGCTGGTAACAATGCATTTTTTTGTCATTTCTTATCTTTGGTTAATCAATATAAACCTAGTCTAGTGGTTTTGGGATAAACTAAGATTAGCGAAGATAGAGTAGATAATATCATCAAAAAGCATAAGTTTTATGGTAACATTTAGGTTGAGGACCAAGGCTTGGCTAGTGATATATGGTTTCTTTGGAACAAAAAATTAATTTGAGTTGATGTATTAGGAGCTTCATCCTAGTTGCATCACATCCACATCAAATTATATACGAAATAAGAGTTTTTTTTATAGCAGTCTATGATTCACCATATGTTGTGGTAAGGGATGAACTATGGGAAGATCTCTTCAAAACTTATGACACGGTTTCCTTACCTTAGGTATTCAGAGGACATTTCAATGACATTCAATCCTTGGATGAACGTAGAGAGGGAAACATCAAAAATATATATAGATGTAGTGTTTTTAATGAGTACCTCAATAAGTGGTCTCTTTCAAATTTAGGTTTCTCTAGGCCTAAATTCACTTGGCATGGGAAAGCTAGGGGTGTACCATAAGCTTATACATTTATTGCATTGTTTCTATGAATTTATAGAGTGAGCTTTTTCCTAATGCCATTATTTAACATCTCACTTGAGTTTATTCAGATCATCATCATGTACTTCTTACTTGTTTTGATTAACCTCGATGGTTTATCTTAGAAAATAGGCTTAAATTTGAGATTTTCTAGGCTTACTGATAATAAACTAGACAATATGGTACGTCCTACTTGAAAATATGGTTGTGAACTTCTTAAATCTTTTTCCTAATGCTCTTTTGATCTTAGTGCATGAAATAAGAGCTATTTGGAAATATTCATAGAAGTAAAAGAATAATTATGGCTCGTATTCAAGGATTTCGGCGTAATTTATTTGAGCACATTACATACAATCTCCTCCATTTGAAATAATCCCTTACAAAGGATTATAATGAAATTCTTCTATAGGAACAAATTTTTTGGTTCCAAAAATCCAAATTGAATGCCTTAACACTTCAAGACAGTAATAAATGGATCTTCTATCTTTCGACTATACAAAAAAAGGGGAAAACAATAATTACTAGTTTGCATAATGATGAAGGTACCTAGATCTTAGATCCTATATAACCTTGGGACTTGGTGAGCAGCTCCTATGAGTCACTCTATATAGTAGAGCAATTTAGTGCCCAACCTGTTTTTGTCCCTTATTTATTTCCTTGGTTGAACAATAACATTCTCTCTACCATAGTCACTCCTATGGTTATACATGAGGTCAAAGAGGGCATCTTTTTAATGGGTCCTTTTAAGAGCCCGGGTCTGATTGGTTTTAATCATTTATTTTTATTTTTATTTTTATAAATTTTGGCACATTATTGGCAAGGATATTTTCAGCCAGGTTAGTGATGCTTTCTCGAATGCGTGTTTCAATACCTCCTTAAATGAGACCGTGCTTTCTCTCATTCCCAAGGTTGAATCTCCAACCCATGTAAGGGATTTATTTTACATATTAGCTCATATAATGTGTCCTATAAGGTCATCACTAATAGGCTAAAACTTGTACTTTGTTCGATCATTGGCCCTAAGCAAAGTGGTTTCTTGAAAGACCCCAAAATCCTAATTTAAAAAATTATGGCCAAACAAAGAATTATTAAGTAAATTAATTAAATGAATTATTTTATTAAAATAAGAGGAAGGAATTAAGGCAAAATCAAGAGGAAAATAATAAATAATTTAATTAGGAAAAATTAGGGTGTTTTTCTAATTAAAATGGAATTAGGGAAAAATTATTCAAAATATCCTAAATTAATCTAAAAAGAAAATTTATTTATTATTAAATTAAAATATTATTATTTAAATATTTAAAAATACTAAAATGTTCTAAATACCCCAACCCATCTATTTTTTCCCTTTTTTCTTTTTCCTTTTTCCTTTTTTCCCCTTCCTTTCCTTTTTTTTTTCTTGCCTTCCTCTCATTTCTCCTTTTCTTTTATTTTTCCTTCTCCCCTTCGATCTGGGCCAGCCTCTACCGCTGTCCAAACCTTCCTCCCTCTCTTCTCTCCCTCATGCAGCCCAAGCCCGCTTCTTTTTTCCCTTCTCTCTCTCCGCCAATCGCAACCCACCCAACTCCCTCTCCTTTTTCTTTCTTTCTTTTTCCCTGGGACAACCAGTCCACTCCTTCCTTATTCTTCCTTCTTCTTCCCTAACCTTTCTTCTTCCCCTGCTCCTTCCCCATGCAGGCATATGGCCCCTACAACACCGCACGCTGACCTACCACCTCCCCTCTCTTCCCCCATTGATTCCTCTCCCTACTCGGCCCAATCAGCCCTCCTCTCTCTCCTCATGTGTGCCCCTTTCCCCCTTCCTTTCTCCTTCCCCAACTAGACAAGACCTACAACTTTGTAGGCCTATACTAGTTGTGCGCCACCGATCGGTGACCTACCATGTATGCCACTCCGCTCACCTCTTCCCCCTCTTTCATTTTCCCCCTTTCAATGGCCTATAAATACCCTATAACTGCCCCCCATTTGGAATTTTTTCCCTACCTAGAAATTTCCCAATTTGTTCGTCGCTGCCCATTTAGACGACCACTCCATCGGTGCTACCTAGCACCGCCGCCCAAACAACCTCCCAAACCACTCCCTACACCACCCTCCATCGAACTACACCACTTATCATCCTCAATTCTTCATGCACAAGCTGCCTTGGTCGTGTAAAGTTGACTCTTCAATCAACCCCTTTTTACCCACCACTACCCTTCACGTCGTTGTCCACCATAGTTTCCGCTGTAAACACCACTCCCCCTACCCCCCTAAAACCACCAGCAGAACCTCCTCTACCTCCCCCCACCTTCCTTTCCCCCTTCCTCCCTCTCCACCACCTTTGGCCACCACACCCACCACCACCTGTGTTGCCCCTTTAGCTGCACCACCATCCCCATTCTAGCCCTCTCAACCTAGGGCATCCATCACCCTTTCATTCCCCCTCTTCTATCCTAAATGACAACCTTTCCACCCTCTCTTCTCCCTCCACCGCCGTCAGTGCCACCTGATCACCACCATCCCTAGGTGGTACCCTAACCCCCTTAAACCCTACTTTATGCAAATGTTATCTTTTTTATTAGTATTCATATTATTATTATTATTATTATTATTATTATTATTATTATTATTATTATTATTATTATTATTATTATTATTATTATTATGTTATCATTATTGTTATTCTTATCATTATTATTATATATAACTTTGGAGCATTAATACTACCATTATTATTAATGGTCGAAACCTTTTTATTATTAGTATAATGATTATCATTATTACTATTTTTATCATTATTATTATTAATACTAACTCTAGCATACTATTACTATTATTATTATTATTCAAACCCTTATATTTATTATTACTATTATTGTTGTTGTTGTTGTTGTTGTTGTTGTTGTTATTGTTGTTGTTGTTACTGTTGCTACTGTTGTTGTTGTTGTTGTTATTACTACTACTACTATTACTATCACTATTATTAACCTTGACCTTATTGTCACTAAGGTTACTATTATTATGATTATTAGGACCCTTACTAGTATTATTCTTATGATTAGAACTATTAGTATTATTATTACTACTACTACTATTATTACTACTACTTTGTCATTATTGTTAATATTACCTATATCACTAACATTACTATCACTAATGGCATTATTATTATTATTATTATTATTATTATTATTATTATTATTATTATTATTATTATTATTATTATTATTATTATTATTATTATTGTCACTACTTATATCATTAATATTACTACTAAGATTTTGGGTTGTTATTAGTATTATCACTACAACTATTATTATTATTACTATTATTAGTAATATCAAAGCTATTATCTTTAATAATATAAATATTGCTATTAATACTTTAACATGAACCAATATACCTATCTATTTTGACTTGTAATAACATGTTTAGCTACTTTGAGAATAATAACCCTACTTTTACTTATAAAAGTACTATTAATATTAGTAACCCTAATATTAGGCTATGATAAGGGTAAGGTAATAATAATGGTACTTTTGGTAAGAGGGAAGTTAACCCTTAGTATTACCCTCTTATAGGTGAATCAAGTCAAAACCCTAAGGAGGCGTAGGAGTGTGCTCCAAGACCGGTGTTGCATTAGATAAGGATGTAGCTATGACCCGCTATGTGTGTGTTATGTGTCTTGTATGCCATGTGTTATATTATGTTGTGTACTTTATGATTATTGTGACTATTTGTTTGTAGCACGGCTTAGAGTTGAGGTATGCTTATGTAACTCCCTTATGGCATATAAATAATGATATACATATATATATATATATATGTTGTGCTTATGATGTTATATGATGCGACCCTTTAATACATGCATACTAGGGTGTTTAATAATATGATATGGGGTGAAAGGATGAAAAAGAAAAAAGGGGAAGTGAGTTGTGATGAGTTCATATTTTGACACATTTTATACCATTATAATCTTAGTTTTTGGTAGTTTATTTAGCTAATATAGGGAAATAATTATTGTTTTATGCTTAAGTGGTAAAAATTGTATAAATTTTATTATTTGAGCTAAAATGATATAAATTAAGTAAATTTAGAATAAAATATTATTTATTAATTTTTATTAATTTATTTTGCAGATTTTATTTTAAATAAAAGAAAAGAAAAAAAAAAGAAGTCGACGTTTGGACCAACGGCCAAAGGCCGAAGGGCCAAACGCCACTTAAACGAAACCAAAAGAACCAAACAGGCCACATGAGAAAAAAGCAGCCGCAAGGGCTGACGTGGCGATGCAATTAAATTATAAAAGGAGAAGGCTCGACAGAGAACAAAGCAGAGTGCGGCGCAGAAGGACGAAAAAGGAGCAGCAGGCGGGTCAGAGCCTTCCTTCACAGGCTCGGGAGAAGACGCTGCCGCACGCCACGCGAAGGAAAAAAGCAGCCGCACGGAAACCGAGGCCAACGGACGACGCACGACAGCGCCCTCGTCAGCCCGTGTCAGCCGTGTCAGCCAGCGACGAAAAGAAAAAAAGAAAAGAATTACCGCATGGAAATAAAGGCCGAGAAAGGAAGAAAAATCAGAGGAGGAAATTTATACCGGTAGAATTTAATTCAGATAAAATTTATTTTTATCTGAATAAATTTTTGACCTTTAATTCAAAATTAATTCCGGTTATTTCTTTCTCTTATTTTTAATTTATATTTTAGATATATATTTCTGTGTAATTAATTCTTTAATTATGGTTGGCTGATTATTTATTGTTAGGGAATAATTTGAAACCCTAGATTATGATTTGAATTATAATTTTATTTTCTTTGTTTCGTGAGATTGTTTCTTGACTCTATATTAATTGCTATCGTTTATATGTGTGATTCTGTCCAGTATAGTTTATTTGGTGCATGCCTTGTTCTGGTACCTCATAAGTGACAGTATGCAGGATTAATTGCTTGCTAGGTGGCCATCTAAATATACTAGAATTTATATGTATAAATTGCAGCTAGGTTAGATAGCAATTCACCTAATCGTTTTGTGATTCTAACCGAAGTGGTAAAACGTTTCGATACGTGTGGGTCAAGAAAAGGAAATACAGCTAGACATGCTTTTTGTACTAGTCTGGGTACTTAGATTGACAGCCTTCCACTTACACTTAATGCATTAAATCTAGTTAAATATAGGAGCCGCTTGTTGCTGCTATACTGCTAGTATTTAATAGGGTTAATATTGGCGCTTTGTCGTATTAATTTAATTAAGGGAAGTAATATAAGGTGTATAGACCTGCTTTTGGTGTGCAACTTGGTCGATCTCTTTCTCACGATTAAAAGATGACTTAGAAATAAATATTATACTTTCAACCTAATCTAGTGGTGGATTTTTATTTCCCTAACATATTTCTCCTATCTGCTAGTTTTCCATTATTTTCGTTATTAGTTTACTTTATTCCATTTATTTTATTTTATTACTTTTATTATTATTTTGATAAACCCCCATCAGTATTTTTCTTATTTATTTATTTTGTGTTACTTAGGATTTTTATTTTTAGTTTCAGTTTAAGCTAGTTAATTAGAGGTGAGCCCTCTCAATCCCCGGTTTAGAACGATACCCTTATTTACCAGTGCTACATTTGACAACAAGAGGGTTTAAATTGTGTGCCGGCTACGGTCGCACCAATTTTTGGCGCCGTTGCCGGGGATTGGTAACATTGCCTATATTATACTAGCAAGATTTTCTTAGTTTGTTTTTATATTTATTTTTTTATTTTTAGTACGGTTTACTCGGTTAAAGTGTTTTTCTTATTTCAGGAATCCACTGGTTGATGCACACGAGAAGAAAAGCACAAGGAGAGTTGATACCAGTGAATCTTGAGATAGAAAAGTTCATTCGAGAGATTAGAAAGTCAAGAGTTTCTGGTTCTCCATCATCATCAACCGGTTCTGTTTATTTCACCCAAATGGAAGGTAATAGAAGTTTACGGGAGCTAGCAGCCCATAACATAGCTGAAGCTGTACCTACATGCATAGGCTATCCTGAACCAGCTGAAGGGAAAGAAAAGGATTTCGAATTAAAGTCCAGCCTACTTCATCGTCTTCCAACATTCCATGGTCTCCCAAGTGAAGATCCAAATAAATTCCTAAAGGAATTTCAATTTGTGTGTGTCTCCATGTGCCCAAAAGAGGCAGATCTTCAAATCTTGAAGCTCAAGGCATTTCCATTTGCCTTGATGGATGGTGCAAAAGACTGGCTTTATGAGTTATCAATAGGACGTACATACTCATGGGATAATTTAGCAAGTGCTTTCTTAGACAAATATTTTCCAGCATCACGTGTCACGGTACTCAGAAAGAGGATCACCGGGATCCAGCAAGAGCCTGACGAGTCATTTCATGCATACTACAATAGGTATAAGGTTTTGCTTTCACAATGCCCACAACACGGGATGAGGGAAGAGAATTTATTGCAATATTTCTATGAGGGTCTCACTCCACTAGAAAGGAATATGTTGGATGCAGCAAGTGGTGGTTCGTTTATGGACAAAGATCTTATTTCAGCACAAGCGCTATTGAAAAATCGAGCCTCCATTGCACAACAATATGATGGTCTTTCTATTCGTGAAAGAGTAAATGAGGTGAGTGTGAATAAATTTGATGATAAATTTCACCAACTCTCCACTCTTGTTTCGCAGATTGCAACAGCTACTGGAATTGTTACAACATGCGGAGTGTGTTCAGCAATAGGACATCCGAGTGAGAAATGTCCACAGATAATAGGAGGAGAGAACCATGCACAAGCTAATGCCATCGGATTTTCAAATACTTACCATCCAGGTATGCGTAACCATCCAAACTTTCGTTGGAAAGATAATAATAATGTTCTTAATCCTCCAGGTTTCAACCAAGTAGCACCAGGTTTTTATCAAAAATCACAAGGAGGATCTTTTCAGCCTCAAGCTCCAGCTACTGATAAATACGATAAGATGTTTGAGTTGTTATCTAATGGACTGAATCAGCTGCATCAAAGTCAACTCAACATGGAAAAGAGAGTGATGAATATTGAGAGGCAAATTGGAGAATTGGTTACTAGTTTAAATCAATCGCATGATCCGGGAAAATTGCCAAGTAGCACTATACCAAATCCAAAGGGTAACTTTGAATCAGCAAATGCAGTGATAACCAGAAGTGGTAAATCAAGTGAAGATAATTCTCATAAATTCAAGGAGAATATTGAGCAATTGGAAGAAGATCCCGCTACAAAAGAAGGGGAGAGCATGAAGAAACAAGAGAATAAAAGCGGAAACCGACAAACGAGTGATGGAACAGCCAATGAACTGAAATTTGAAAGTTCTAGGAATGGTAAATCCTCTACTATTCCTAATAACGTTATAACTAATCCTATTTCTGCAGCTCCTTTTCCTAGCAGGTTATCCAAATCAAAGAAAGATGAGAGTGATCAAGCAATTTTGGATACATTTAAGAAGGTGCAAGTTAACATTCCACTCCTAGAGGCTATCAAACAAGTGCCTAAATATGCAAAATTCTTAAAGGAATTGTGCACCACAAGGAAAAGACTACGGGAAAAGGAAGTGGTGAAGATGAGTGAGCAATTGTCTGCGGTTATACAAAGAAAGCTACCTCCAAAATGCAAGGATCCTGGAAGTTTCACAGTTCCATGCGTAATTGGTAACAATAAGTTTGAAAATGCTATGCTAGACCTAGGTGCATCTATTAATGTTATGCCATATTCTATTTATGCATCTTTAGGTTTAGGAGAGCTTAAGAAAGATAATGTGATCATTCAACTTGCTGATCGTTCTAACGCATTCCCTAAGGGACTTGTAGAAGACGTTCTTGTGCAGGTTGATACACTTATTTTTCCAGCAGACTTTTATGTGCTGGATATGGACGATAGCATCTCAAGTCCAATGCCATTGCTATTGGGAAGACCTTTCATGAGAACTGCTCGCACAAAAATAGATGTTCATACTGGTTCTCTTACCATGGAATTTGATGGGGAAGTCATAAGCTTCAATATTTTTAACACTATGAGATACCCCATGGATGATCATTCTTGTTTTACTATTGACACTATTGATTTGTTAGTACAGGATTATTTTGAGGAGAACAAGGAGGACCATTTAGATACCACTCTTGTGAAAAGTTTAGGATTGGATAAAAAAGGGGAAATGATTCCATTGGAGGAAATAGAAGCAATACTTGCACCACATCTTGTGCATATGGTATCACACATGGAGGCAAACCCTCCATATCGGTATGGATTCTCTCCTCTTTCAATTCCTTTATCTACTAACAAACCCATAACTTCTGTGATTCAAGCCCCCATATTAGAACTCAAACCATTACCGGATCACTTGAAGTATGCTTACTTAGGAGATGATGAAACCCTTCCGGTGATTATATCTTCAAAGTTAACAGATGAAGAAGAGAGGAAGCTCTTAGGAGTTCTCAAGAATCACAAGACTGCTATTGGATGGACGCTAGCAGACATCAAGGGAATAAGCCCTACTATGTGTGTTCATCACATACTTCTTGAGGATGGAGCAAAGCCAACTAGAGAAGCTCAACGTAGGCTTAATCCTCCTATGATGGAAGTAGTGAAGAAAGAGATCATCAAGTTATTGGATTGTGGAGTTATCTACCCTATCTCAGATTCTAAATGGGTGGCACCTATACATGTGGTTCCTAAGAAGTCAGGGGTTACAGTGGTGAAGAACGAGGAGAATGAACTTGTCCCTCAAAGGACAGTGACGGGATACCGAGTATGCATTGACTACAGGAAGCTGAATGCCACGACAAGAAAAGACCACTTCCCACTACCATTCATTGATCAAATGCTCGAGAGATTGGCTGGTCATTCCTATTATTGCTTTCTTGATGGCTACTCCGGTTATAACCAAATTCACATAGCGGAGGAGGATCAAGAGAAGACAACTTTCACATGTCCATTTGGCACATTTGCCTACCGACGCATGCCCTTCGGGCTATGCAATGCCCCTGGTACTTTCCAAAGATGTATGGTTAGTATTTTCTCTGACTACATTGAGAAAATTATTGAGGTTTTCATGGATGACTTTAGTGTTTTTGGCGACACTTTTGAATCTTGTCTTGAAAATCTGAATTTAATTTTGAAACGATGTGAAAAAACTAACCTTGTGCTTAATTGGGAAAAGTGTCATTTCATGGTGACACAAGGAATTGTACTCGGTCATGTTGTGTCATCTAGAGGGCTAGAGGTTGATAAGGCTAAAGTAGATACTGTGCGTTACTTACCCTCTCCCACTTGCGTGAGAGAGGTGCGTTCTTTTCTTGGACATGCAGGTTTCTACCGCAGGTTTATAAAAGACTTCTCTAGCATTGCACGACCATTGACACGCCTCTTACAGAAGGAGGTGATATTTGAATGGAGCAAAGAATGCCAACAAGCATTTGACGAGCTAAAAAGGCTTTTGACTACTGCTCCAGTGATATTACCGCCAGATTGGTCCCTGCCATTTGAAATCATGTGTGATGCCTCTGACTATGCAATTGGAGCAGTTTTGGGGCAAAGAAAGGATAAAAAGCCATACGCCATCTACTACGCTTCAAGGACTCTAAATGATGCTCAGTTGAATTACTCAACTACCGAGAAAGAACTATTGGCTGTGGTATTTGCTCTTGAGAAATTTAGGTCATATTTGCTTAAAACGAAAGTTACCATATTTACTGACCATGCAGCTTTGAAGTATCTGTTGTCTAAGAAAGACGCAAAGCCACGATTGATACGATGGGTACTTTTATTACAAGAATTTGATGTGGAAATTAAGGACAAGAGAGGTAGTGCTAACGTAGTGGCAGATCATCTGAGCCGAATGATTCAAGATGGTGAACCCATACCATTAATCGAAAATTTCCCAGATGAGCAGCTCTTTGGGATACAGGTAAGTACACCATGGTTTGCTGATATAGTGAATTATTTAGTAACAAATAAGTTGCCCACCGACATGCCACGATCCATAAGAACAAAAATTAGAAAAGAAGCATCCCAATATGTTTGGGATGATCCCTATTTGTGGAAATTCGGTAATGATGGTATAATTAGGAGATGTGTCTCTGATTCAGAATTCGAGCATATTCTAGCACATTGTCATACATTGCATTGTGGGGGACATTTTGGTGCTAAAAAGACCGCCTTCAAGGTCCTTGAAGCAGGTTTTTATTGGCCAACAATATTTAGCGATGCCAATGATTACTGTAGGCGATGCGATAGATGTCAGAGATCAGGTAATATTGGTCCCAAAGACCAAATGCCCTTAACTTCTATTATAGCTGTAGAAATTTTCGACATTTGGGGCATTGACTTTATGGGACCCTTTCCATCTTCTAAAGGTTTCCTCTATATTCTTCTTGCAGTAGACTATGTATCAAAATGGGTGGAAGCAATTGCCACCCGGACTAACGATTCTCGTGTAGTTGCAGGGTTCCTTCAATCTCACATTTTCTCTAGGTTTGGTATGCCTAGAGTAATCATTAGTGATGGAGGATCACATTTTTGCAATAGGACAATTGACGCCTTGCTAAGTAAGTATGGGGTGACACATAAAGTCTCTACACCCTACCATCCTCAAACTAGCGGGCAAGCCGAAGTTTCCAATCGAGAAATAAAGAAGATCCTAGAGAGAACTGTGAGCCCAAATCGAAAGGACTGGAGCCAAAGGCTAAATGATGCTTTATGGGCTTATAGGACAGCCTATAAAACGCCTATAGGTATGTCTCCCTTTCGACTCGTTTATGGAAAGGCATGCCATCTACCGGTGGAGCTGGAATACAAGGCATGGTGGGCTGTTAAGAATTTGAACATGAGTATCGACTCAGCTGGAACGCATAGGAAGCTACAACTTCATGAATTAGAAGAAATAAGGGATGACGCTTTTGAAAGTGCTATGGTATACAAGGAAAAGACAAAAGCTTTTCATAATAAGATGATTCGTGGAAAGTCATTTGTTGTGGGACAAAAAGTGCTACTCTATCATTCGCGTCTTCGCTTATTTCCAGGTAAGTTGCATTCTAGATGGGTTGGTCCTTTTATCGTTACTAATGTTTTCCCTTATGGAGCAATACAGATCAAAAGCGAGAAGACGGGGAATGAGTTCAAGGTAAACGGTCACAGGCTTAAGCCCTATTATGAGTCATTCATGGAGCATAACGTTGAAGAAGAGCACCTACAAGATGGACCCACACCGAACGAGTAGATCACTACAATGTCAGGCTGAAGACATAAAAACAAGCGCTGCTTGGGAGGCAACCCAATGTCATAAGGGAGTTTTCTATCCTTTATTTATTTATTTTAGTTTGTTTTCTCCATACTTAAAATTACATGTTTCTTTAGTTGTTTACACATTGAGGACAATGTGTGATTTAAGTGTGGGGGTGTATGTGTTTTATTATGTCCAAAAAAAAAAAACTTTTTAGCGTTTTTAGAGTGTTTAGTATTTTTAGAGTCATAGGAACCCTTAACTAGTTAATGAGGAATATATCTTTGAAATCTAATGGAAAAAAGGATCATGAAATCGAGACAAAGTAAGTGGAGATTTTTTGTGTTAATTTTGATATAGGGAACACATATCTATGTGCCTAAATGTGAATGGAGAAAGAACATGTATGATTTTCTAACCACCGACATGGCATGTTGAGATTCGTCACATTCCTCAGTGAGCTTTTGAACCATATGTACCTTTTTTTTCTGAGCGAATTTACACAAAATCATCTATTTTTCTTGGCTTCAAAATCTTCTTTGTAAACCTCATATATGTTTAATTGTTTTGATCAAATTATTTGCCATAGATATTATAATGGACTATAGAAATTACTAGAACTTACTCTTGTGTTAGTCGAAGCTTATAGTCAAAACATGCTCTGATTGAGAAAATGATAAAGGCATCTTAGGAATTTTTCATCACATGACCAAAGAGCTTAACCTAAATTGTGTATCCATGATATACATCCTATAGAAACCCTTTTGAGCCTATACGTGGAACATGCAATTTTTTTTTCATTACCCACATTAAATAACCATTGGGCCTTAATATCTTTACCCTTGCTTCAAGCTAGTGGAAGGAAATCATATCATTATGGATATAAAGAGTGGTTGTTTATGTGTGTATGTGAAAGAAATATATAAGAAAGGGGATTGGTTATGTTTGTTGAAAAAAAAAATGAAAAAAAAAATGAAAATTGTCAAAAAAAAATGAAAAAAAAAAGATGTTAGGATATAAGGAAGAGGAGTTATGGAGATTATGTTGAGAAAGTCTATTCATGTTCTATTTTGGTGTTAAGTTGGAGAGGTGTATCATTAATCATTGGTGTGGAGTTATGCTTACATTTCATCTAATTATTAGATTCCACTAGCTCTTGATCTTTTTAGCACCACACTCCTAAAACAATCCATACCCTTCTTTACCTTAAACCCCATTATAACCAATAAGTAAGTCCTATTTGATTCTTGAGATGAGCAGCCTTTGATCTGTTGGAGATTAGTCACAAGAGTTAAGCATATGGTTCGGTCCATTTGGCAAATATTTGGTATCTTTCATGAGGTTTTATCCACAAGAACATGAGCCTTCTTTGTTTATATATATGAGTCGTTTGTTATTTTTATCATCTTAGCTCACATACATGAGTGTTCTATACATTTGTAGCCATGAATCTAAGAGAGAAAAAAAAATATAGAGGGTATCCATAGTGAGGATGAATCTCGATGTGACTAAGGCGTGGTAGATTTTCATCCATAATATTGATCTGTTCATACCTGTCATGTCTATGTGTGAACCATATGTTGAAATTGATTCTTTAAATCTCCCAATGCTGAATTTTGATTGATTGCTAATCTTGACATTTGAAAGTAAAAGATTCTGAGACAAATATGGTTAAGGGTGTTAGGTATATTGTTTTATTTTTATTTTTTTTATTTATTTAATTTTATTTAGGTGTGATTTTTATTTTATTTGTGTGTGATTTTGTGGGTATATCATCTGCGAAACCCTCACGAGACCTTACTCGTCCTCGATGGGTGACCTAGGGGTTTAAAGGGCTTGTTACACATGCTAAGTGTAATCGTGAGACCTACGAAAGTGGCTAGTTAATTTAATTTTATTTATTTAAAGTAATAACTTGCTTGAGGACAAGCAAGAAGCTAAGTGTGGGGGTGTGATGAGTTCATATTTTGACACATTTTATACCATTATAATCTTAGTTTTTGGTAGTTTATTTAGCTAATATAGGGAAATAATTATTGTTTTATGCTTAAGTGGTAAAAATTGTATAAATTTTATTATTTGAGCTAAAATGATATAAATTAAGTAAATTTAGAATAAAATATTATTTATTAATTTTTATTAATTTATTTTGCAGATTTTATTTTAAATAAAAGAAAAGAAAAAAAAAAGAAGTCGACGTTTGGACCAACGGCCAAAGGCCGAAGGGCCAAACGCCACTTAAACGAAACCAAAAGAACCAAACAGGCCACATGAGAAAAAAGCAGCCGCAAGGGCTGACGTGGCGATGCAATTAAATTATAAAAGGAGAAGGCTCGACAGAGAACAAAGCAGAGTGCGGCGCAGAAGGACGAAAAAGGAGCAGCAGGCGGGTCAGAGCCTTCCTTCACAGGCTCGGGAGAAGACGCTGCCGCACGCCACGCGAAGGAAAAAAGCAGCCGCACGGAAACCGAGGCCAACGGACGACGCACGACAGCGCCCTCGTCAGCCCGTGTCAGCCGTGTCAGCCAGCGACGAAAAGAAAAAAAGAAAAGAATTACCGCATGGAAATAAAGGCCGAGAAAGGAAGAAAAATCAGAGGAGGAAATTTATACCGGTAGAATTTAATTCAGATAAAATTTATTTTTATCTGAATAAATTTTTGACCTTTAATTCAAAATTAATTCCGGTTATTTCTTTCTCTTATTTTTAATTTATATTTTAAATATATATTTCTGTGTAATTAATTCTTTAATTATGGTTGGCTGATTATTTATTGTTAGGGAATAATTTGAAACCCTAGATTATGATTTGAATTATAATTTTATTTTCTTTGTTTCGTGAGATTGTTTCTTGACTCTATATTAATTGCTATCGTTTATATGTGTGATTCTGTCCAGTATAGTTTATTTGGTGCATGCCTTGTTCTGGTACCTCATAAGTGACAGTATGCAGGATTAATTGCTTGCTAGGTGGCCATCTAAATATACTAGAATTTATATGTATAAATTGCAGCTAGGTTAGATAGCAATTCACCTAATCGTTTTGTGATTCTAACCGAAGTGGTAAAACGTTTCGATACGTGTGGGTCAAGAAAAGGAAATACAGCTAGACATGCTTTTTGTACTAGTCTGGGTACTTAGATTGACAGCCTTCCACTTACACTTAATGCATTAAATCTAGTTAAATATAGGAGCCGCTTGTTGCTGCTATACTGCTAGTATTTAATAGGGTTAATATTGGCGCTTTGTCGTATTAATTTAATTAAGGGAAGTAATATAAGGTGTATAGACCTGCTTTTGGTGTGCAACTTGGTCGATCTCTTTCTCACGATTAAAAGATGACTTAGAAATAAATATTATACTTTCAACCTAATCTAGTGGTGGATTTTTATTTCCCTAACATATTTCTCCTATCTGCTAGTTTTCCATTATTTTCGTTATTAGTTTACTTTATTCCATTTATTTTATTTTATTACTTTTATTATTATTTTGATAAACCCCCATCAGTATTTTTCTTATTTATTTATTTTGTGTTACTTAGGATTTTTATTTTTAGTTTCAGTTTAAGCTAGTTAATTAGAGGTGAGCCCTCTCAATCCCCGGTTTAGAACGATACCCTTATTTACCAGTGCTACATTTGACAACAAGAGGGTTTAAATTGTGTGCCGGCTACGGTCGCACCAAGTTGACAAAAGGGATGTGATATTGATCTAATTATCTTATGATCCATGAAGGGGAAAATAAAAGGAAATTATGAGCAAAATAAAAGAGTGGGGTGAACCTTGTATGGGAATTTCTAGGGTTTGTATTGGATGGAAGGAGTTTGCATGGAAATTTCTAGGGTTTGCATGGGATGAAAAGAGTTTGAGTGGGAATTTCTAGGGTTTACATGGGGTGGAAAGAGTTTGCAACAGAACAATCCTTATGTGAGAAAATTTATCTTGGGGTGTAAGTAAGGTAAATGAAAAGTTATTGGAGTGATTGGAGACTTTGGGTGAAAAATAGTACGGAAGTTGTTATAAGGGTGTATAGGAAACCTGGCTTGGGTTTGGTAGGAAAACCCTAATTTGAGGCAGTTGTGAAAGTGAAATTAAAGGAGGGTGAGTAGAATATAGGACAAGAGTGGAAGAATGTCATACATAAGGTGAGTATGGGTGTCATGAGAAAGAAAGGATGGTAGGTGAATAATAGAGAGAGGACACATAGGAAAGAGAGGTGTTAGGGTTTAGAGTGACTAGGGTTTCATGGTCACATGTGTATTTGGGGAATAAAGTGAAATGATTGAGTTTAATCTAAGTGAGATGATGTGTTGGGTGACAAAGGGGCTTCGGTTGGGTAAGATAGAGGAAGGATGGGCCACATAGGTCCAATTAGGGTTTCAAGGGAAAACCTTAGGAGAAGATAGTGAGTGAACTTGGATGGCATAAGGTAGTGGTACTTGACCCACACACTTAAGATTTGGGCTTCCAGTGATGAGTAAATAGAAGAGGGAAAAGATGTTAGGGTGTGCTAGGAGGTGCAAAAGTCCCAAGATATGGTACGAGCCCTCTTGGGAGAATAATAGTAGACAGATTATGTCATGCATGTCAATGGTGAAAATATTTATCGAATAAGAGAAAAATAAAATACTAATAATTTAAAATAAAAGATTATTGAACCGGGTCCAGACCGATCCACTGGCATAATAGTGATCAGGAGCTGGGGTGCCGTGGAAACCGATCCACGGGTATATAATAGTGGTTAGGTGCATTCTACCCTATATGTTTTAAATCCATCGGCTATAATAGTGGGAGATCCCAAGCTCAGTAAACCAAACTCTAAGTTATAATAAGACATGGAAAAGACACTAAGTACTTACAATAAAACACCATGAGATTTAGGGCCAAACTGATATACCAGTATAATAGTGGCCAGGAGCGTCTTCCCCTAGAGACCAATCTATCGGTATATAATAGTGGTTAGGTGTGTTCTTCCCTATATATTTCTGATCCATTGGCTATAATAGTGGGGTTCTTGCACTCGTATGGATTGATAATAAGAATGGTGTAAAATGAGTATACTGATCAGAGATCTAAAGAATAAGTTTGTCCAAACTATAGCTCTGCCTTTATTATCTGTATAATTTGTATGATGTCTATATGATCATGCTTGTGTTATATGCCTTTGTGTGTTTGGCCTTAGATGCATGGTTACCGGACTCACTATGTAGCATACTGACCACCTGTTTCATGGGTGTTGCTCATTCCCACGAGTAGAGGCCCCTTCTAAATTGGTGCAGGTATGAGATGTCATCTTCAATGCTTATGAGGCATTAGGCACATATGAGAGTTGAGCTTAGACTTGGCCTGGGGACCGAGAGTGACTTGGCCGGATTTCCATTTTCTATTCTTTCACCTTGTATCAGTTCACTTCAATTATGTTTTATTGTACTGTACCTTTTATCCCTTTGGAGACTTTAATTATGTACCCTTGGATTGTAAACTCTTTTACACTTACTCTAATTTCTATATTATAAAAAATTCAGTTCTTCTATGAGATCTTATTTTAAGTTTGACTCATAATTGATGATGATTTTTCTTTAGCCTTGTGGCTAGTGTGAGACTGCCCAAGGGTTGGGCTTGTAGTAATCATGGCAGTAATATCCTCGAGATTCACAATTTGTTTTCTTTATTTATGTTACATCTTTTAATAAAATAAAAAATTTTAGTAGTGAATTTTAGAGGTATTTTATAACTTAGGAGATCATTCATGCTATGAAAAGGAAGATGGGTAAAAGTAATGACATGGCCATAAAAAATAATCTTGAGAAGAACAAGTTATCCTAGTCATTTATTGAAGATACGCTTACTAGCATTGGTCTTCTAGATTAGTTGATACATTTGATTATGTTTTCTATTAAGGCTCCATCTATAAGAGTGATCTCTAATGAAGAAATCTCAAGAGCCTTTCATCCATCTCTGGGTATTAGGCAGGGAGATTCAATATCTCCTTATATCTTTGTTATTTCTATAAAAGGACCTACTCACCTCATACAAAAGGAATTTACTTTAAGGTGTTGAAAACCTATCCGAATCAAGAGGGAAGGTACAAAAATATCCCACTTTTTTGTGGATGACCTTTTATTATTTGCACAAGCTAGAAAAGCTCAAATGTAATTTATTATGAATTGCCTCCATAAATTTAATAGTAGCGGAATAGAAAGTGAGCAGCCACAAGTCTTACATTTATTAGTTAGCAAATGTTCCTAAACTCATCATCAAGGATATTACTCATTTGTCTAACATGAAGTTTATTGATAGATTTAATAAGTATCTTAGAGTGTGTATCCAAGCTAGGAGAAGATCTCACATTTTCTTTATAGAAGTTATTACCAAAGTCTAAAAGAGATTGTTTAGTTGGAGGCCCGAGATGTTTTCGCTTTCAAGAAGGGTAATGTTGGTCCAATCTATAAATAGTACAATACCTTTGTATCAAATGCAAGTTAGAAAACTATCTAAGGAGATAAATGAGTACATTAATCACATCAACTGAAGCTTCATTTGGGTAAGCAATTATCATTGTAGAAAGATGCATCTTGCAAAATGGAAATTATTAACTTAAAGCAAGGAACAAGAATGTCTTAGCCTTCATTGCATGGAGCTTACCAACCAAGCATTGATATCAAATATTAGCATAGATCTCCTGTAGAATAAGGACCTCTTTTGGGCCAAATTTTTACATGAAAAATATCTGTCTAGGTGCAACTTGTTTTATAGCCACAAAACACATTTGGCATCACACTTGTGGAAGAATATTACTAAATTCATACCACCTTTAAAAAAAAGGTTAAAGTGGATAATCAGATCTAGACTCTAAACTTACTTATATACTAATTGGTGGATGATTTCATTCCCCCTTCTAGACTCGGTAACCGAATAAGTACCAAGTGAAGACATGGATAAGAGGATGACACTTAGAATCTGAGTTACTTCTAGCATTTATTGCCTTCCTATCATCTCACTAAAATTATGTCCACTTTCTTAAATTTTTCTAACATAGAAGAAGACTTACCTGGTTGGGGTCTCACATCTTATGGTAATTTTTCCATGAAGACAACGTATGTCGTGGATAAAATGGATCGTATGCCTTCTTTTCTAGTTTGGAATCATATTTGGAAGCTAAAGGTAAGGAACCAAATCAAGTATTTCTCTTGGCTAACCATCCATGATAAGTTGCTCACCAATGTCACTAGTGTTCCATAAGAAATTGGTAATGATGCATCTTGTGAGTCCTGTCACCATCCTAATGAGGACATGTTATATGTACTATGCGATTTCCCTTATATCCAATCCATTTAGCTAGAGTTAGTTCCCAATAAGGAGTGGTTAGCCTTCATAGTTGGGAATTTTCATGAGTGGTTCTATTGGAACATGAAAAAGACACATAGTGAGAAGGCAAAAAAACCACCTTGGACAAGTTGGTTTATCACAAATTTTTGGTATCTATGGTATTAGCATAACAGGAGAATCTTTTTATGGGAATGAAGATCATCATAGCTAGGCAGTTGGAAAAATTTTAGGCTTTGTGAAATATGAGTTTTTGTATGGCAATTAATTGACAACATTCTCGTATCATTAAGAAGTAGAGATAAACACGGAGTTGGGATCCTTCTCTAATATTTGTTATTAAAATCAATGTTGATGGGAGTGTGTTATCTAACCCATATAGAATAGTCACATGTGGAGTTATTAGTGATTACATGGGACAATGGCTTATTGGATTTGCTGCCAATGCGGGTGAAAATTCAATTCTTATGGCTAAGTTATGGGGCATTTTTTACAGCCTTTAGGAAGCAGTGAATCACCAACATAGTCATGTGATGATATGTTCTTATTCTGGTCTGGTAATTCTTCTTCTTCAGAATCATTTCTCAAGATGTCATTTGATGTTGCCGATTATGGATTCATGTAGATCTCTTATGTCTCAATTTAGTTAGTGTCAGCTGGTTCACTCTTATAGAGAGACCAATATGGTGGCAGATGGGATGTCCTATTATAGTTATAGTCTTTCCTTTAGCTTGCACTTATATGGCAATCCCCCTTCTTGTATTAGCGATCACCTCTTTTTTTTATTTGGTTAGAGGCTTTTGTAACAACCTTGTCATCATAATAGCTTTGTGTTATAAAAACAAACAAAAACAATAAACATCCTATGACTTGATTCATTTGACCTTTGTCTTCTTATTCTCTCTCGCATTCTGATACTGTTGCTTCCTCAAATCTTCCATTATTGCTCTTATTTTCTTCTTTCTTTATCAAAAAATTTTATTTTATCTTATCTTATATATATATGTTTTAGGTTATTATTGCTATTCATATTTTGTCTTAGTTAATTTTCGTTTGTTGATTTTGTATTTTTTAACACTTCCTCCATTTTTTTGTAGGTTGTTTGAGTTTGATTATGGCTTATTTGGGTAATTAATTAAAGGTAATGAATAATATTGTTGTTGAATTTCATTTTTAAGTGTGTTATTGTATACAAATTTGACTTCTAATATGTATATTTGAGTGGGGTCAAATTTTTTTGGAAGTGGCCATATCCTATCTAACATGCTCCCTTTGTCGTTAGTTGCCACGACCACTAGTTGCTTGTTATTAATTGGACCTAAGTTATTATATTTACCTAATTTGATACTTGTATGTTAATTTATTTGACTTAACTAAATATGTAGAATTTGAACATTGTTGTGACTTGTTAGTTATTTGGTTTTTATTATTGATTACCATTATGGGCATTTATTGGTTGTGTGATGTATAAGTATGTATATTTTTGTTGAATTTGTTTTTTGGTTATGTCTTGTTTATTATTGATTACTAATATGGAAATTTGTTAGATTTAGATAAATATGTTCGCAAACATGTGATAGATTTTGCCTATGTAATTAAAAAAAATGTGATTGTTGATGAGATTTACATATATAATTAGATTGTGCTTATGCAAATATATTATTGCTAATTTGATTTTTTTAATATGTAATTATTATTATTTTTAAAAAAATTGATAAATATTCTAGGAAAAGTTATCATACTATTAGATAATTATGTTAGTATAAATAGGGGCGTGGAACAATCAGGCCGGAGCTAAAAACTAGATTAGCCTGAAGCTAGTGTGGACCAATAAAGTTTCGGGTCGGTCCACTGTCTACACTTCAATAAGATTCAAGCAAATGGATGGTCTGGTTCAAAATCGGAAATTTTCTGGTTCGGAATAAAATGACCGAATATATACTCGCTTGCTGGCAGTGAGCCTTGAGATTGAGAGAAGCTTGTTTGAAAATCATTTTTTTTATCGTGGTTCCTCACTAGTCCACAAATCCCCCGGTTCCTCAAACTCACACATGCACTTTCATTTTTCCACTTTTCACTTTCAATTCACAGTTTGTACATGCTTTGTTGCTTTCTAGACTTGAAGATGATCTGTCAAGCCCTCGTCCTCGCCGTCGTCGAGTAGCCGTCAAGGTCCAAGCATCATGAAGTGAAGACGATGCTCACAAAACCCCATCTCTATTTTTACTATCGTCCACGTCCATCTACTTGTCTGGTGGTCCTATCCTCATGGAGTGTTTTTTCAGTGTATGTGGTGTTATTATTCGTCTTCAACAAGTTACAAGTCCTCTTCAGGCGATATGGACTCTCCATTAGTTTATCTATTATCTTCTTCCATTTGTTTCAATTAGTTTTGCCCTTCTTGATAGTTCAATACTTGATTGCTCTTGCTTAATGTTTTGGTATTATCACATGTTACATATTGAAGATAAATTGATCAGACAAGGTATTAATCTGGTACCGGTTTAACGATATTATTGTTTAAAGATAAATTGATCAAGTAAGACCATCCGATCAAGTACTTGTTCTTACCTAGTAAAACAAACATTGATAAAGTATTAATAATGCTAAAAAATGACTATAGACAAATAATAATTTGAGTTAGAGATCATGAATGGCTCTATGTCAATGTTTGGGACTTTGGATAAGACCCCCTACCTTGAATATTTTGGTGCAGAACAACACTTATTAAAAATTATACTCTTTTAATAGTATCTCATTTTACAAAAGTCAGAAATTACAATTTCATTAGCTCAATTTTCATGCAATATAAATATTTATGAGGCAATAAATTGATAGCTTGTATTATAGTAGCGTGCTACTAAAATATTAATTTTGACTTTTGTAACAGATGTTGAGTTCCATTCAATCAAAAAAGATGTGTAAAGTTACTTCGGAATCTATAAAAGCCACACAAGAAAGATATCTAGTTGGCAATGGAAAAGAATGGAAGCTCCAAAAGTAGAGAAGAGCGTGCAACAAAAAAAAATTAAGAGGAGTTGATACGTGGATAGAAATAATAGAAGAAAAGTAGTATATTGGGTTTACTTTTGAGAGTATCTGGATGATTAAGAACGCATTAGAACAATGAGAAAATATTGTCCTAAGACATTTTTTGTTGATCCCAACATCAATGGCACTAAGAATATGAAAAACCATTCAGCTTGTCTCGTAAACCATGCTAATAGAGGTAAGGGCAAGAAAAATATCTTATGGCTTGAACCTTTAGATCCTAATGCTAAAGAGACCCAATAGTGTAATATAAAATTTAAAAAAAAATGTGAATCTTGATGAAGTTAGAGAAGCATTCATGGAAATGCTTATTATATATGAATTTTCATTTAGATTCGTAGAGAAGCTTAGTTTTAGGTGCTTTGTAAAACCCCCATTTTTATCAACTTTAAAATTTTGTTTTGAAATTACAATGCATAAGCAAAAACCAAAAAATGAAGGATGTTACCGTCACATCTATCACTAGAAGAAGTGTGTGTTTCCCCCTACCCCATGAAAAATATAAGGCCGGATACAAAAAAAAACATTACCAAAAAGAAACATAAAACACCACAAGAGGTAAAAATCTTAATATAAGGTTAAAAAAGTCAAATAAGACTAAGTAGAACTAGTACTAGAAACTCGCAACATGAAATGAACCACCACAAGCCCTAATATCTTATTCCAACTTAAGGTCTAACAATATCTAGATCACTTGTGGCACAACCAATAAAAAATTATCTATTTAGAACAAAATTATTAAGGTAACACACCTAATTCTAAGAAAATTGTATGCTCACCAAAATATACTCACATGTGATAAAGTGAATTTTTTCCTATATTTTTACCTCTCTTTCCCTTAGCTTTGGGACTTCATTTAATCTCTTTTACATATTTTGCTATGGTTTTGATCTATTATTTGCACTACCCTTTTCTTGAGCTTTGTGTTGTAGGATTTCCCGCCAAAATGCCAAGACCTAGAAAGAATTGCTTATTTTTGGAGCAAAAGACTTAGCAAGGAAAGCTTGGGAGGAGAGTGCATTGACCCAACATGCTTGTGGAAGTGCATTGAAGCTATGAGAGCCAAAAGATATACCAAGATATCCCTAAGAAGACTCAAAAGGGAGGTGCAAGGTCGGTCGCACACCCAACTGCACAGTACAACACTCCCTTATGTTTATGGAAGAAAACAGAATCGCACGACTAGGTCGTGCTAGGCCTGCACGGTCGTGTGAAATTCTGAACTGAAAAGTAGAGGCTAAAAATATTGCACGACCATGCACAGTCAGAAATTTCAAAATTTTGAGAGCTGAGAAACTATACAACAAGGCCATGCAAAGGCCGCATGACCATGCAGCAGTAGTCTTGCCCACGATCTACGTGCGCGACATGGCCGGCATGATGGAAAATTTTGTGGCACGCCTTAGGTCCTTCTTAATGAGAGAGAGAGAGGAATTTTTAGAGGAGTCTGAGACCCCTCATTACCGAGCATAGCTTCATGTAATAGTTTGTTTCTTTAGTTTTAATCTTTCGATAGATTCAATTGTGTAATTCGTGTACGGTCGGTTCGAATCAACATTGCACTCTTCTGAATTACGATTATTTCAATATAATTCTTCTTCTTTTTATCTATTGCACTGTTATTATGCTCACCATGTTATTTATTTCATTTATTTTATTTGAAAGTATAAGTGAGTAGTCTCCTTTCTAGGATTGGACTTAGATACTGTTTTAGTAATCGATATGATGAAATAAAGTATTATGTCATATGATTGATTCATTTATACTGTTATATATGCTAGATTTAATTGTTGTAAAGTGGATTTGACAAATTTTGACCTCCATAGATGTAATCTACAACTAAAAGGCTGAGATTATTATTGGAAATTAGCATATATATGAGAATTTAAGCAATCACGAAAGTAGATGTTTAATTCTTATGGACTCTATAATTGGTGACTCTTAATGGGTTTAGTTTGATTTGTGAGTCACGAAAGTATATAGTTGACAAATTAGATTAAATACGTTCTTAGACCTTGAAAGAGGCTAATAAATATTATTTGACTAATTGTCCACAGTTAGCGAATTAATCTATGGTATAAGTATTGTTTCATTATTGATTATTAATCTAGAGAACGAAGTTCGATCCTAGGTTTCATTATTATTGTTTAGTATCTGCAAGTTAAAAAGCTTTTCATAATTTTTCTTTTCATCCAAACATATGCCTCCGCTTTTTATAAATTTAGATAGTTAAAATAGTAAAGAAGTGAAATCAATTACGAATTCCTTGTGGGATACAACCTTGAAATGTTATAACTAATCCGTGTGCTTGCAGAAATAGCACAACAACATGCAATGACAATATCATAAAACTTAACATGCTACACCACTAGGGAACAAAACCACCACAACATGTAACAATCCCCAAAACATGTTATCATATATCTCATGCTCTTAAAGGCAACTTAACATAATAAAACCCTAACATGCTAAAAAATATTACAATAGACAAAGGTGTAAAATCATATATAAGTAACAATTTGTATGTAATAACATCAAGTCAAGCATAAGCCCAAGAATACACATGTACCAACATGCAATACCAACAATCATCTCAATATACAAGGGTAATACGCATAATATGTAGCCCTATAAAATTTCATAAATCTTTATTTTTATGTGTTTATCCAATTTTTAAGACCTAACATGTAAACTTTAACCCTTGTCCTTAGCCCTAACCAGTTCTCAAATATTTTACCCTAACATTTTCTTTTATTTTCCTTTTCTTCTTACCCCTCACCCTAATTGGTTGTCTTTCATTTTAGTTGTGCTAACCAAAAACCCTAACCTAACAAAGTTAAGCCTAACCTAACTAACTCTTAACCTAACACTTAGCCCCTACCCATTTCTTTTTTACGCAACCCTTCTCCATCAACCCCTCTATCATCTTCCATATCCATTTTGTACACCAATACTCTACCTTCTCTATTTCCTTGTGAACAACCCATAACCCCTTATGTCTCCTCTCTTATGCATTAAATCATCTCATACAACTCTCTCCTTTGCTCTTTATTTTTCTTCAGTCATTACCGACCCAACCAGACACTACTTCTTCCTCCATTCTCCTTTTTCTTCTTTCTCCCTAGTTTTATCTATTTTTTCCACAAACCATGCTAAACATGTGAAGAATCAGAGAACAACCCTTCATGCTTGGGATTATGAGTTCTTTTAAATGAATCAAGGAGAATTGCTGAGTGAATTGGGTGACCAATTCACCTTTACCATGAACAAATCTCAAGGAATTGGGGAAATTCATCACCAACGAAGAAAAAGTAATTTTTTTAAAGGTCTTACGAAAGAATGGATTCTAAAAGGTGCTACAATTCAATAAGCAAGGATTCTCACAACCATGAATACCAATGAACTCTTCAAAAATCTTATGGTCCATGAATCCAAGATGGAAGATATTGGTGAAGAAAAGAACAATAAGACTTAATCTAAAAGTGCCATCCTCTTCATAAAGGCAAAAAGAGATAATGATCGGAGAGGAGGTTTGAGATGATGATGAGTCTTCAATGGATGAAGAAGAAATTACTCTTGTCACTAATAAATTTAAAATATTTATTCAATATAGAGGAGGAATAAGTGAAATATAGCTTCCCAATACTTCAAGGAGTGTAAGTGATTTATCCAAGGATGATAAAATCAAATGTCACAATTTGGTAAGTGCGGACGTGTCATTTGAGACTTTTTTTAGTCTAAAAATAAGATTTCTCCTAAATGGCAAGCATCAAAGGGAACATAGGTTAAGCTAAAAAACTTTTAGAAAGACCATGGGTGCATTTGGAGAAAGTGAAGGAGAACCATTAGAAGAGGAATAAGAGGTAGTAAACCTCTATTTCATGGCACTCAAATATAAGTCATTCTTCTCCACCTCCTAGCTATGATGAAGATGATGACAATGAGGTACAATATGAAGATATATTATGTGTATTGCAGGATTCTCTATGTGAAAATGAAAAAGTGTTTATGCAGTGAGATAATATGAAAAAAACTATATGGTTTCTTAAGTGAATTGCATATAAACTTCCTTAATGACCACACTATCTATCAATTTTGTATATTGCATATTACAACCAAGCTGAGTAAAAATGTAATAGCCTGAATTTTATCCAACCTTGATTATGAGTAATTAATATTTTAACCTAACTCTAACTTTAGATGATGGATAAATTAATTTTATCATAATTCCTTAATCTTAAAGTTAAACCTAATTATAATCTGAATCCTAAATTCCTTTTCCTTATCCTCCTATCCCAATATTCCTTTCTCCTTTCTTCCTCTTCAAACCAAGCCTCCCCCTGTAACACCTCAATTTTTACTACTAAAAAATTTCATTTTACAGTAAAAGCATATTAGTAAAATACTAGGGGTTACCGCCGTAATTGACATAAGTCTGGTTTTTCCAACCATCCTTTTTTCAATCACAAGGCTAAAATTATTTATAGTAAAATAAGGAAATTAAGAATAGGAAAACATTTATAGTACAATATGAGTTTGGAAGTTAACTCTGAATTACAATAACAAAATACAAACTAAGGGATACCATGGATCAAATAGTCCAAAAATGTATCCAGGTAAATACATCAACTGGATAACATAACTCTTCACCCAAACACTCAATACAGATAATAGATCATTCATCCCCGCATAATGCATCAAAATCAACATATTCATCTAGTAGATCTTCCGAGACTGCACACAAAAATCAGGGTCTCTTGCTTATATGAATGAGCAACACGCATGAAAAGGATGGTCAGTACGTTATGTACTAAGCAAGATAGCAATACTATCGAATCAGGGATACAGATAACATGTGCATTTACAACTGCTGATGATTACACATTCAAACAAATAAAAAGCCTCATAAGATAAATACTGATCCAAGCCTCTTTATTAGATATAACAATTTTCATTCTTTTATATACGTTGAGTCTAGGAAGCCTACTATTCCTAAACTAGTGGAACAGTCTAAAACACCTTCTCAGGGATAACACTCCCAGGCCACTATTATCCTTTCATGGAACAAATATATAAAAACATCACTTTCTTGGGGCAAAACTCTCCCGATCCACTATTATCATCTAGTATAATGGATATAAAAATATCACCTTGGCCCTATTCACTTGCTCTCTCACTTTAAATGATTAGTATCTTATTTATGATTGATTTATAAGTACCAAGCACACATTAAGGCAAATAAGCACATAACACAATTCATAAGGTCAATCTCTAGAGTCAAGATCCTTAATTTCCTCAACCATAATATTACACTCCTAGCATAACTTCTCTTATATTGATCATTCAACTACCAATTATAGTATATCATTTCTCAAATATTATCACTGTTAGCATACCCAAAAGTCATGGTCTAACACCCACATCTCACACATCCAATAACAGCCCTATCCCAAACATTGCTATTTTTAGAGCTCCAAAAACCCTAATTTTGAGATTAGTCATAACTTTTCCTATAAGGCTTGTATGATTACCCAAATTTAATAAATATCATTAAATTACCAATATTTACAACATATCCAAAATTTGTAGTCTAACTCAAGGGTTTACACATGGGATAAAAATAATACTATTTTAAGGTTATTATGCCCTAATTAATCCATTATCTTATTTTGAGGAACCCAAAAATTTAGTAAGTACTCTAAATACTTCTCATAATATCATTAAAATAATTAATGCACCTAAAACATTAAAATATCATGATCTCCATATTAACCCATATCACTTATTCCATAAGCTATATTTTTCCACAAGTATGACTTAGCATATTAATATTATATCAACACATCTTTCCCATTCTCACTTCCTTGATATCATATAAATCTACATTATCACAACATATTATTAACAGCATACATTCCATCATAGAACAAAATATCATGATAATACACATAACCATTCAAGCATTTAATAATATAAAAAAAAAACTCAAACATCAATTAGTATCCTTACCAACAAGGACATTGGGCTCTAATCACGTAAATCCTAAACTTCCTCCTCTAAAATCATTAGAATATCACCTACAAAATGAATATGATTAGGATTGGAGAATAAAATTGAGGGGAAATTTAAGGTAAAGGAGGGTGACAATGGAAATAATCGGAGTCAAAAAGAAACTTGAGTTGCATGGAAGTATGGTGGAGCTATAATGAAATTTTGGTGGTGTTTGGATAAGGTTTAGGGGTGAAAAAGAGGGTGCATGAAAGAAATGGTAAGGCTGCAGGGGTGTACAGCAGGCAGTGCACACCCAAGATGTGAGTTGGGATCATGTATGGGCAAGTTGTGCAAAGAGGCACGGTCATACTCAAGCATTGATTGCAGAAAACGAAATCGAATAGGTACACATGGGTGTGCGATAGTTTGTATAGGCCGTGCGAGGGTGCACAGGAAAACCATGTTGGTTTGCATAGGCGTGCGATAAGGAAAATTAGTAGTGCATGGTTGTGTGTAAGGTTATGCACGGGCCGTGCATTTTACATAAATGTGACAAACACGAGCAAAGAAGAGGAAAAAACAACGGTGGTCAACAACAATAGTCGATAACGATGGAGGGGGTGATGGGTTGACATTAGTGGTCGGTCCACCATGCATTGGATGGTACGTGGTGGTGTATGGTGGTGATGGAGGTGGTTCAGGTGTGAAAAATAGAGCACGATCAAGGAAGAAAAAGAAGAAGGAGAAGGATGAGGAGGAAAAGAGAGGGAGCTTGAGGCAGTGGTTTTTGACAAAGTTTGGGTAATAAATGGAAACAAACAGAGGAGGAAGATGGAGAGTGGAGGTGGTATATATATATATATGTGTGGCATGTGACGGGCAAAAAAAAATGTAGAGGCTGGCATGCAAAATAGATGTTGCAAGGGGAGATGGTGTAGCTGCAAGATAATAAGGAATGAGGGATGGCAGAAGCATGAGGGGGTGGAGAAAATTTTCAATGGAAGAGATGGTTGAGGGTGATGGTTGTGTGTGGGTGTGTTGCATGAAGATGAAAATGGGTGGGGGAGGTTGTGCAGCTGAGGTAGTAGCAACATGAGATGGTGAGTGTGAGGGATGATGGTGGTGATGATGGTTATAGTAAAGGGTGATGAGAGATGGTGCAAGTTATAAGAATAAGACTAGTCAAGCCTTACAGCAGGAAGGAGATAGGAGAAATGACAAAGGAGAAAGGAAAAAAGAAAAAAAAAAGAGAAAGAGAAGGGAAAAGGGGAAAAGGTTTAAGATTAGTTTTAGATAATTTTGGATTAGCCAAGATAGGTAGGAGTAGTGATAAAATTTAGCAGAATTAGTATTGGGTTACGAAATATAATTTATCTGGGTTAAAGATTTGAATTAGGTTAAGATTTTGGGATTAAACAATTTGGTTAATGATAAAATAAGATTTTCTTGATATTAGAATAGAATTAGGGTATTAATGATACGGGATTAGGCTAAACAAAATTTTGGGATATTACACCCCCTCCTACATAGGTTTCCCTTCCTGACATCTGCCCCTACGCCTTCCCCCACTACCTAGCTACAACCACCAGTATAGCACCATCATACCCCTGGTCCTCTCCCATTCCCAGTTTGTATCATGTGAAGAGAAAAAATAATGCCCATACCTCCCTGACCTTGCACCTTTGACCGTTCCTTCCTATTTCACGTCCTAAGCCCTTTCCCTATATATACCCCATCTTATCTTCATTCCTTAATTCACTTGGCACCTGATATAAGTTCTCTCCAACTACATTTCTCCATTCCTCACTTCATTTGGCATATTCCTTGTTGAAGCTTTGTCATTTTCATGCAATAAAATTTTCCTTTGTTATACCACCTGACATTGTTCAAGTCTCAATGCATGACAAACCTATGCCAAACATCCCATAGTTGCATCAATATACTTCACACAATAAAAACCTTAGTGGCGGCCATCCTTCACGCAACCTTTCTCCTTCACAAACATCCTAGTTATAAAAATCTCAATTTGATCCTACGATTCTATGATCCTACCATCCAAAAATCATAAAATGATCCATGATTCTAGATAGAATATTAAACTAATATAATAATATAGTCTTACAAACTTGTGATTCTATATAGTAACTATAGTTTTTATCAATTTATTTTCCATAAATTACAACTATGTTTCTTCCTTAATATTCTAGTTTTGACCCTATATTATTTTACAACAAGTATCGAAAATGAGTTGACACAAATAAAGTATGACTTAGTTACCATTAAAATAATGGATTACCATTGAAATAATGAAGTTGATTGTTGTTGTAAAGTGCTTACAAAAGAATATAATATTTATATAATCACCTCCAGAATGAGAGCTTGGCAAATTTCTTTTCTCAGCTATGTAGGAAGGTTGCAACTAATTCAATCTATCCTACTCAGCTTTCAAACTTATTGGAGTATGGTCTTCCCTATACCAATTCATGTAATCATAGAAATTAATGCTTTATATCGTGCCTTTTATGGTCAGGAAGCTCTCATGCCTCAAGACTAGCACTGGTAGCTTGGGACTCAGTCTGTTTACCTAAAAATGAAGGGGGCTTAAGCCTTATTAACCTCCTATGGCAGAATAGAGCTGCAATGTGTAAACTCATATAGCATCTTTCTGCAAAAAAATACCTTCTATGGGTAAAATGGATTCATGCATACTACCTCAAAGGGACAGATATTTGGAGGTTAGGGTGAGAAATTCTACATCCTGGATCCTAAAGAAAATTCTTGATCTCAGGGATTATGCTCGTGTCACCCTCTAGCAGCCCAACCTATCAAATATCATCCATCATGAAAAAATTTCTATCTCAAAAGCTTATCATATTATTAGACCTGGGCATAACAAAGTGCCTTGGTTTCCTTTTGTGTGGACTAACTACTCCCCCAAAAGGCATTCTTTTATCTTATGGCTTGTTGTCTTGGATCGACTGAGAACTCGAGACAAACTACAGGGCTATGGTCTGCAAGTTGAAGGAGACTGTATACTTTATAATGAGGTAGCCGAGACTCAGATCCACTTGTTCTTTGACTGCTCATTCACTAAATCAATTTGGCTTCCTCTTCTATCAAAGATAGGTTGTCACCAACATATCACAAATTGGCAGCATATTGTTCAGTAGACAACTCTAGGTGGTCGGGGTCCAAGGATAAGAAGACAATTTATTTGTACCTTAGTTGCTGCCACATTTTATCATATTTGGATGGAGAGAAACCGAAGAATTTTCAGAGATGAGTCAAAGCCTGCTAACACCATCCAAAAGCACATTGTGATGGATTTGGCAGGAATGATGAATAGGTTCCAACATTGCAAATCCTTCAATAGGTTGATGAATTGTATTGATAATCTAGTTTAAGAGCTTTCTTTGCATTTTAGTATCTAGTCTCTTGTTTCAAGGATGATGTGTTATGGTCTGAAACTTTTGTATGTTCTTATTTTCTCTTTATTAATGAATTTTACATTTCCCCTAAAAAAATATATAATATTTATATAAATAGTAAAATGAATATGTTAAATTTTATAGTATTATTAATTATTAAGTTCTATTCATTTAAAAATTAGTATTTTTTATGTACATGCTAGCTTCATAATGCATACAAAATTTAGTTTATGGTGTATACATGGTTTATATAGTAACTTAACATATGTGCTTATAGCCAAAACTATTTTTTTCCTTTTTTTTTATCTCGATTCATCAACATTTTAAAAGCTAATATAAAACTTTTGTGGATCATATTCTCTTAAATGATAGAAAATAGTATTCTATCATTGTTGCATTGATTATCTCTCGCTATATAAAAATTTTGTAGGTCATATTCTCTTAAATGATAAAAATTAGTGTTTTATAATTGTTACCTTCACTATCTATCACTTTATTCATTCTTTTTATGTTTTTATTAAGGCTAAAAATATTATATATTTTGAAAAAAATGAGTTGTATGTTTCCTCTACCCATAATCTCATTATAATATTCACATTTCATTTAACAAAATTATTTTTGATGTTGTTGACTTAATATAGTTCCTAATATGAGAGGTTAGGAGTGTAATCTTCTATACCTTTTAACTTAAACTATACTATTTCATAGCATATAAGTATACAAGTTTTATATTTTCACTTTTTTTTATAGGATCTTACAATCTTATTATCCGATTCTACGATACGATCCTGAGCCTCCAAATTAGTCATAGGGAGAATCTTGATTCTAATAACCTTGTATGAGACATCCTAATTATACCACTCCTAACTTCAACCCTTCACATTGCATACAACCCACTGATGTGAGGCCTTCACCCTACACCCATCCCACCAATCTAAGGACCTCACACAATAGCACCTAGCTGCATGAGTCTCTCACGCATCTTCCTCCTTTGGTTGCATCACTTTTCAATGCAACTAGCTCTACTGATACCACGTCATGTTTGATTCAATTTTGCTCCATTTTCCATCCTTCTCTACCTTACATTTCCATGGATTTTTGCCCTAATGTATAACCATGTGTCATTATTGATTTATAGGTGTTTTTTGATGGTATTAGAGGATGAATCTTAGGGTTTATACGTGCTTATAGACCGATGACATTTTAGGTAGTGATACATGTCATAGTCAGGGTTTTTGTATCCAATGTGTAAATTTATATGAACACTCATAGTTGGTATTACTATGATGATAATGTCATATTGATAATGTTATTTTATGATGGTGTGGTATCAAGTTTATGGAAGTGAGTGATATGTAAATGGCATGTGTTTATATGTTATTGTTGTGATAAGTCTCATTTTGAAACCTTAAGTATGTCAGTATGACATATGGTACTTTAATATAGTTTGAATGAGTATGGAGATTGGTTAACAAATGTGGTCAAGTTATGTTGTGATATGTATTGGGAGTTGGGAATTGATTATATTGGACTCGTAGGCTTTTTGTGAGAATATTGGCATACCATCTATCTTAAGGGTATTTTGAGTTAATGCGGGTTAAAAATGAAATATTTTTTACTTTAATATGTTAACACGTTCAATGCATTATGTGGGATAATTGGAGTAATTATAAGTGACATAAGTTGAATAAAATGAGAAAATGACTTAAATTGATAATGGGAACCCTGGAGACGGGGTCGTTATTTCATGTGTAAATTATTGGATTTAGACATCAATTTTTGGATATTATGTTAATTATGATATTTTAGGAATGTATACTAAATTTGGTGGTTATATAAGTCTTATGGGGAAAATTATGCCTAAAGTGTGAAATTAAGTTTTCATAGGGGATTGTGGATAGTAATTCTAGAGGCATGGCTATTATTGCATTAATTTAGACCTTGATTTTTGGATATATTTTCAATAATAATATTTTAGATATTTACACTAAATTTGGTAGCAAAATGAGTATTATGGAAGAAGTTATGCTTATCTTGTGAAGTTAAGATTTTTTTTTTAGGAGAAATATCGTGTTTTCCCTTAACGCAGTTTTGATATTCATGTGGTTATATTTTACGTGTTTTGAATGATTATGTTAAGGTGAATTATGTGCCTTACATATCTACATGTGTGTTTGCATTATGATCTTGAGATAAATGATAATGAATAAGAAGCTAATCACTTAGAATTAATGATCACGTGTATCAGGGCTGAGGTGTTGAGTCTATTCCATGGAATTAATAATAGTTTCTAGGTGTGTTATGTTCTGGGATGTGTTTAAGACCAATCCATTGGTTTAATAATAGTGGCTAGGAGCACGTTATCCTAGGAGGTGTTGAGTCCATTCCAATGGCTTAATAATTGTGATCAGGTGCATTTTGTTCTAGGAGGTGTTTCAGTCTATTCTATTAGATTAAGAATATCCTAGTTCTGAACTCAACATAAATAAGAAATAGATTATCGTTATACCTAATACTAGGACTCTAATTTAACTCTTATGTTACATCATATCATGTTAAATCTACGCATGGTTATTCTTACACACAACCTTTTGTAATTAGTGTGACCTTGTTATGATTGTATTGTTACCTTACTCGGTATGTAGCATACCGATCTTCCTTCTTATGAATGTTGCTCATTCCCACGAGAAGATGGCCTAGATGTTTTTGTGTAGGTTAAAGATGACCCTTTGGACGACTTTGTTATTTTATGATGCTTTACCTGAGGAGGAGTGACCATATTATCCTTGGAGTTCGGACGTAGAATCATGTTGTCCGATTTATACTTTTTGGTCTGGATACCTTTTGAACTCTCAGTTCCAATGTATCATGTTTTGATGTATTTTAATATTGTACTCGGATTTAACTTCCAAACTCTTACCTAAGTTTATGAAACTCTCTCATTCTCTAGTTATCATGTTTCAAGTTTTAATTGTTTTGCCTTGCATTTGATGTACAGATAGTATGATAAACCCGACTTATATCGAGTACAGCAATAACACTCGACTATATTTACGCTTTCGCTAAAATATAAAATTTCAAGAGTAAATCTTGGGGTGTTACAAAAAAAATGATTGAATTTGATACATATAAGAAATTTATTGATGCTTATCACAATGTGAAAAAGTATCATATTCAAACTAATTTGGTTAATCTACAAGTAAAATGTGATAAATTTGTAAAAGTAACATATACTTTCACCAAGGGTGAAGAAGACTTAAATATACTACTATGTGTTCAATGGTATTACAAAGATCGTGAGGGTTTAGGATATGGTGACAAAAAGGTTATGAAATGAAAAACCCTATTTTATTATTATTATTATTATTATTATTATTATTATTATTATTGTGAAAGCCTCTAAGGCTCATCAAGTACATGCCTCTTCTAGTTCTAGTGCTTGTAATGTTTGTGGAAAAAATGGTCATTCTTCTTCTATGTGTAGACATGATAGGAATACAAAATTCACTTCCATGCACAAAAATATAATCTATTGAAGTGTGTGTAGTAGAAACGAGCATGTTGCTACATCTTGCGCATTCACTAGTAATGTTAAAGTTTATTCAAAATCTAAGAAAGTGTGGGTGCCCAAGGGACATCCCTCAATGATTGAACACTAACCCATCAACGACCCATTGAAATGGTACATGAACTAAGACATTTGTAATTGCAGGTTTGCTTCAAAGTGAAACAAGAAGCTACCAATGGTTCATATATAGTGGGTGCTCAAGGCACATAACAAGTGATCGGACATTATTCTCAAAATTTGCATCTTATGATGGAGGAAGTGTCACTTTTAGTGCCAACTCCAAAGGAAATATCATTGGAGCGGGTATCATTAGTATCGGTATCTCTAAGCCCTTCATTGATGTATATACTTGGTTAGTGGTCTTAAGAATAATATGATGTATTAGCCAATTCTATGATAAGGGATTTCTAGTTAATTTCTCCCTTTCTCATTGCATGATCTCAATTGGAAGTAGATAAATCCATATTGTTTTTATGCAAATGCATTAACAATGGTTACATGCTTGATGTGAAATTAACAAAACTACACAATACATGCTAGTGCTATAGATAATGATTCATGATTATGAATAACATGTGGCAACATTTATTGAACAAATTGACTAAAAAAGACCTAGCGCTGGTTTTTCTAAGATTAATTTTGAAAAAGACAAATTGTGTGATGCATGTAAAAAAAACAACATAGGGTCTCGTTCAAACCTAAAAATATTATGATCACTTCTAAACTACTTGAGTTGTTGCACATGACATGTAACATTAGTGGTTGCATATGCATGAGTCATTGTGGACTATTGCCCCTTAGAAAAAGGAAAAATGATCAATGCAATAAGAAGTGATCATGAAAAAGAATTTGAGAATTCCAACTTCACTAAATTCTATGGCCAAAATGAGATATCTCACAACTTTTTCGGCCTCAAAAACTCCATAACAAAATAATGTCATAAAATGAAAGAACAAGATATTGCGAGAATTATGTTATGTGATTTCAAACTTTCCAAGTACTTATGTTTGGATTAAGGTAAATAAATATTAAAAAATTAAACAAATAATATTTATACTTTTTTATTAAATAAAGAATTCTCATCTTATCTGATGATATATAAATTTTATTTAAAATTTTCCTGTAAATATAGAATTAACAGAGATGAATAAAATTAAATATATATTTGAAAAAAATGATAGTTATTAGCTTTTGTTATCAATCGTTTTATCTTTTCGTTAAGTAAACTTATTAAACATTTTTTTTTGAAAAAAAGGGTAAAAATGAAGAAGAACCGATTTGAGTTTTAAAACGTTCGCCAAATTTAGGCTCAATTATTCACCCGGTTACTCCGAATACCCAAAAACAGGTCCCTGGAGCCGGAGGAGTGAGCGTAACAACGGATTCCATGACCCCGATTCACCCAACACTTGGCGATTTAGAAGTACCGAACAAATACCATCCCGCTTCCTCTGTCGAATTCCGCTTCCCGCTTATAAGTCTTCAGCAGCAACAATTAACCTGCATTGCCCCCTCCATAAATACCGAAACCTCCTATTTTCTGAGTGGCAATTCACCTGGAACATCTTCGAACTCAGTCATCTATCTTCTTCCGTCCTAGGTAAGCATCTACCGCTCCAATCGCTCTCCCTCATCTCCTATACACTTTCAATTTCCCTTAGTTTCCCATTAATATAATCTTCAACTCCCAATTTCTCCAAAATTTATCGCTTATATCCTCAGATTTACCCTTCCAAGAGATTAATCTAAATTCACAGCAAGTTTTTGCGATTTACCATTTGGTCCTTATCATTATTGTTATTATTTGTTGAATTGAGTTTCTTCATTTCTCGACTTTAGGGCACTCGCCTAACTACCTTCTTTTTTTTTTTTTTTTGGGTAGCGGTCCGAACTCTGAAGTGTTCTTACCGAGGCAGTGAGCTATATCCGAAGAGAATATTATCTCTCTCCTTGATGGGCAGGGACGAGGAGGAGATGAGGGGAGAAATCGAGGAAAGATTGATAAACGAAGAGTACAAATTATGGAAAAAGAACACTCCTTTCCTTTATGATTTGGTGATTACGCATGCCCTTGAATGGCCTTCACTTACTGTTGAATGGTTTCATGATCGGGAAGAGCCGCCGGGAAAGGACCATTCAGTCCAGAAGATGATTTTGGGTACTCACACTTCGGATAATGAGCCTAATTATCTTATGCTAGCTCAGGTTCAGCTCCCACTTGAGGATGAGGAGAATGATGCAAGGCATTATGATGAAGAAAGGTCTGGTTTTGGTGGGTTTGGTTGCGCTAATGGCAAGGTAAGGGAAACAAAGAAGAAGCCTGAATGATTGTTTCTGTTGTCCAGTTTTTGGGTATTGATTAAGATATCTATAATTTTGATCTGTAATATGAGCGTTGAAACATTTCAAAGATGGAATGAAAATGTGTGCCGTTAGCATTATAATTTCATGCTTCACAGCTTGAGATTATCATTATTGGTTTACTATCCTCCATCAATTCTTAATATCCCTGCCATTATTTGTTTCATACGTGTTAAAAATGCGCCAATCCCTTTTCAGTAGGTATAGTTAGATGTTGTGATGAGTGGTGACTTATGATTATTTTCCATACTGACTGTTTTATTACATTTTTCTTGTAGATACAAATCATACAGCAAATAAATCATGAGGGAGAAGTAAACCGGGCTCGCTATATGCCTCAAAACCAATTCATAATTGCCACCAAGACAGTGAACGCTGATGTTTTTGTGTTCGACTACAGCAAGCATCCATCTAAACCACCGCTAGATGGTGCGTGCAATCCTGACTTGAGGTTGAGAGGCCACAGCAGTGAAGGATATGGCTTGTCATGGAGTCAATTCAGGCAAGGGTTTTTACTAAGTGGCTCTGATGATGCTCGAATTTGTCTGTGGGACGTTAATGCTACCCCTAAGAATAAAAATCTTGATGCTACGCAGACATTCAAGGTATTATTATGTTTTTCCAGTGCCCAGCTTTCCTTAGTCTGTAGTCTGTATGTCGTAGCTGTGTTACAAAATCAAAATGGAAGCTGGTATGGAGCCTGTCTGGTCCACGGATTATTCAGAGGTCTTAAGCTGGAATTGAATTGTAGCCTTTATTTTTTTTACTTCCTAGTTTCCACTAATTAGTAATTTTTGTCTTTTGAAATTGAATTGTAGCCTTTATTTTTTTTACTTCCTAGTTTCCACTAATTAGTAATTTTTGTCTTTTGATTGTTAACGCTTACAAGAATACATACGAAGAAAAAAAATACTGGCAATACAGAAGCTAAACACCCTCCCCTGGTCTGCTCTATGCTACCCTCTTTAGAAAAGGGCAAGTGCTAAGAATAGACATATGGTTCCCCTACTGCCATCTGAAATCATACAATTAAGTATTGGCTGATATTTATTAGATTTTGGGTGAGCCAATACGTAAAATTGGCGATATACGATGTTTTTAGAATTCATGTATTTATCAATGATATATCGGTCATCAGCCGATATTTGCCGATATTTATCAATATTTGCTAATATTTATTGTGAAAGAAAAATCACGCCGCGACAACTGCAGCATTTAAAATGTTGTTCACGATACCACAACTGCAAACTCAATCGCGATTGTGGCTGCGGTTTTATTTCTTGTCTGAAATACCACATACCACAAACTTTCTAATAGCCTTGCCCTCAACCACATGATTCTTATACTAAAGAGAACATTATAGAAAACATTAAACAATAATGACAAAGCTGAGCATACTAAGGATAATAAAATTTCACATATAGAAGCCTTTTCGCATAACTAAGAATTCAATTGCATCACAAAAGAAGAGCAGGCCCAATTCGATTTCCATATGTTTGTAGGCACTTCATCGACGCCACTTATGATCCTTCTGCGGTGTCTATAGTGTTGATTTATGCACCATGTGCACTAACGTTATTTTTTTTTAAAAAAAAATTGAAATATCTTCTAGTAAGATTATCAAAAAAATTAAAAATATTTTTTTCTCTACAAATAGAATCTATATTGATATACTTTTGACCAAAAAAAAGAGAAGTTAGTAAGATTATCAAAAAAACTATAGTAAAAAATAAGGATGAAATGTAACATAATAGTGGTGAGTGATAAACCATGACAAGTTACTTTTTAAGAATTGCTACTACGATGAGTATGATAAAAAAAAAAAGAACAGTAGCTATGCTAGAACATGAAAATAACTATGCTGAAACATAAATGTAGTTATGTTAAAATATGTAGACAACTAAGGTGAAATATTGACGCAGCTATGTTGAATTATGAATGTAGTAGACTACTAGTGGTGAAACATAAGCATAAAAGTGAAGAAATATATGACACTAATGGTTAAATATGAAGTTAATTATGGTAAAACATGACAAGCTAGTTTTTTCGGAGAAATCACGACTAACATTAATGAAATATAATAATAACTATGGTGAAACACGAAGCGAGTATAGTGAGACATGAAAACTATAGTGGTGAAATATAGCATAACACCGGTGAAATATACGTATAATAATGATGAAATTAATTTTACATAAAACTTCACAAGCATACAATTAAATAGTGGTTCTTCTATGTTGTAGCGGTTGTTATTTAACAATTTTTGGGTCAGCTGCGAAATTATCGATACGCTACGGTTTTAAAATTTTATATTTATCGGCCAATAAATCGTTGGTAAATTAAGGATAAATCGGAAAATATCATCGATAAATCGGAATAAATTGTTGATAAATCGGCGATTTATTGAGAATTCTTAAGTCTATTGAAAACGCATGCATGATAATTTTTTCTTATTTATTTACTATATATATCTTAAACCAAGTTACTATTGAATAATAATAAAGTATTATTATTTGTTACCTTTACATTCCTACTAAATAACATGTCCTTTTTTATTTTAAGGCAAATTTAGGGTTATAAGGACAATTTAACATATAATGACTCATTTAAATACTTCTAATATAATACAAAATACTAGTTTATTGAATATTTATATTCAAATGATCAATAAATAATAATTAGAGTATATGGTGAAATAAAAATAAAAATTCACTTCGCGATGGTCTCGATACATAATTTATTGTTTGTGACGCTTTGATACAGCAACACTGCAACTGCAATTTTATTACTTGATCACAAGTGAAGCATAGCTATAATATGGTGAAATATGTAACTATAGTTTATATAATAATTTCTGTAAGTAAAAAATATATTCATATTGGCCTTTAACTGTTGAGAATTATTTTTGGAAATAGAATGGTACATTTTTTTTTAATACTTTTTTAGTAACCCTAATTAAAGATAAATTAAGTTAAATAAAAAAATACCTAACCACCTGCTATATGTTGTGCATTGCGAATTGTGAGCCTTCTTATTTAGTTTTCGTTTTTATATGCAAAAAAAATTTCAAAGCAGCACAAGTGACATAATTCAGGAGAATTGCAAAAGTTTAATGACTTAAATTATTACAATGTTTTTGGAGATTGATTCAACATGATAACAAAATTAATTTGAAAGTTCTTCCGATTTCAAATATAGGCATCACAATCCCACCAAGTAAAATTGGAGAGAAATTAATTACCAAAAAAATTAGAGAGAAATTGATTGCAATAGTGAATGTCGGAGCTGGTTGTTGAACCACACAAGGAGAAGAAAGCAGCACACTTTTGAAAATCTAACCCAGACGACCAAAAGTATAGAAAGGCCATTGAAGAGGCACGAAGATACAAAAAAAAAAAAAAAAAACTTTTAAAAAGTAAGCTGAAAAGTATTACAAGGAGATAGAATTCATAGATGGAAAGCATGTGAAGCACGAAATGGTCTTTGATGTTTGGTCTGTCCAAACTAGGAAAAAAAATACAAAATTAATAACAAAAGGCTCTTGAAGTTGGTACACATGATGGTGGCCAAAATTAAATGCGTTTTGAACACCAATTTGTAGATCACCTGAACTGCTCCAACTGCAGTGCCTATCATGTTTATGCAGTATTTTTTATTTATTTATTATTATTAAGTACACTTCTGGCTGATATACAAAATGTTGAGACCCCGCCCGAAGGCTGATTCTGGTACCAAGGATCGCTAAGTAAATCAATAAATCTTAGAGGCGTTCCAAAGGGAACGGGTCAGCATCAACCTTCTTCAAGCCATTCTCAAACAGGCATGGTGCATTCCTCGCACAAAATAGTGATTGTATGATTTATACCTCTACCTCTAAAATGGGCATGGTCCTTACCTCCTGTGAAGCACTTAACAAAACTGTTGTTTGAGACAGTAGCAAGCATACTGTATCTTTTTCTCATAAGTAGCCACTCTTTCTCTCTTGGTTTATTGATCGACTCAATAGGTATGCTAAAATATTACGAAAACAGGTCCATGATGGTGTAGTGGAGGATGTTGCTTGGCATATGAGGCATGAATATTTGTTTGGTTCAGTTGGTGATGACCAATATCTTTTCATGTGGGACCTTCGAAGTTCATCAGTCAACAAGCCTGTTCAGTCTGTTATTGCACACAATAGTGAGGTAAGCTGTCTAGATTGTTCAAATCTGAGTATTGTTGACAGGATTCTGTATGTACATTGCACACTTTTTTTTGGTGGTTAATGAAGTTCAATGTGCCATTTTTTCTTGTCTTTTGTACTCCATCTGTATCTTTGTAGTGCAGGGGCGGCACAGAGGTTGCCTTTCACATCCCTATAATGTTTTTATGATGGAAATGCAAACTGAAATGTTTGAATGAAGTTATCTTTTGTTTTGTTTTGTTTTTCTTTTATTTTCCTTTGTTATCCCTCTGTAGTCTTAAATTTTCTCGTATTTTTTTCTGAAAATTTACATTGGTGGACTAACTCATACTAGGCTATTCTTTAGAAAAATACACGTCAGTTAGTTTTTCGTTCTATTTTTCCATTAAGATTTTGAAGCTTTTTTTTTTATAGTTATTTTAGGTCATTTTTAATTGAGTTTTGCTATTATATCCTTGAGTGTAATTTGCCTTCCATTTGATTTTTACTCTTCGGTTCTTGTTTTTACTAAAATTGAAATTGAAGATACTTGGTGAAGGAAACAAAACCCACATGGTTAATTCTGATAGTTGGTTACACATAATATTTTTGTTAAGGAAAAGGAAACAAAATGCACTTTTTTCATCTAAAACTTCTTTATGTTAAATAATACAATACTCTTTGTTAAAATAACCCTTCTTGTTGACTATGCGTATAATATTTACCATATTTATGAAATACATACACCCTAAGAAAAAGCTGCTTTCAGTTCAATTAGGAGCTCCCACCAAAATGTTGAATACTATTGCATTTTTGAAATAATACAGTTATTTCAGAGCAAAGATTATGCATACAATGTTAAAATTCTGTTGTATCTTAAATTTCTGATAGGACGACAATAATTGAGACTTTTTGTTAAAGTATGACTACTGTATTTTTGGTGTCATTGTATGCAGTTAATATCATCTTGGTAGTCACAAATGTTATATTTAAGGTGTATGACTATTTTTACAGCTTGTCCAGGCCTCAGTACTCCTATGCTAAAGGTACTGCACATGTGAAATCATACAGGTTTTCCATGCCTAGTATTCTGCGTTCCATTTTTGAATGATAGGTACTAAACCAGGAAGGGGGGAAAAAACAATTATTGGACATGGTAACCACACTGGTCTACTTGTGAGTGAGCACAAACACCGAGACTTTTGTCAAATTCTGATGGTTGTCATTTTGGTTTTCATTATTGGCTTAATATCATAATATCATTGGTTGTCACTAATAGTACACCTAATATGCATTTCTATTTTACATTTAGTTTATGTTAAAAGTATATACATATATGAAATCATATAGATTTTTCAAACCTAGTATTATGTTTACCTTTTTTAAATCATAGATACTGAACTAGAAATACATTTACAATTATTTGTTACTGTACTGGTCCTTTTCATATCTTAAATCTCTAGCAGACGCATTATAAAAAACTTTTAAGACTTCATGTTAGGTTGCATTTTTGGTGTCATTATAGGCTTTTAATATCATATTTGGTAGTCACAAATAGTATGTCTTAAGTAGTATAGTCAATGAAGCATTAACAAATTAACACAGTTTTTAACTATTAATGGCGCAAATTGCAAAATTACAAACTCAAGGCTTATACACTATTGTATATTAGAAAAACTATAATCAATTTAGTATTGTTTTATGCTCAAACAGAAGTGTTTTTACTTATACTAAGTCATAAGTATAAAGCTACAGTCCTATGTATAATATTATACTTAGATACTAATTATGTATTAGCAATAATGGGCACAGAAGTTCTTTATCGTAAATTTAGTATCATTCTAGATCAGCATGATGAGATACAATCTCAAAAACGATAAGATTGACAATCATAGAATTAGTTCATTGCATTTGTATTGGATAATAATTTTCTAATTGAACATACTAAAACGAAAGCTCACAGATATTTATAAGATTATTAAGATACCGATAAACAATTTTCAGTTAAAAACAGGAAGTCCAAACTTGTGGCTATTATAACACTATCACATGCTATTAAACATATGGACATAGATACTGAACATTATCTAAGTCAGCACTACTGTAACTTCTGTATTACTTTCACAAATGGCATGAGAGGAAAAGCTATATTGGCCCTGGTTGAGGAGAATAAAATGGAGAGAGAGAGAGAACGAATCATGTATATCAAGGAACAGTTATGTTTGGGGGAAATCTTCCCTTTGGCACAAGGACAATAGCAAAAGTAGCACTATATCTTGGTCAATACCACTCCCATCTGTAATATATCTTCTTATCTTTATTATGTAAACGATTTGAGGGTCAGGCATGAAGTGAGTTTTGAAATTAGTCTGCTTGTTGTATACTTGTATTCTTTCCGTAAAATGAATCTTATTTAGGGTGTGTTTGATTTGAAAAAAGTTGGTGGAAAAGGAAAATAGTTTTTAAGTGTTTGGTTAGAAGAAAAATTAGAAAGAAAGAAAATAGGATGGAAAAGCAGGAGGAATGTTCTGCTAATCCATTTTCTTAACCCAAAGCTGCAGAAAAAAAGAGGGGGTTAAGGAAAAAAAAATTCCGCACTTCCTCGAACCAATTCTTTTGATTGTCAGCTTCTTCTTCGTTGCAATTAAACACCCTTTTGATCTCCTCCTGTTCCTTCTTCTTCCTATCTTCTTCTTCTTCCAGGATTAATATAATATTTTATCTTATTTTAAATTTTTATTAAATATATAAGGATATTCAAATAATAATAATAATAATCATGTTTTTTCAGAATTTTCTTTCCACCAAACCAAACATAAAAAATATTTATTAAGATTTTATTTTCTATTTTTCTAACAAACAAACAACGGAAAAAAATTAATTTCTTTTATTTTCTTTCCTTTATTTTTCTTTCCTTTTTATTTTTCTTTCCACCTAACTTTTTTTGAACCAAACATAGCCTTAGTGAAATGGATTTATTTATCCTATTTATGTGTATAGTATCCAATTCTAAACAGATTTTATTTTGCCTTATTCTATGTATACTATACAGTAACCTTATTTAGTCGATGACAATTAGTGTAAATATTATGAATTTTAATACTTATTTCACAAGTAAAATGATCTAATATGTGCAACAAAATATTATGAACCTAATTAGTTGTGAAACTTGTTAAAACCGCAATTGAAAATTTCCGCATTTTTCCTATAATTGCACAAGAAAGGGCTCTTATCTATAGACCAAAAGGTATGAATGTATATAAATGTAATTTTTTTAAATTTAATATACATTTAAGTTTTTCACTGTCTTGTAACTTTCTAGCTCCAGTTTTTTTAGTTTCAGCTTTCCTTGTTTCGTATCCCCATCCTGTGTGACCTAGATTTTTATATTTCAATTTCAAACGTGGTTATCAATTTAAGTTTGTATAATGTATAGTTAGCATTTGAGTATTGATTCTGGGTTCAAGACTATTTCATGCCAGACTGGCTATTTTCCCTTTAGCAGTACTTAAATTATGTTAATCCTGTTTCCATATATTTTCTGATCTTGGAAAGACTGCACCCTCCTTATTGGTTTTTTGCCGTGGTCTCCTGCATCTAAAGTCCTTCATGCCCAACATTCACCAAACAGAGAAAATATTATGTCATTTATCATTGTTTTGTGATGTTCTCAATGCTAGACACTTTCCTTCGATTTGACTACATGATTGCTGTTAGGTCTAATGGAGTCATATACCAGACGTAATGCGCTTTGCTTGTGTTAATTAGGGGTAGTTTCTTTCTTTGATGTAAATCAAATATCATTTTTAGGCAAAGGATTCTCCATTGTTTCTGTACAAGTTCTTATATCTTCTGGCATTTATACAATTTCTAATTATTTCCTATGATTATTAGGTGAACTGCTTGGCTTTCAACCCCTTCAATGAATGGGTTTTGGCTACAGGCTCTACTGATAAGACGGTTAAGTTATTTGATTTACGAAAGATCAGCTCAGCACTTCATACTTTTGACTGTCACAAGTAAGATATCCAAATGACTGTCTTCGCTATGATTTTATGCCACCAACTGTCATGTTACGTTAATTTCTCAGTTTTGAATCATATATGATTTTGTAGGGAGGAAGTATTCCAAGTTGGATGGAATCCCAATAATGAGACCATTTTAGCATCGTGTTGTCTTGGTAGAAGACTCATGGTGTGGGATCTTAGCAGGTGTTTTGCTTTTACTCTCTTGTTTTCCACTATCGATTGTTTGGTTTAGTTATGTGATATGATGGCTGTCTCATTGGTCATGGACAAGGTGTTGAAAAGCTTTCCTTATTCTCATTTTGTGATAAGTGATGCACAAAAACTGTCATCCTAGTGTTTTTCATCCCAGAAACATTTTTATGTTTCTTGTTTTTCGTTCCCGCATTCTCATTTGTCTGAAAAATACATTTAAAAATTGACTTTTCATTCCTTTTCCCCACGTTTACCCGTGCAACACTGCTTTTGGCATGGTCTATCTTAAACCTCGTTGTGAGTCTTGTGACCCATCTTAAACCTGTTCGATCAAAGTTATTATCTGAAGCGAGGTGGATAAAATACTATACCCGTTTTAGGCTTTTTAGCAAAGGATCAGATTATTGCACATAATCCAAAGCTAAGTGTTAGGCATGAGCTCGTTGACCCTAATGCATTTGTGTGTTCCCCAATGGGTAAAACGTTGGGGGTGCTTGTGCCTGAACATACATGTGCCTGTGTTTTACTGCCGAAATCTCTGAAGTAGTTTCTGCAGTGATAGGGCAATTAACGAGCACATATATGCATGCCACATTGCATGATGGATATTTGTTACTTTTATTTTTGGATTTGTGCTCTCTTGAACATCTCATTCTTTGCTGTGGCATCTGTGTGAAGGTTCTGAAATCTGCAAAATGAACTGTCAAAATCTCAAGCTTTTGGTTTGCTTCCGACTTTAAGTGACCGTTTGGTGAATTAATAATCATTGTCTTTGTGGATTTGTGATTCGCAGAATTGATGCAGAGCAGACACCAGAAGATGCTGAAGATGGGCCGCCGGAGTTACTTTTCATACACGGTGGACATACAAGCAAAATATCGGACTTCTCATGGAATCCATGTGACGATTGGGTGGTTGCTAGTGTTGCTGAGGATAACATACTTCAAATCTGGCAGATGGCTGAAAATATCTACCATGACGAGGATGATTCGACTGGAGACGTTGCCACGAACGGTTCTTGATTTGCCTTTGTGGTCTGTATGACGACCGGGAATGCACGGGTCATTTAGATCGGGGTGTTGATAGGGTTTGCGCCCGACATGGCTCTAGGCGCACTGTTATCTTTACCGTCCCTTCTATATATTTTCAAGTATGTTCGAGTTCCTCGAAACTTGCTGTTATTATAACGAAGCTCTGTGGTTCTTGAGTCCCTATTTCCGCCGTTATGCATGTGATGTGACTTGACCTTGCAATTGACCTATTTGTCATCAACGGTTAAATTGTCATATGGAAATTCTATTAGAAAAGCATTTTTTTTTCATGAAAATTGTTCTTCTAATTCTTGTTTCTGTCTAACACTGGATTTCAACTAAAAATTCACTTTTTTTACTTTGTAAAGATAAACATAATTGTGGAATTCTAGTGAAATTGTGTGTAGAATATTGTAATATTCTAGAGACATATTATATGATATAAGAATTTACTAAATTCTTTAAATTTATAAGAGTGTAGGAAACTCTAAAAAAAGTCTATAGAATTCTCATAAAAATGTTAAAGGTTATGGAAATTTTAGAACTTTCCATCATAGGGAAGTGGAGAGGAGGATTTTAACTATAAATAGAGGATGACAATCATTTGCTTCTACCATCTTAAGACCTATAAGCCTTTTTGATGCAGGAGCATCTCCTTTACAACATTTTACATTAGCTAGTTATCATCCAAAATTAGAAGGTTCAAATTTTTTTTAAATTTGAATGGGATTGTGGCACTCCACTCGCCGCCAAGAGGAGTTTGTCGGTCACCGGTAGCTAAGAAACCAGGAAAATAGAAAGAGAAAGTGGTTGAGTCTAAAAATCTTTTGATTCTCGATCTCTGCCCCTTTGAAAAGGGTAAGTTGCGGTTCTTAATATCTATGTCTAAGGGAGCCATACAAGCCATGTAACTTACCACCTAGCCACTCTTCTTTTCGTGGCTTATTTTGGAGCCAACAACCTACCACCAACCACTCCATTTGTGGCTTGTTTTTGGAGTCATGTAGCCTACACCTTGCCACCACAACCACTTGTAAGCAACACCAGTGGGGACCACTGCCAGTGACGACCTGCAAGAAAAAGGAAGAAAAGGAGGTTGGTAAATGGCAAACCTATTGAGGGAGAATTTTGAAGTTTAATCCCTCACTTTTATGTACTTTTAACAGCCCTTGTTGTAGGATATGTTTACTATTTAACTTGTATTAACTTTAATCATATAATAGCTAGTATTGGTAGTAGTTTGCTTGCACTCCTTCCCCAAGTCAGCCATAGGAATAGCTTGGGCAGAGGTTCACGACCAAGGTTGGGGAAAAGCAACGTTTGGGCTGATTAGAATTAAACTAGGATAGTTTGTATTGTTAGGTAACTAGATAGTTTAAGTCCTAACCAGCTTGTCTACTTAGGGCATAGTTATGTTGTCACTAAAGATTTACACACCTATAATAGTGTGAGAAATGGTTGAATGGATGAGTTTTTGGTTTTCCCTCACTTTCTCATTTTCAAGTGAAAATACCTCCTTGACTAGTGCATGCCTTGGTTGATTTGTGTTAAAAGTTCTTGTCTCTTTTACCTTAAGTGTTGAAATGCTTAAGTAGCAGATTCAAGTGTATGTTTTAAGGGTTACTTAGATCATATAATCTCTCTTCATTTCCCTCTCTTATCTCCTTATTTTTTGTGGTTATTTTGCAACCACCATTTATTTTCTAAGTTTAATCCAATTTGTATCCACCATGCATCATTTCTCCTCTTTTATCAATAAAGTAATTTTTTTCATATACACAAACACTCTCACTTTCTCTAAGTTTTATAAGATCTCCAATCGTTGGTGTTATTACTCATTTTTAAAGGTTCAGTTATAGCCTAATGTGGGAAATGCTAACTTAGTGAGTACTTAAGGAGTTGTATCTTTTAGTGTTATACGGTAAATACTTAGGTGAAAGGAGTCACCTTATGACACATGATATTCAAGTGTTGGCAAAAGGGGGATATTTTGTTATAAGGGATTGTAGCCATGACAAACAACGAGCTGACAAATAATCCAAGTGAGATGATTGTTTTTATGGAGACTGGTGGTAGGGAATATAAGAAGAAGAAAAAGGGTGTTTTCAAGGATAAGTAAGTATCTAATGATCGACTAACTTCACTTTAAGAAAAGGTACTCGAGTGGAGATGAAGATGGATGAGTCGATGGGGAGACTTGACCCATGGGATGAATATCTCAATGAGGATATTCGTGGGGAATTTCTAGGTGGCATCAACCATTTGTTGGAGGAATTCCATAATGATGTGAATACCCTACTGGGGGATTGACACCCTTAGGGAAAAACATGTTGTGTTGAGACGAGAATGTCGGGAGTGCTGGAGGATTAAGGGTTTTAGGGCTAGAGTCACCTAAGTATGGAGGTAAACACGACGCTCAAAAACTTGATATTTTTATCTGGATGGTAGAACGGTATATGTGTTGTGCGTGTATGGATGATGATGCTGACAAGATTGATACCGTCACCCTCTACCCTGAACATGATGCTATGCTATAGTGGAGACGTTGTAGCAATGAGATAGAAAGAGGTGTGGTGGCTATTGATACATGGGAGGACTTTCAAAAAAATTTTAAAACCCATTTCTACCCCCATGAATGTGGAGGAGGCCGTAGTTAATTAGTGAAGGAGTTTAAAGAAAACCAATACCATCAAGGACTATGTCAAAGAGTATAGATCCTTGATGCTTAAGATAATGAACATGTCAAATAAAAACTGATTCCTCTACTTCATGGATAGGTTGCAAACATAGGTGGAGCACGAATTTCCCTGGAGCGCTGGGCTGTAGGCCCCGTCTTCCCCTTCCTTCTCCCGTGTGAGTCGGTTGCCTCCCCCTTTCTTTTCTTTTCTTTCTTCCTCGACCGGGTCGGCTTGCTTTGTCTGCCCCTTCGGTCTCCCGTCACGCCCAGCTCCCCCTCCCCTTTCTTCTTCTTCTTCTTCTTTCTTTCTTCTTCCTCTTTCCCCGGCGAGAATCCTGTCAACACGCCATCACTGCCACCCCAACCTGCAACCCCCTCTCCCCGTTGACCTCCCTAACTCTCTCTCTCTCTCTCTCTCTCCCGCCATTTCTCTACCCCATCCCGGCCCCACCATTTCTCCCTTCCCCACTCCCTGCCATCTCCATTCCCTTCTCCCTCTCCCTGCAACTCCCATTTCCCTACCACCCTAACGCCACCTCGAGCTCCCTATCCCCTCCTCTCTCTCCTTCTTCTTTTTCTTCTTCCCTTCCTATCCCATTCGGCTATTTTTCTCAAGCCTCACATGCTCCCCAACCCTCCTTTTCTCCCTTTCTTCTCCTCCCCTCTCTCCCCCTGTATTTGTTTCGCTGCCCATCTCTACTGTTGCTGCCGCCTGAACAGCCACCTACACCACCCCCTACCACCCTCTACCTCATCCCCGACCGATCACATCACCCATCGAGCCACCCCGCAGCCTCCTTCCTCCTCCCCTCTTCTTTTTCTCTTCTTCTTCTCCGTTCTCGGCAGCCACCCTGCACCGCCCTTCTCTGCTGCTGTTTCGTTGCTCCTTCTGCTGTCTGAGCCACCACATTAATCCCTGTAGCCCCCTCTACCACCCCAACCCTCATTTGGCTGAAACCACCACCCAAAGGCTTCATTTTCCCTTCCCCTTTTCCTTCCTCACCAGCCCCCATCTCGACCTCCCCTTTGGTAGCCTCCTTCCGCGGCCTCGCTGCCGCCACCGCCCTTAGCCGCCGTCAACCCATCCCCAACCACCACCTACACTCCCTCCCCACTTCTGCACCATTCCCTTGCTCCAGATCCTCCCCCACATGCCTTTTTTCTTAGCCTAAAAATACTAACCCGAAAATGTTCATTTTTCCTCCTATTACCCACCTTCAAGCCCCTCCTCCCCATTTATTTACATGCAGCTCATGCTGCATGAGCAGCATGAGTTGCTGCATTTCTTGATTTAGTTGGATAACAATTTTAAGGTATAATAATATTTTAATTCAAGTATTTGATTAATTAAGCATTATAAAGTTTTATACTTTGATTTTTATGATTTTTAACATAATAAACCATATTATTTTTAAGTATTAGTTTTGATAATCAAAGCTTGAACCTCAAACCAGAATACCTTTGTTTTGCGGGAATCAAGGTAACCGTTAAATCACACTTAAACACATGGATAACGTATGTTAGCACATTAGGCATTTTTAATGTGTATTATGCTTGATATATGTTGTTTAATATATTATATGTGGTTTCTTGTGTTGATTGATAAAAGGAAGCATGATAGGGTATATGATATGTATGGAAATATTATTTAAGGTAAGAGTTTGGTTGTTAATGAAAATGTTAAGTACTATCTATGTTGTATTATGCTATCGTGATCTTAATGTATGATTAATATTTTGTGAGCTTAGGGGTATTTTAGTAATATATATCTTGTACAAGAGTATGGCCTAATATGTGTGGGTACTAAAAGTATGTATTAAATATATTAGTTGTGGATGAGGTATTATTATTAATATTTTAAGTAGTGGTGATAAGTTAAAATGAGTGGTGTAATAAAGGGTAAAATGGTAATTTGTAATTAAAAAGGGGTATTATGGTAATTGTATAATAAAAAGGGTAAATTGGTAATTTTATAATTTAAGGGGTAAAATTGTAATTTTGTAATTAAGGGGTAAAAATGGTAATTTTGTAATTAAAGGGCAAAACGGTAAATTTGTGATTGAAGGGGAAAGTGGTAATCTCGTAATAAAATGATAATATGGTAATTTTGTAATTAAAGGAAAAAATGGTAATTTTAAAATTAAAAGAGGTCAAATGGTAATTCCGTAATTAAGGATAAAATGTTAATCTTATAAGTGAGAGGGTGTTATGGTAATTTTTGAAAGTTAAGGGGTAAAATGGTAAACTTGAAAGTAAAGGGATAAAATGGTAATTTTGTAAATAAAAGGGGTAAAATTGGAAATTAGAAAGGAGTAACTTGGTAATTATAATAATTGAGAAGGGTAAAATGGTAAACATGATAAGAGTGAGGGGCAATTTGGTAATTTAACCAACTAAAGGGGTAGTTTGGTAATTAAGATATTGAATAGGGGCAATTTGGTAATTTGACCAAATAAAGGGCAATTTGTTAATTATAATAAAGGAAATGGGCAAATTGGTAATCTAACCAACCAAATGGGAAATATATTAAGTGTAACGATTACGAAGGGTGATTAGTGGCCTAACAAGTGTGGGAAATAGCTCGGTAACATAAACTGAGTAAGGGTGTAGCTAAGGCCAAATGTGTGCTATGTGTCCTACATGCCTTGGATGTCCTATATAATTTTATGTCGTGTTTTATATGCTATTATCTTAACTATTTCATGCGTGGCATGGCTTGGAACCGAGATGTGTTCATGTGTCCTCTTTTGGTATGTGATAATACGGATATGCTGTAAGTTATGATGTGATGTGATGTGGCCCTTGAGGACATGCATGCTAGGATAATTAATGTGGTAATGTGGGATGGAGGCATGAAAAAGAGAAATGGGAGAGAAAGATAACCAAGGGGAAATAAGTTGGCTAATGTAGGTATGGGAGGAACTAGGGTTTGCATGGGACAGTTAGAGTCTGCATGGGGGCAAATTTTACGTATGGAAAGTTGCCTCGGGACATGAGGAAGGTAATAGAAGTTTCGTTTGGGTGTCTGGGGGCTTCGGACAAAAATTAGTATGTGGGACAGTATAAGGGTGCATAAGAGACTAATCTAGGGTTGGGAGGAAAACCTTAATGTGAGACGGTAAAAAAAAAGAGAAAAAGAGAATAATAAAAATAAACGAGAATGAGTAGGGCAGAAAGTGAGGGTTGGATCTAAGGGTCGTGACGTGTAGGGTGTTGAAATAGTTGGGATGTGTAAGGCAGAGAAGGACGGGCCACATAGGCCCAGGTTAGGGTTTTTGGAGAAAACCGAGTTAGGAGGTGCAAAAGTCTCAAGATATGGGATGGGCCCTCCTGGGAGGATAAGTGTGGATATAGTTAGCCATGCATGTCAAAGGTGAAATACTTTCGAATAAGATACGTTTAAGACACTAATCACTTAAAGAGGAAGATGTTGAGCCGGACCCAGACCAGTCCAACGGTGAATAATAGTGGCTAGGGCAGAGGTGCCCTACATGACGGGTCCACCGGTAAATAATAGTGGCTAGGTGCATTTTTCCCTGCATGACCGTTCCACCGGCTATAATAGTGGGGGATTCCGTACTCAACAAACCAAATGTAAAAACGATAAGATAAGGGGAAGATACTAATTACTTATAGTGGAACACCTTGTGAGTCGGGGCTAGACCGGTCCACCGGCGAATAATAGTGGCCAGGAGCGTTTTGCCCTGTATGATCGGTCCACCGACGAATAATAGTGGCCAGAAGTGTTTTGCCCTGCATGACCGTTCCACTAGCTATAATAGTGGGATTCCCGCACTCACACGGACATTTATAATCCGAGGTGATGGTTAATGATGGACTAATGGCATTAAGGCCCTAAAAGTATCGATTATTCATTATGGCCTATTAATGTTTGGTTGACTTGTTAAGTATGCAAATGGACGAAAGTGAATGTTCCGTATACACCATTGATATTAGATTGACTCGTTGAATATGTGAATATATGGACCTGAATGTTATATTTACACGTGTCGTTATATATGGATTCAGTAGTACATTATGTGTTACATTGCGTGCCTACCTTTAAGTGTGTTTTTAAAAGGGTTACTCAGTACCGTAGTGCTGAAAGGTTCCATTCGTGGGGCCCCTGCCTATTCAATGGGCAGAACCCCTTGTAGGTCGTATTCGGTGTTATCCAAGTGGGCCTCGGGAAAGAGTGTAAGGAACTATCCGGAACTGTTAGGGTTTTACTCTATCTCCTTTAAATTCACAATTTCAATGTATTTATTGTTTTGTAACCACCACTTGATGGATTATATTTACTTGCGCTACTCTGATTTAATTATTAGTTGAGTTTCTCGTAATTTGTATTTTTTTCCTTTAGCCTTAGCACTTGGTACTGGAACGGTAGGAGTGAACCGGTCTGGTACTAAGTGTGACGGTAATATCCCCAAAGTTCATGGTTTATTAATTTGCTTTCGCTGATTTTCTGTTAATTAAACAAAATTTTTTAGTAGTGAATTTTGGGGGTGTTACAGGACCCTACAAGATCGCCCTACCTGAGTTGGAAGAATTAAGGAAGCAACTCAAGCACTTATTGGATGTGGGATTCATAAGGCCATCTAAAGCTCCGTTTGGTTCCCTAGTGTTGTTTCAAAGGAAGAATAATAGAATCCTTTGGATGTGTGTTGACTATAGGACACTAAATAAGGTACCGTGAAGAACAAGTATTCCATTCCATTAGTAGCAGACTTGTTTGATGGGCTTGGGAAAGCATGGTGGTTCTTTAAGCTAGATTTGAGGTTAGGATACTAGAAAGTCCACATAGCTAAAGGGCATGAGTTCAAGAATACATACGTGACCAACTATGGATCTTATGAGTTATTGGGCAAGTCTGCATACCCAAAACATTTTACACTTTAATGCATAAGATCTTTAATCCCTTTCTAGATAAGCTTGCAGTGGTGTAATTGAATGATATTGTGGTTTATAGTGAAACCTTAGGTGAGTATGTTGAGCACCTAAGGAAAGTGTTCCAAGTAATTAGAGAAAATGAGCTCTTCATAAAGACATAGAAGTGCTCATTCACCTAGGAGGAGGTAATGTTCCTAGGGCACCTAGTTGTGAAGGGAAGGATCTTTATGGATAAAGCTAATGTGTGGGCTATCGAAGAAAGAAGCCACCTAAGAGAGTCTAGGAGCTAAGGTCTTTCCAATTCCATGTAAATTACTATAGGTGGTTCATTATGGGATACTTGGCAAGGGTCATACCCTTGACCAACTTTCTTAAAAAGAAGGTTGTGTGGGAATGGATGGAGGAATGTCAAAGGGCCTTTGAAGGTCTTACGCAATCTGTGATGGAAAAGTTGGTCTTAGCTCTTCTCAACTATATAGAGACATTTTAGGTGCACACTGATGCATCGTATTTTGCTACAGGGGGTGTGTTGATGTAGGAGAACTACCCCATAGCCTATGAGAGTCAAAAGCTTAATGATATGGAGAGATGTAATAGCTCATCCTAAAATCCTTCAAAATATGTTTGAAATTATGTTAATATAAAATAAATTAGTTTTGGTTTTGGAAAGGGCTTTAAATTCTATTATAGTTGTGAATTTTAGGCACATCGATCGACTGATTTCCCTAATAGATCGACCGATACACTTAAAAACTAGTAAATTTATTTTTTGATGAACCAGTTGACTAATTTGGTCAAACCAATTGATTGGTTATCCTGTGATTTCAGATCTTTTTCTTATTTTAAGTTAAATATTTTTCCAATGTTTATGAAAACTTCTAATTAAAATCTGGTGTGGTTGTAGCCGACATGCAATTTAAACCCTCTTATTGACAATTATAGTACTGGTAAATAAAGGTATCATTCTATAATAGGGATTTAGAGGGTTTACCTCTATTTAACTAGCTTAAAAAAATAAAAATAAAAACTCAAATTACACAAAATAAATAAATAAGAAAAAAAAACAATGAGGGTTTAAAATTAGAAAATAGTAAAAGTGATAAGTAAAATAATAAAAATAAAAATAATAAAAAATAATGGATAACCACAATTATGATAAATATGCTAGGAAAATTGAAATCCACCATTAGATTAGGTCAAAATATAATAATAATTTCTAAGTCATTATTTAATCATGAGAAAGAGATTGACTAAGTTATAAGCTAAAAACAGGTTTATACACCTTATATTACTTTTCTAAAATAATTAATATGACAAAGTACCAATATTAATCATATTAAATACTAGCAATATAGTAGCAATAAGTGGCCTCTATATTTAACTAGATTTAATCCATTAAATATAATTGGAATGATGTCAATCTAAGTACCCAAACTAGTACAATAAGCATAGCTAGTTGTATTTCCCTTCTTTGACCCACATATATCTAAACGTTTTACTACTCTGGTTAGAATCACAAAACTATTAGATGAATTGTTATCTAACCTAGATGCAATTTATACATATAAATTCTAGCATATTCATATGAAACTTAGTAGGTAAATAATCATACATATTGTCACTATGAGAAAACTAAAATAAGACATGTACCATATAAATTATACTTGACATAATTATATATATATATATATATATGTAAGATAGTAATTAAAATAAAGTCAAATAATGATCTCACGAAATAAAAAAAAAATAATATCATATCTCAAACCCTAATCTAGGTTTTTAATCTATTCCCTAGTAAAAAATAATTATCCAATCATAATGATTCAAATTAAATACATAGAAATATATATCAAAAATATAAATTGAAAATAGAGAAAGAAATAACTGGAATTAATTATGGATGAAAGATAAAAAAAAATTATTCAGATAAAAAATTAATTAATTTCATTTGAATAAATCTTTCTAGGTAATTTTTTCTCTTCTCTAGCTGTGTATAAATTTTCGTGCAGTTTCCCTTTTTTTTTTCTTCTTCGCTGGTAGCGCTGCTCTCTTTCTCTTATTTTCGTGCCTTTTGTATAGGCTTAGGCTTTTGATGCTACGACTTCTTCTCTCTTTTTGTGCCTTCTTCTGTCCTGTGTCACTGATTGTTGTTGTCTTTTCTTGTGCTCTCCTACTGCTTGACGTCCGCTGACTTTCTCTATGTGCTACTGCTCTTTATTTTTCATGCTTGGCCTTTCTGTTTTATTTCTCTTTGTGGTTGACGACTCCCTCCTGTTCTGTCGTCTGTGCTGCTTCCTTCTATTCAGCCGCCTAGACTGTTGACCTCTACCTCTCTCCCTCTGTTGCTTGTCAAATCTACCCCTTTTCTCCTCACTCTCACGTCACCCCTCTCTTTTTTTTTTCTCATTTTCACCAACTTACCGTGCCTCAACCGTTGAGCTAAGCCCGTGCAGGGCCTCTCTTTTTTTTTTCTCCTATATTGATGGGTTTGTTTTTTTGTGTGGCTCCCCCACACTTGTGCCACTTTTTCTTTCTTTCTTTCGTGTGGCCCCTTTTCTTCTTCTTCTCACTTGATGTCCTCCTCCCCGATTTCTTGCACCTTTCTCCTCTTTTTATGCTGCCATGCCATGCAAAAAAATTTCTTTTGTTTTCAAGCCTTTGGGTCGTTGGTCCAAAGGCCTAACATTAATTTTTTTATTTTTCTATAAAATAATATTAGAAAAATTATTAAATAATCTTTACTCTAAATTTATTTAATTTATATCATTTTAGCTCAAATAATAAAATTTATGCAATTATTATCACTTAAGCATAAAATAATAATTATTCAGCCATATTACTTAAATAAAATACTAAAAACTAAGATTATAAGGGTATAAAATATGTTAAAATATGAATTTATTAGAATCTATTTGTGCTAAGAAGTATATTTTGATGCTTTGGAATTATTTTTACATTATTTAGACCATTATATGATTTTATTTAGCTATTTTTTGAAAAGCACTTTTTGAGGCATTTCTCACTTTATTTCTTCTCCCTCACTTTCCTATCTTTTCTAGCAGCCATGGCTATGTGTTTGACTTTTTGTACCTCTTTCTTGACTTATTAGCCCATTGCCATACATCTCCCTGGTTACACTCTACCTCCCTTACCTCATCATGTATTTTCCTTACACCTTGGTTATCCATACTCAACCTAAGTCAGACTTCCCTCTCTCCTACTTGAGAATGCCGCTCACTGTTCTCCTATTCTTGATTCAATTCACTCTTCACCTTTTACATTTGCTCATTCTCTCCTTTTTCCCTTGTGAAAATTCCTAAGTGCTGGGCATTCTCCACTTTTATTCCCTTTTCTTCTCTACTAAACTAATAGAGGCTTGTCTCTTGTTTCCCCATTCTCTGGTTGAATTATCGTCTCTTATTTCTTCTCCTAATCTTAGATTTAGCTCTCCTTTGTTTCTCATTAGCAATGAAGGATTAGGGTTTTGAGAAGGTTGAATATTCTAGCTTCATTCTTTTTGAAATATCTATTTTTAGAAAAGGTTGAGCTATGACATTTTTCGTCTTCTTTTAATTTCATCTTATTAAGTTTGGAAGAATATTTTTAATCATTTTAATTCTTGATTCTCTTAAGAATCGAGGTCCTGGTATACAACCATCAAGTTAAGAGTATTTTGTGTTAGAAGAATTATTTAGAGGTAATGAATTCTTATCTTTAATATAAATAAGTTTTTGGTGGTTTCATGTTATTGTTGTATTTCTATGTTGTATATAAGTTAATCGTATTCTTGGATTCGAGCATGTGGTAATGTTTTCTTCTTTGAAGTTTTAAACATGTTTCTAGTTCCTTGTTATTACACATGCTTTTGGTAGTTTTGAGCATGATTTCGTTAAGTGCAGATATTACCATGTACTTATGTGATTCTATGTGTGTAGTATGTCTTTTTATGATATAGAAGTATGCTAGGATTAATATGGTAAAGTACGGATGGGTGAGGTACCCCAGTGCAAGCCCCCTGACACTTTGTATTGTCTATTGCTTGAGTGGGTGTATTATCCCAAATTTTGTAGCCCTCATGGTGGAGGCATTCAAGGTGCAGTGGGTGAAATATCCCAGTACAATCCCCCTTGATATACTTTGACCACGTGTGGTGGATGTTGCATCCCAACACAACAAGTGCAATTGATGTGTGGTGGGAGTGGAATCCCCATAGAAAAGCCCCTTCGATGTATCTTGACCCCATATGGTGGATATGATATCCCACAATATGTGTATGTTGCCATGACTTTTGTTCATGTTAGAGAATTAACTGTGGTTGAACAAATTATCTTAATAAATGGAAAGTATGTGGTTACTAAAGGAGGATTTATAATATGGTTTACATTATGTGGTTCTAATGCATAATCTGTATTATTATTCTTCCGTGATTTCCATGCAAGCATGCCTTGTTATATTGTTATCATGAGGTTGAATGTTATACTATGTTAGTATGCTTATCACCATGCTACTATGTGACTTCAATGTGCAACATGAACCCTTACCATGTTCTACGTATCTTATTTTACTAGTACTTCACTATACTGATACTACATTTTTATGGACACTATGATGATTCAGCTTCTGGTCTGGTGAATAGAGGATGATTCGTAGGGTTATAATTCTTAGGTAGAGTGTGTTAAGAATGGTATCGTGGGCTAGTAGCTGCTTATTGCTTGGGGTTCAAGAGTTACATTCCCATTTAAATAAGAGTTAGGCTAACTAATCAAATGTATTTTTCACATTGTGTTGGGATGCTTTTAATTCTTTCTGGTTATTTAAACTCTTGGATTTGATTCCTATATTTTGGATTTTTAAACTTTCACTCTTTATTCTATCTATAGTATTGTTATTCTCATCATTGTTATTATTAGTATTGTGTATTATTACTAGGGCTTGCATCTTTTGTTTGTTGTTCCGTTTTGCCTTGCATCAAGCTTGAGTTATATGATGATCACATCTCTCTCATAATTGATGTGGCAGTGGCATTCCCCGATTTTGCTTTATAAACTCTTCCGTAATTTTATTTAAAACAAAAATTTGCGGTTCAGAATTTGAGGGTGTTATAGGAGATATCCAGTGCATGACAAAGAGATGGTGGCTATCATACATTACCTTCTAGTATGGAGGCACTACTTTCTTGGGAGTCAGTTTGTGGTCAAGATTGATAATGTTTCTACTAGCTACTTTTAGAGGTAAAAGAAGTTAAACCCTAAGCAAGCACATTGGCAAGACTTCTTGGCAAAGTTCAACTATACCATAGAGTATAAGTCTGGTAAACATGTTGCCGCGAATGAACTAAGTTGGAAGGCGAAGTTGGCAGCTATCAACCAACCGCATTGTGACCTAATGTTTCAAGTTCTATAAGGAATAACTCAAGATCACTTAGCCAAGAGCATGATGGAGTTGGCTAAGGAGGGGAAGACTTGAAGGTTTTGGGTGGAGGGAAGCTTGTTCTACACTATTAGTTACCGACTCTAAGTGTCAAAGTGCAGCAATCTAAGAAGAGAATTCTTGAAGGAATGCCATGACTCAAATTGAGCTAAATATATTGGTATGCATAGGACCCTTGCTTTACTTGAGAAATCATATTATTAGCCTAACATGTAGGATGATGTTGAGGCATATGTAAAGACTTATCTTGTGTGCCAACAAGACAAGGTAGAGCAAAACAAGCCTATTAGATTACTAGAGCCTCTTTTGATTCCAAATAAGTTGTGGGAGAGCATATCTATGGAATCCATTTCATCATTACCAACATTAGAAGGTTGTGGTTCCATTATGGTGGTGGTTGATAGATTCTCTAAGTATGGAACCTTCATCCCAACCCTGCAGAATTGCACAGCTGAGGAAGTCAAGCGCTTATTCTTCAAACATGTGGTAAAGTATTGAGGATTTCCTCAGAGCATCATAAGTGACCGAGAACCATGATTTACAAAGAAGTTTTGGAGGGAGTTATTCAAGCTCATGGACTCAGAACTCCACTTCTCCACAAATTTTCACCTACTGACTGATGGGCAAACATAACGAGTGAATCATTGGTCAGAGATCTACTTGAGGCACTTTGTGAGTGCCAACCAGATGGAATGGGAAAAGTTTTTGGATTTAACCTAATTCTCCTACAATCTCCAATAGAGTGAGGCGACACAAAAGAGTCTATTTGAGTTGGTGATGAGCCAACAACCCACATCTCCATAGGAGCTAGCCAAGGGATACACAAGACTTATCCCTACAGCCTTCAAGTGTGTAAAAGTGTGTGATGAGCAGTTGGATATGGCTAAGGAAAACTTGACCAAGGAAGCCAAGAATATGAAAAGTGGGCTGATAAGAAGAGATAACCTAGGGCATTCCAAGTTGGAGTCATGGTAAAGCTTCCAACCCAGCAATTTAAGGCCTATCGAAAGGTTAAAAAAGGCTTGACACGACGGTATGAGGGGTCATACCCAATCGTGAAGAAGATTGGAAAGAATTCATATAAATTTAAATTGCTAAGGAAGCTCAAGGTTCACCTCATGTTTCATGTGAGTCTTCTAAAGCCTTACCACAAGGATAAGTGGGACCCAAGTAGAGGTGATTTATATCTAACACCACCTACAAATGTTATATCCTTTGAAAAGGGGGTTGCAGGGATCATGGCAAATCGAGTGAAGAAGGCTAGAGGATTTTCCAACTACATTGAGTACCTTGTGCACTAAAGGGGGTTATTAGATAGCAACGCAAGTTGGGAACAAGAGGAGGACTTGTGGCAGTTCTGTGACCAGATAGAGGATTTCAAGACCACCAATAACTTGAAGAGGATATCAAGGGCTTAGGGGTGGGAGGATCTCATGGCCTGCTCATTTTTTTCATAACTTTTTCTAGGAGGTTCTATAATATCCTAGAATTGTGTAGACTATAGTGGAGCTATGTGTATAATGTTGTAATATTCTAGAGACATACTAGATGATATAAGAATTTTCTAAATTTTTTAAATTTGGAAGAGTGTAGGAAAGCCTAAAAAAAGTCTCTAAAGTTCTCATGAAAATGTTAGGGTTATGGAAGTTCTAGAACCTTATATAATAGGCAAGTGGGGAGGAGGACATCAACTATAAATAGAGGACGATCCCCATTTGCTCTCACCATCCAAGACTTGTAAGCTCTTTCATCTCTTATTAATAAAGTGTTCTCTTTATATACACTTTCTCTAAGTTATCTAAGCTCTCCAAATATTGGTGCTCTTACTTGTCTTTAAAGGCTTAGTTATAGCCTAGTGTGGGAAATGCTGACTTAGTGAGCAATAAAAGAGGTGTGCCTTTAAGTGTTTTACGGAAAAAACCTTAACTAAAAAGAGTCACCCTATAATAAGATGCTTAAGGTATGGAGGGTTTATTCCCAACAACTTTTGGTGGGGAATATAATTAAGGAGTATTCATCGGTTCCTAATATTATATGGCAATGAGATGAGTATTGTAGTGAGCCTTTATATTAGCCTAATCCACTTAAAGTTTTTTAGTGTGAGATTGACAATATGGCTCATATGGCTCATACATGTATTATGGCATTCTCCTATTCTGTATAGAACTAAAATGAGCAATCCAAATGGGTAAATAAAAGCATGGGACCCTATAAAGAGAATTGAAATGCCCAATCATGGGACCTTTTAGGTGGAAATAATTGATGAGGAGCAAATATTAGACCAATTAAGCTGAAACTTCGAATGTAAGATAGTATGACTCATATATATACTATAACAAGTTTATGCCTCAACAACTTGTCATACTCTAGATACCATGAACAAGGAGACATTTGTAGATCTTTCACTTCCACCAACAAACTTATAGCTTGATTCTTAGAGTTGCTAATATGACAAATAAAATGTTGTTTGACAGGCGACAACCCTACTTTAATTAATATTTTTTTTAGTATCGACAAATTACCTTTTAACTGCTCATGAATCCCACCTATTGAGTTTAGTGTGATATTCTTTAGGGTTAGGGAGTTGGGCCCACACTTCATTCCATCTAGTATTTTTTTTAACGGAATTACAAAGACTACCTACAATAGAGGTGATCCATACTTTGTGGCTACTCGTGCTTCCCACAATAGACAAAAAATGCAATAGCTCAAGGTGATCCATAATTTTTTTAGAGCAGTGATGCTCCCCGATGCACCCAAACATTAGAGGAGCAATGAAGGAAAAAGAGGAGCAATGAAGGAAAAAGCATAGTATTAAAAACATGACCGAACCAGTCAAACCACTAAATTGGTGGACCAGTCACTTAGTCGATCTGGATAATTCAAAGAACCAGTTTTGCAAAAATACCAGTGGCCAAGTGAAAAACCAACCAGTTTTTCAAAAAACTTAGGAACCGGTGGTTTATTAACGAACCAATCTAGTTTTGTTTGTTCTCTTGATATTCCATTTATACCCTTATTTTTTATATAATTCTTCTTTCTACTTTAGGGCACCTTTCTTATTTGGCTTTAACCCTAAAACATGTTCTTTGGCATATTTAACACCTATCTCTCTCAAGGATGAATTATTTAGCTCTTATGTTCATCTTCTTCATTAATCAACTCTTGCATTCATCATATTCACTCTTGAGCTTCATATGTTCATTGTATCAGATACTCTAGCTACATCGTCTTTAGTGAATGAGTTGGTCGTCCTATGTTCCTTCATTTTCAGCCACAAATGATTATTTTCCTTGAGTTGAACATAAATTTTGAAGTTTTTTTATGACTAGAATTATAAAGTAGCTAAGGGAAATATGAATATGACAATTTTAGGGGACAACTAGTAACATATTGATATGAGGTGGGAAGCTAGGTTTTTGGAATGAAGGATGGCATAGGGTCCAGTATACAACATAAATGAGGTTATATAAGATACCAAAATTACAAATCATTAGGTGGAAAAGTGATGGCATGAGTGGTGTCGTTGGGGTTGTGAATGATGAAGGTATAAGTGATTAAATAGAACTATCAATTGGGGAAGGTGTAAATTCGATTAACTAATGGTGGGAATCAAATTATTTCATGGATAGCTTGGTCTGATCGGGAAGGTTTTTAATTAAAGTTTGTATGCTTTGGGGTGGTGGATTGCAGATTGGACATGGAGGTGGGCATACGTTTTAAGAAGGTGGGCGAGGAGTCTTTTGTCAGACCAAAAAAACGGTAGCCACAAATTTTTGATTTGCTTTCTCTTATGAAGTGGGGTATAAAAAGGAAAAATATTTTTTTGGTTTACTTTAACCTTTTGTTTTTATAAAACCTTGTTAGGGTTTACGTTATTATTTTTTCCCATATTCAATAAGCAAATAATTAGTATGAGTATCCCCTAAATTCTTCAAATATATATAGATTTTGTTTATATTTGGTGTAACAATAGAACCACTGTTTCAACCAATGAACTTGTAAACCTATTGTCTGACTGGTTCGATGACCGATCCGATTATTAAAGCTATAGAAAAAAAAAAGAGAGAGTTGGACCCAAAATTATTAAAAATAATGTTAATTTGTCTTATAATATTAATATTAATTTTTTAAAATTAATATTTATAACGCATGTCCATTATTAATGTTAATAATAACATTATATATATATAAAAAATATACAAAAAAAAACAAAGTTATTATTGAAATTAATTTCATTACTAATTTAGCTTTTGAAATTAATATTATTCTTAAAATTTTAATATAATATTTTAATTGATTTTTACAAAAAAGAATAATAGAAATAAATAAGTTACATAAAGTAGGTCTGATTAAGATTGATTGGATTGAGTATTTTAATGTTAAATTAAAGAGCATTAAAGGAAAAAAAATAAAATGATTGAAAACACAATGGATGTAAATTGTGGGATGTGCCTCATGAGTGTATTAAACATGTGTTTGCGACTGTGGATGCTCATACAGATTTGATCTCCAATCAGTCACTTTTATCATTGGTAGGAATCAAACACTTACACTACGACTATCCAAATTACTATAATAATATTTTCTTAGAAAACTCACATGTCATTTCACCATTTGAAATATCTTTCGAAGGCAAATGATGAGAATCAATCTAGGATCTATGGACAAGAAATACATGTCTCATACTATTATACCAAGACTATTTTTCCACCATTGAAGTAGTTCATATGATGTTGAGTATTATTTTAATATTATAATTATCTTGAAGGGTGTAAAAGTGTTTTATAATTATTTTAATACTAATGTTGGTGTGTTGTAACTTGTAAGTGACGATGATTTTTTTAAAAGCAAGAATATTCATTAATGATCGAAAGAATTACAACCTAATACATGAAATTTCTCTAGAATTGACAGAATAACATCTCTCTTACTCCTCTTATGGGAGGACAAATACCTAGTAGCTACTATGAAGGTTATTTTCTTAACTAAGGATTTCCAATCACTTTTATGTTGGGATAAAATCATAGCATTCCACATCATCCAACATTCATTGAGGCAAACACTGCATAAGGTTCTTAGGATATGAATCATCTTCTTATTCCCTCTAGTAGTGTAGGCCATATTTTCCAAAGCTCGTGGCCATATTCTAATAGGACCTTTAATACCTACACTTGCATAGGCGCATCTCCATAGGTGCTTCATAACTTGGAATTCAAACAAAATATGAGATAATGAGTCCTCTTTTGAACAGAAACAACAGTTTATAATTTCTAATTGCTTGTATCTACTAAGATTGTCTTTGGTTGGTAATCTATCATGTGCAGCTATCCACATCAACAACTTGTGCTTTGGACTTGCATTGTACAACCATACTAGGGGGGATTGCTTCCTTAGTTTCTCATAAACAACACTGATCTTGTAAACTTTAGACACAAGGGAAATGATGATAGGTTTGAGTTCTTCTCTATATATTCAAAATCTTGGTCAGGATCCATGAGGATTTGCCAAGTAAGCTTACTTCCCAGACTGAGGTCCCTTTAAAATAATAAGTTTGAATCCACTTAATCCATAGGTTATTTTTATCTTGAGTGAGGTGCCAAATGTGCTTACCAACTGTTGTCATGTTCTAGACTAGTATTTCTAGAAAACCAAAGCCTCCTTCTCATTCAGGTAAGCATATAATAGATTAGGAAATTAATGATCTTGTATGGCGGTTTGCTTTTCTTTTCCAAAGAAAAGTCATGCCTATACTAATGAGTTTAAGTAGAAAATTATTTGGAAGTAGGAAAATATGGCTCTAATACATCTAGATTCCGTATATGACAGATTTCAGTAACTACACCCTTCATGCATAGGATAGTAAACGAGTGGACCTTATCTTTTGAGCACCACTTTCTTCTTCGTACACTTATTTGGAGTTTGTTAAATGCTACTTGTCACGTAAACACACTTGCAGGGTCGAAATTCTATAGCTCTTGAATCACAAAGCAATCAAATATGTTGGTCTCATCCTCTCTCTCTCAACAATTGATAAGTAGAGGCTGACAAGTATGAACTTGAAACACAATTTGTTTAATAAATGCAATTATGTTTGTCACCATCAACAATTCAACAAGAATTAGAATGCTTGCAGATTTAAGAATGGCTTAATATATGCATAATGGTTTGGTATTGATTCTAATTAACAACATAATATTTTTTAGTTACTTATAAAAGTGTATACATTTGGAAGTTGTATTAATTAGGGAACAACTATTTTAATAAAATTTTTTGTGTATAAATGTGGTATCATATATTGTGTGTATAATATACCCTTGTTAATTTTTTTTCACCTAAAATAGTACTAATTAGTAATAATTGTAGTTATACACTATCATATTATACTTTTATGTTATAATTATTATTTTGATAGTAAATTTTGAATTGTTAACAAATAATTTTATAGGATATTTATCGGTGAGTAATTATTAAATATTATTGATACTTAAGTGGAAGAATAGTTAAAAGTTAAATTTTCAATTTACTATGAAAATAATAACATTTAAAAAGAGATAGGGACATAAAAAGGGAGAGTTACTATTTGTAGGGAAACGATGGTCATGAACTTATGATCAACCATGATTATAAATTTGATATGTGCAAGAGTATAACCAAATTTAATGGGCAATAGTGATTGCTTTAGAATCATAGTTTCCATATAATTGATGACACTAAACAATTTGGAACACTAACTTAGAATCTAACCATGCTCTTGCAAGACTATAGTTTCCATCTAATTGATGACACTAAACAATTTGAAACACAACCATATCACCTCCAAATAAATTAAACAAATTCATTCAACAAAATCGAAACAAAATTAAATAAGGTGAAATTTGAATAAAAATCAAACAAAATTAATGACATTTAATTAGTAGAATTGAATTATAAATGAACAAGTCAAACAAATTTGAATGAATGAAATAATTTAACCTTACCCAAATAAAACTGAGGTTGTATGTTAATCAAACAAATACTAAGGCTTTGTCTGGTTCATGAAAAATTAAGTGGAAAAGAAAAATAAAATAAAATAAATCAAATTTCTTTCTTTTGTTTGATTGTTAGGAAAGGTTTGTGGAAAATAAAATGTTGGAAAATAATTTTTTTGTTTGATTTCTTGGAAAGAAAATTTTAATAAATTTTGTTAATTATTATTATTATTATTACTATTTGAACACCCCGATATATCCAACAAAAAATAAAAAATAAAAAATAAAATAAAATATTATATTTGTACATAAAAAAACTATAAATTTTTAAAAAAAATATATACAGACACCATAAAAAAGCATCTAATGGACGATCTTTATGAATTAGATCCTATGGAAGGTGAGAAAAATGTAGTATTTTATAATCATCGCAAAAGGTATGAAAATCATTGCATATGTTGATAAATCTTTGAATTTTTGTAACATTACAAATCGAAGACTTGAATTAATTCTCTAGTTAATCAGCTCAATAATTTTAAAACGACAAACATAGGTTGGTTAAACATGCAACAACCATTCTACCATAAAATAATTAAAACAAAGATATGTAAAGAATATCTTAGGACTAACAAGCAAAAATCTCCATTATGATTGACGTGTATGTTAGGTCTTGGAGGACCCATAAGATAAACAATTGCAAGAGATGGAAGAAGGAGAAGTTGGATGGGCTCAGAGAAGAGAGTAATGGCATTAAAGCAGCATGTAAAGTTTATCCACAAAAAATGCATCAGGTAGGATTTTCCAGTTGCTTTCCTTTTCTTTTTCTATAAGTTTTGCCAAGGAAAATGGTTTAGTATAAATTTCTTAACCTTTTTCCCTTTTATTTTTTTCCTTTCAATTTTTTTAGCAACCAAACATTGTAAAAGTGGAATTCATCTATTTTTATTCCTTTACTCGGTGCTTTCCTAGAACCAAACAGACTCTAAATAAAAATAGGACCAAATTGAATTCTTAGATAGTTGTAGAAAAAAAAGATAATATTGAATAATACAATCAAAATCGATTAGAATGAAATTGAACATAATATAACCCTAACATAATTGATTAGGGTAATTTAAACAAAAGCTACAACACTTATAAAATGAATTAAATCCTTTAAGAAATAAATCAAATCCTAAGCAAACAGATTAAATGATTGTATAACAAAATCAAATAAAACTAACCATGAGTTGACCCTAGTCATATAAATAAGTAAAGGTTAGAGTCATTTTAGATTTTTTTTTTACAAGATTTGAGAGATTACATTATACACAACATCAAGATTATCAAATGAACTACTCACCAATTATCTCACATAACATATTACAGTGGATGATTCTAATCTAGCATAATTAAACATTTAGAACCTTAATCTAAAGGATTGTACTATAATACTCCATATTTGTAAGATTTATAAAATGGACAATTTTTATGTTTAATGAAATTTAGATAATGTTTTATCTTGATTTGAAACTATGCTTTGGGTTTGATTTAATAAGAATTGAAAAAATATGGAAAAAATTAATAAAATAAGTTTTCTTGGTGTATCAATCTATTAGTTCTATGACCTGATCAACTAGCCTATCATTTTAAACTAGGGTTTGGTTTGATCAAATTGATTGACTGGTTCGTAAAACAATCGATTAATCTAAACAAATTGATCGGTTAGTTTGTTGAGTTGAGTGCTTCTCATTATTTTTTTTTTGAGAAATTTATGTCATCAAAATAGAACCTTGATAATTTAACTCCGAGTTATTTCTAAGTAATCTTTATCCCCATTGATCATTTATCCAGCTTCAATTTTGGATTTAAGCGCCATCAAGGGTCTAATTTAGGAGGGAAAGGGAAGGATGACCTCACCCTTTTTATTCATCTTCCTTTATCCTATGTATGACTTTGGAACAAATGATTCATTTTAGGCTATCACTAAAATGCTAGAATATTTACTTCCCACGCTGATCTACCATTTACCTTCTTATGTTTGATCTTTTTTAGGAAGAACTCAACCTACATTCTCCAAAAAATTACCATTTGAGCTTTGGAATATAATTTAACCTATTTGATGCAGGAGAGAACACTCAAGAATTGGCTTTCATAATTATGGAACCAATTATTCTTTATTTGGAAAGTATCTCCCATAAATTTGAAGACCAACAGATGGTTATGTTGCTCGAAATGTAACAAACAAGTAATTAAATGTCTGCGTGCATGTGTGTGGCATGCAAGGAGGGAGTAACCACGTGCATGAGGAGTATATTGGTAGGATTTTAGAGCATGATTAAGTGATTTAGGTAATTTATTACTTAAGTAATAAAGTAGGAGAGTAAAGTTAGCATAAAGTAGCATAAAGGTAGCATAATATCTTTTAACTAGGAATCTTTTGGAATATGCTTTAGCTAGTGGTAGAAAGGTTATATTATTCATAAATGTCGAGCATATGGCATGAATTATGATAATGAAGAATTTAATTGAAGTTGAAGATCAACATTGAATGAATTTTGTGTGAGTTCAAGTTCAAGCAAATCAAATCTGTGTGAACGGTTTAGCTTGAAAGTTTTAATCTCTACGTCTGTGTGAATTAGAGATTAATCCATATCTTTTCTATTATTCTTAATCCATATTTTCCTACTATAATTACCATAAAAATCCTACTCTAATTCATGGTTAATTCAAACCCTAAATCGGTATACCAAAACTAAAGCCTAAATTATTCACTTGAAACCTTAAACCATCCATACCAATCAAACACCACCTTATTTCCCTCTTTTTGAACCAAACCCTAACCCTAACCCTAAACCACGATTCCAACCTGCATGCAAACCCTAAATTTCAACACTAAGCATCATCATCAATCTATCATCGAATGCATAGATTACTTAGTGTGTTACATTCGAACCATCATTATTGTTAAACCCCCATCAACGAATCACCATCATCACTCTTCTATCGTAATTTGAACCACCATCTTTTATCTACATCACTTTTGAAGCTTTATTCTTTTAAATCACCATCACTGAGCCTTTATAATATGATCCAAACTCCATTCGAACCATTAGTTCTACATAATTGAAGATTACACCCTCCCGCACACATCACTATTATAAATTCACCATTCATCCCATATTCGAACAGTAAAAATTAGGTTTTTTGAGTTGTTGCATTTCCTCACTCAACCCTTTATCCATTATTTGGTTTTACAACCCTAATCCTTACTTTTGTTTCAACCACCAAAGTATCATGTACTTCTCAACACTTGTGCTCACTCTTCTCCACTTCAAGTTTTCACTTTGACTCTGTTCACTCTTCTGATCCTTTCTCTATCTCCCTCTTATTTTTTTCTTAAGAAAGAAAGAGTTAGATTTGGGGGAAATTTGGGTATTGTTTTACCTTATTCTTTTCTCTATTTTCTTTTGGAGGTGGTACTTTTTTTTTTCCATTCTTATTAGAGTTTCTTTATGTATAAGAATTGCTTGAAAATTAAGAGTTTTTAACCTCTTTTTTTTAAGGTTTTTAAAGTTGAGATCTTTCAACTTAAGGTTTTTCCTTCTTGGTGGAAAATTTTTTTAAGCTTCAAGTAAGTCATTATTGCCTTTGAAATATGGCATGACTAAGCATATGAGTTAGTGTACTTTGTAAATTCCAATATCTACATACATGTATGAGATTTTTGGTATTTTAGTGATGGATTTGTGATTATTTAATAATTTTGAGAAGAAGGCTTGAATCATGAGAAATAAGGTTGATTTGTTGTAAATGAAGCATGATTTAGTATATGAGCATGTTAAATCTTGGTTGTATGCAATGCCAGTGTTATGATTTGGATTTTATAGCTTTAATCATGTCTAAATTTTGGTTACATATTGTTTGGGAGAAAATTTATTGAATGGGTAATCTAAACTGATTGACTGGTCCTTAAAACAATAGATTGGGTTGGCTTAAACTGGTTAATTAGGTCATCTATGGTAATTTTGGTTGTTCTCAATTTAAACCCATCAATTGGTTTTCAGAACTGATCGAATGGTCTTAGAATTATCGATTGGTATGACCATACCAATAGGATAGTTCGAGGAAATTTTGGGATTTGGCTAAGCAAACTTGATCAATCGTTTAGCCTAAATCCATCGTCCGGTTTGGCCAGAGCATACTGTTTTTATTTCTTTTTGAAATTGATATGATTTGATACTTTATATTATGCTATAATATGATTCTATAATGATTTGAACACACATCTTGGCATGACTTAACTAACCTATTGGATAAACTAAATGGTTCATAATTCAAGGTATTCTCAGTAAGTGCCTTTTGGAAGGTTTTAATGGAAAAAATAGGATGTATGTGATATGATGCTAAAAAGGGATAATGTAATTTGAATTCTTACCCCAAATGGATTATCTTAATAGGTTGATTTACACTTGGCTAAGAACTAATTAAAAACCCACCACATGGTTTGGCGAGTAATAATGGTTAAGCTATAATGATTAGGTGGATGTGTTACTTGGTCGTTATATGTGCTTTATGTAATAACATAGCATTGGAGAATAACATGTTGATCACTTAAAGTGAAAGTCGATCGAGCTATGAATGAGTCTAGATTACCCTATCCTTGATTAACTACCAGGGATTAGTCTACCCGTGGGCATTTATTGGTACCTTCGAGCTTTAGCTTTAGGCGAGATCCTAGTAGATCTCGATGCCTTATTTACTTTATATACTTATGGTGTAGTAGAGGGTATTGATACTAAAGGTTCTAGACACCCAAGTGGTTTATTGGCTTCAGCCAAACTTTATGTATGTTGGTGGTTATTAGGCTTCGGTCAATCGTTATGTCCTCTAGTTTGGATAGAATTCTATGGTATATAAAAACTTGGGGTGGAAATCATTTCATCACTCAAAAAAAAATGGAAAAGGAATAATGACCAATGAATGATTAAATTAATAGATCGTGTAAACCTAGGGAAATGGACCTAATGGAATACTCCAATAAGTGGATAATAGAAGTGTCTAGGGAGATGTGGAATAACTTGTTATTAATTATGCGTGCTATCCATGATATATATGTTGTGTTGATAAGAATAATGAGCTATGAATTATCAAATTCTTTACATGGCATGAAATCTTGATGCATCACATGATCGTGATAACACATGTTTAGTTAAGTGTATCGTGTAAGTGTGATATTGTGTTTTAATATGATCTCATCTGTTACCTTAGACCTTACTAATTGTGAATCCTGTGAAGTGGTAACTTGGATTACTTAGTACGTATTATATTGATATGTCTGTTTGTTAGGTCACATGCTCGATCCCAAAAGTCAAAGATTATATGTAGGTTTTTTAGGATAGCAAGTAGTTGGCCTACCTTGTGTGAGGTTTGGGAGCTTGAGAGCACAGACACTTGGAGATCTTATGTAGGTTTTTAATGGACTAGGGCTCTAGGACTTTTCTCTATTGTTATTTTATTCTAATATATTTCAGTACTTTTCACTTAACCTATCCTATGTATTCGGATATTTTAGGGACCCGTGAGGTATCATTTTGTAATTATTTTATCGTATTATCTATATATCATATCTTTTTGAGCACATTATTATTGTATTTGGGATTGATTGGCTTTCTTAGTCTTGTATCTAACATAGGGCTAGCGACAAACATCTATCTTGTATTAGGTGTGGTAGTAACTCCTTGTTTTTTCTAGGTGTATTTTGTATTTTTCCGCTTCTACAGTATTTTGAAACAAAATTTTCTAATAGTAAAAAATGGGTGCGTTACATATACTAACACCTATTTGATATTATATGAATGAGATAACGTAGACTAAAATTCAATGACTTCAAAAGTAATTATGTGTTGGGAAAAAATCATTAACATGAATGTTTAGGATCTGATCTACAAGCAAATCAAGAACCCAATATTTGTAGAAAAAAAAAACACACACACAAACAATAATTGGAGGATAACAATGATCTTATTCAAGTGGGAATACGAAGAATATAAGAGAAGAAATAAAAAATCAAACACCCAATACACAAGTTCTTACACAAGAGCAACAAAGAGTTGATTGAGAAAGAACCCTAAAAAACACACACACCTTGTAGTAAGAGAAGAGAGTAAATTGATACATAGAGTTATAGGGTGAAACTATAATATTCCAAATTCTTTTTACCTAACTTTAATCCCAAGTAATTAATTTCTTAACTTAATTCTAATTTTGGGTAATTGATATTTTTATCTTTTCCTAATTTCTCAATCCTTAATCCTTAATCCTTTATCCTAAATCTAATCATAATCTTAATCCTAATTACAGGTCTTTAATATGTTAGCCTAACCATAACCTTAGATGTTTGATAAATTTATTTTACTCTAATTTTTCTAATCTAAAATTTAAACCTAATTTTAATCATAATAATATATTTTCCTTTTCTCTTTTTTCCTTTTCCCATTTCTTTACCCTCTCTTTTATGTTTTTCCTCTTCTTCCTCCCTAACTGGCTAGTCAACCCATTTTCCCTTCTGGCCATGCAACCATTCCTTGTATGCACCCCATACCTTTCCCTTCCTTTCTTTTCTTATCCATGCACGACCCCTATATCACCAATTCCCCTAGTAACCAATGACTTTAACTCTGCATTAATTCCCCTAGCTATTACCTAACCATCACCACCCAAACCACCCTATTTTTCCTTCCCCAAAGGCTCTATGTTGTTTTTCCTGCCACACGCACAACCTGTTCACCTTCCTCGCACAACCTTGCCCTCCCTCACACAACTATGAGCACCCCTCGCCTGGCCCGTGCATACACCCTCACCTATGACTTGTGCATAACTCCTAACACAACCGTGGAAATGACATGAACCTACACCTTTATTCACACAAGTCACCTCCCACAACACCACTGCGACCCAACCCTCTATCAACCTATAGTTGTTTTGTACCACCCTCATTTGAACCACCACCTTCACAATCTCCTCCATCGTTGGCCATCAATCTGAGCACCAACCTCCCTTGTCATTGACCATGGCAATATGCAACTCCCTTACACTACCATGCCCCTCTCTTTCTTCTATACACCACCTCACACCACTCCTGTCATGTTACACCATGCAACACCACCCCAACACCACCAACCAAGCCACATACCATGCCCTCTTGGTGAACCCACTTTCCACCCTCCTTGATTTAACTTTAACTTGATTAATTTCTTAAGTTCAAATCATTTTGTATCTTTGGCTTTTAGATATTTTTTCAATGGTCTTAGATGGGAAGTCTTAGGTTACACTTGTTTAGAGACCGAATACATTTTTGGTAATGATAGATGTTGTAGCTAGGGCCTTTGTGTGCAATGTTTATGAATGTATGAAATCTCATGTTTGGTATTGTTATATGGATAATGTTATTCTGATAATATTTTTATATGACATGTTTTGTGGTATGATGGAAAAGTGAGAAAAATGAGAAAGCATGTGATTGTGTATATTATTGGCTAAGTTTAGGTTTCACAAGTTAAGAAGGTTGGCACGAAATGTTATCTAGATTAGGATATGAATGTTTGACTCATATATGTATATATACTTGTGGTTAAGTATTTTCATGAGGATATTTGTTGGAGGTTGAAATTTATTTATTTTTGGACTCATAGGGTTTTTATGAATATATGGATATTTTGGCTATCATAAGGACAAATTAGCCAATATGGGTCGGTATAGAATTTTTGTATTTTAATGTGTTAATTGGTTAAAAATAGGTTAAACATATTATGTGGAATATTTAGAGTACATATGAAGGGCCTAAGTCTAATAAAGTGAATGGATTTAATTGGAAATAATAACCCTAGAGGTAGGGTCATCATCACATGTATAAAATGTCAAGGTTCGGCTTTAATTTTTTGATATGTTGTTAATATTAGAATTTTATGAATTTGTATTAAATTTGGTGGTCATATAAGTCTTATGTGAAAGGTTATGCCTAAATTATGGAACTTAGGTTTCATAAGGATTTTTGAATAATAGCCCTAGAGGTAGGGTTATTATCACATGTGTAAGATGTTGAGAGTTAGACCTTTATTTTTGAATATCTTGTCAATAATCATATCTTAAAAAGGTGTATTAAATTTTATGGTTAGATGAGTATTGTGGGAAAATTTATGCTCACCTTGTAAAACTAGGGTTTTCTTAAGAGAAATATAGCATTTTTCCTTAGGGGATGTCTCAATATTCATGGGGTTGTGCTTATGTGTTTTGAATAATTATGCTAAGTTGGGTTATGTTTTTTGTATATCTACTTGTGTATCTGTACCCTAGTCTTGAGATAATCAATGATCTAATAAGACATTAATATCTAAAGTGAAAGCTCGCGCAAGTTGTAATAGTTCGTTCTACCAAATGAGAAGATTGACCAAGAGCACTTTTTTGGGCTTGTACTAGTTCATTTTATTAGATGAGAACAATATCTAAGAGTATTTTTTCCTAGGCTTGTATATTATTGATACCATTCTACCAGTAGAGAATAATAGTGTCTCTAAACTCAACGATGAATAAATAATTGGACAATCATTAATAAGATACTAATATTTAAATTAAAAGATCATATAAGTTAGGATTAGTTGTAGCTATCTGTTCCACCGGACGAGAATAGTGGTCAGGACCGTTTTGTCTTGGGGTTGTATATTATTGATACCATTCCACTGGTTGTGAATAATGGGGTTCCTCGAACTCAACATAAATAATAATATGATCTTGAGATAAATAATAATAAATAAGATATTAATCACTTAAAGTAAAAGATTATGTAAGTTATGACTGGTTGTATTTGTTGGTTCCACTGAACAAGAATAGTGGCCATGAGTGTTTTGTCCTAGGTCTATACATGTCCGTTCCACTTGATGATAATAGTGGTCAAGATCATTTTATCTTGGGGTTGTATATTATTGATACCTTTCTACCAGCTGCAAATAGTGGGGTCCTAAACTCAATGTAAATAAAAAAATGGATTGCGATTATATCTATAATGAGATATAGAATTCGTGCTTATCTCGCATCATACTATGTTAATCTATATGTATGTTTATTCCTCAATGTGACGTTACTCATTTTTCGTAACCTTTTTATGATTGTATTATTACCTTACTCATTGCGTAGCATACCGACTATCCTTTTTATGGATTTTGTTCATTCCCATGAGCAGATACTACCTTATTTTACAAGTGATTGTTGATTACTACTTTTAATGTAGCTGCATTTTGTGAGCGCTAAATTGAATTGGTATATGGTATGGTTATCTGGATATCTCTATTTCTCTATGTACTATTAGTCCTCTATTTTCATTATACATGTTCCCTTCTCTCTATTCGTATCTTGTATAGTGGTAGAATTAACTGCTTCTCATATCTAATTTTTAGGTACGATGTTACTTTTGCCTTACGTTTGACATAAAATAGGTATAGGGAGTCTCTCTTCTATGTTGGATGTGGTGTGACACCTTAATGCTTTATGTTTTGGATTCTACAAATTCACTCTTTAAAATTAAAATTTCAAGTCCTAAAAATAGGTTTGTTATAGAAACGATAAGGATAAATGATTTTGAATAGCGAAAAGATCCTTATTGACAAGGGTATAGTGAACAACACTGTGCATTTATGTCATCTTTGTTCCTCGCTCTTTTCCTTCCGCATTTCTATAACATCCAATGATACACCTATGTCCATCAACCTGGCAAGGCCACGTTGCCTCTCTACCACTTTGAAATTCTCAACTCCTCTTTATGCCCCTACATAGCCACTCCTATGCTACACAACATCTTAAATACAAATCACAAGGCTCGCACTCTAATATCACAAAAACATGCATGGTAAACATATTATATCTATATTATTTTTGATGTGACATATTGCTTTTATAATAAAATAAGACTATCATTACTTTTTATCATAACTTTCTACAAAGTAACTTTAAACAAACATGTTAATATTAAAATACATACCTAGATATGTTCATATATATCGCTTCATGTTAAATATTAATTTATCAAACAATACCTAAATTAGAATATAAGTTCATCAATATTTAACTAATTTAAGTACATATAAAATAAATTAAATTGTAAATGCGAAAGAAATCAAACAATATTATTATCTCCACCATCAATCACCATTATTTCACAGAAGCAATCGATGTAGAGCAAACTAATTGATCTAAAAGTTTAAGCAAATCAACCACTCAAATTAATAAATTAACATGTGCTTCAAATATAATCTAAGTAAATATGTCAAAATAAAGATGGAGCGTAAAAATAATTAGAGAAGTTTGGCCCATGAGGGTAAAAAGAATAAGAAAGGGATAAAGAATTCAAAAAGGAGGCTTTCTACAATATGTACATGCAGTGTAACAGGTTGCATTGTACATATAGTGCAACTGGTATACCTTTTTTTGTTTATTTCTCTTAAAATTAAATATCCCTGATTTAAGTGACTACAAAAATAAAATAATCATATCAAAATAATACTATAACTTTTATACAAATAGATATTTATATTGATATATCTTTGTCAAAAAAATTATGATGCAAAATATTATTCTCTTAAAGTTATAATTTCAATAGAATTTTACTAAAATTTCAATATAAAGAATATTCTTATAAACATTCACTATTGATGTACAAATAATTTTAAACTTTTTTAAAATAAGTTTTTAACATCGTTATATTGAATTTTATTCACTATTTGGATACTACTCTTTATAAAAGTTTTTAGTAATATTTAAATTAATTTTCTACACTTTTTTATATAAGTTTTCAATTTTGTTCAAATGACTCAATCTTCAAAAATCCTATTTGGAGTTGGACTAGTAAATTTAATGAATCGATTTTGGGTTCCAAAAATATGTCAACTTAATGTAATATGGTTGACTAATGACATGAGCTAATTGATTAAATAAGCCCACAATCTAATGATTGATGAAATAAGCATCCATTTGAAAAATCAATCAACTCAAGGCTAATCAACAACACAATAACAAGCAAATAACCATTATAATAAAAACCTAATTAGAAAATTAACTAAAAAAATAGAAGATTAAATATTATATACAACATAATTCAATAGATTAAAAAATCAATCACGTAATAAGCAATGTAGTACCTTGTTCACATTGATATTGAGAGGCCCGTGATGGGGTACCTTATAAAACTAAATTATTTAACATCTCAACACAAGACTTAAAACTCTTAGAACCTATATTCATTGGCCATAACTTCTCATCTTATACGGTCCCTTTTAGTGTTCATAGATCACCCAACAACAACAATATTAACTTGATCCTTTATATTTATCTTTGATAAGGAAAATAGTAATTGAAACTTATAAGTAGTCTTTGTGTAATACCCCTAATATATTCTAACCTTAATTTTGGGTGATTAATATCCTAACTTTTTTTCTAATAATCCTAATTTTAAATTTAATTATAATCCTTAATACTCCTTTCCCTTTTTCATTTTTTGTTTTCTTCTTTTCTTTCTTTTTCCTTCTCCTTTGTACAACCCTCACCTCATCTAATTGGGTTTGTATGGTCTAGTTACTCAAACCAAAATTTCTCAACTTTAACCAAACTCTCACTCCATCATTATTATTTGCCTATCTTAAGTGAATTTCATGCATATCCCATCCCAATTTCTTCTCCCCTTATTTTATGTGTCCTAGTTCTATCCCATGACCTCACTTCCTAATTTTTACCACGTCATCCTCCCTCACGCAGCATACCTTATAAATACCCCATCTCTCTCTTGCATTCAGTTAGTACATGCCACAAAAAATCTTTCTTTCTTCTCTAAAATTTTCATCCAATCATCAACCCTTTTCTTCATCACTTCCCTGCCGGTCATCTTTGTCTTTTTTGTTTTGGGTGTCATCATTGTCATTGGAGCTGCCATCCTCGACCTCTATAGCTCACCCATCTAAACTCCTCCATCTCCTCTCCTTTGTTTGTCGTTCATATGTTGTAGCCACCAACACTATTTTTAACTCAACTGCCCAACCTAATGCCTCTTAGTTATTGGGTCATTCCCCTCCCTCTTAGCTAAGTTTTGTTGTTTCCTCTCAATCTGGCTAGGCTTGTAGAGCAAGTTGAAATCGCTGAGTGGATAAACCCACCAAGCAAATTACTTCCCCTCAATCTCAGTTATCTTGTTGAGCGGGTCACATTTTTTCACTTGGTATCAGCTAAGCCTATTTGATCTCCCTCAACTCAATCGAGCATGTTTGTTGATATAGATGATTGCTCTCCCCTCATTCCTTGGTTGACCCTAATTACCTCATCAGTCTCAACCATTTATTGCCCTTACTCAGTGCACTACCCTTGTTTGTTCTTCTCAACCAGCCCTTTCAGTCTCTCCTTCCCCTGTTCTTCTTCCTTTTACCTTGTCTTTCCTTGCTTGATCTTAGCCTTAAATGGTCCCCTACAACATTGGAGAAATAGTCTTAGATCTCTTCTCTTGATTAGAGACTAATAGTACTAGGGTAAGTATGCATGCCATGTGTATGACCTCCATTTTTCACTACTAAAACTTTTATTTTAAAACATTGCGGAAGTGGAAATGCCAAACACACCTAAGGAAAAATAGGTTGTTACTGCCACACCTAATATATAATAGACATCTTGTACTCGTCCTATGTTAGATATAAGGTTAAGAAACCCAACACAAACCAAATATGCTAATATAGTGTGCAAAAGATGTAATATATATACACCATAAGGAAAAATGTTTACAAAATAATACCACAATAGGTTCCCAAAATATACAAATTAATATAAGGGAGAAAAATGGAAGTAAAGAAATACAATAGAGATAAGCAACAATAGAGTAAAACCCAAAATCTTGATCTATCAAGGACTTACAAAAGATCTCCTAGTGTCTATGCTCTCAGCCCCCAAGCCTAACACAAGTAGGCCAACTACCTATTGTCCTCAAATATCTATACATGATCCTATGCTTATGGGATTGAGAAAGTGATAGAATAAATAAGCAAATCAGTTTGCTATGTGCTTAGTAAGTCATGTTACCTCCTTGATGAGAGTCACATGCATGCAAGGTGAAAGGAAATAATAGATATCATACTAACATACAATATCACACTTACATGATATAATTAGATATATGTGTGTTATCATGATCATATAATGCATCATGATTTCATGTCATACCAAACTTAGATAATTCATAACTCATCATGCTTAACATCATGATATATATATCATGGACAACAACATATAATTATGTAAGCTAGTTATTCAACAACTCACTTGGCTCTTTTACAATCCACTTGAATTACTCATTTGACCTATTTTTTCCAAGTTACATGTTCCATTAGATAAATCATTTGTGAGCCCTTATTTCTTTTTCAAGTGATGGATTGATTACCACCCCGTGGTCTCACATACCATGAACGCCTATCTAAATTGAAGGACAAAAAGTTTGGTCAAAGCTAAGTAACTACAAATGGACATAAAGTTTGGCCGAAGCTAGTAAACCACCTAGGTAACTTGACCTTTTAGTATCAATTTATCCTAGCACATCATCAATGTCTAAAGTAGGTAAGGCATCAAGATCTACCAGGATCTCATCTAAAGGCAAAGCTCGAAGGCACTAATAGACATTCGAAGGTAAACTAACGCCTGATAGTTAATTGAGGATCGAGTAATCTAGACCCATGCACTACTCGATCATCTTTCGCTTTAAGTGATTAGTGTGTTATTTTCCAAGGTTATGTTATCATAGAAGGCCCATATGACAACCAAACAACACATCCACATAATCACTCCATCTTAACCCTTGTTACCCTCTAAGCCATGCTATAGGGCTCCTATTAGTCATTAGCCAAGTTAAAATCAAACCATTAGGATATTCTATTTAGGCCAAGAACATGGAATACATCATCCATTTCTAGCATCATAGAACACATACTCAAAATTTTCCATTAAAACCTTCCAAATACACCTATTAAGAATCCCATGAATTATGAATTAATTAATCAATCACACTCAAATAGGTTAGTTAATTAATGTCAAGATGTGTGTTATTGTCATTGAAGAATCATTTTACAATATAATATCAAGTATTAAATCATATTGGTTTAAAATAAACAAAAAAAATACTCATTGGTGATATGTGTATGAATATGTACTTACGGTTTGGGTGGTATTATGTTTTGGTTAGGGTTTCAAAAGGAATATGATGATTCAAAAGTTATGAAAATATGACGATGATGATTTAACAAAGAAGATATAATGGTGATAATGCTCAAATGATGAAGGGTCTATAATGGTTTGATTCATGGTCTAGGGTTAGGGTTTACGATTATGGTTTAGTATTAATGTGAATATTATGATGATGAACGGTTGGAAATATGATGATTTGATGATTAGAGTATGAAGTTAAGATTTTGAGGATGATCATTTTATAATATTAATATTATTATCTTAAGTATAGGAATAGATAAAATCAAATAAGAAAAATAAGTTTAAAATGAATGTTGAAGATGATGATGATGATGATGACGACAATTGTAAATGGCATTTAGGGTTTAGAATGGCATGGGTTTGTGGCGGGTTTGAAGGATAGATCTTAATCCCTAATTCACATAGAAAAAGTAGATTAAGGATTTTCATATAATCACTCACACAAAATTGATTAATATTAAGAAGAACTCACACATAATTCAATTAAGCAAAGCTTGCAATTTCATCAATTTTTTCGTCTCTTTATATGTCGTGTACTCCTATGGTTTTTATAAAAATTGGGCCTCATTAATATTACAAAATAATCCTCCTAAAAATCTAATAAGAATTGACACAAAAAGCATTATCTTTCTCCGTACTCTAAACACACTCAAAATATAGAATAAGATAACCCTAAAATATAGAATTACGCTACTTTTTAACTAATTCAACTTTCTTATATTTTTAACAATTATCAATGTGATAATACTTCATATTGCATGTCTAAATTGTTGATTAAAGTATCCTCATGTAGATACCAAGTTCATCCCTTCCATGCAACACATTTTTTCCCTCCATGAATGCCATGCATATGCCTCTATCACTAGTGACTTATTTTGCAAGTTTCGTCCATAACTAGCAATGTAGTTATCCATTTGCCTTTAAATTTCTAGGCGATCCTCTATAAATAGAGGATAATAGGCTCCATAATAATAAATGTTAAGTCTTGATCATCTGTTCCTGCATCAATTGGTTTAACCAGTTAATTAGTTTGGCTCCGCCAAACCCTAGGTTCCTCTCTTAAAGGACCCATCGATTGGTTTGGCTAGACCTGTTGATTGTTCTAAGACTAGTCAATCTATTCTAAAAAACCAATCAATGGGTTTAACTCAAGAGTAACTACAAGTCATCGCAGGCAACCTAGTTGATTGGTTAGCCTAACTAATCGATTGATCTAAAAACCACTTGGTCAATTTAGCTTATCCTGTGGATTGATTTGCTCCTATATGACACCAAAATAGGTCATTTAAATGCGGGTTAGGCTCCAAAAATCCAACTGTATCACATCATATCATCACCATTATAGAAAATAGAGCATTACACATGCTTAGGTTCTAATCATGCTTCGTTTACATGGAATCAACCATAATTTCTCATGAAACCATACTTTTCTCAAAAATCTTAAATATTCTAACATGCAATACCAAGTTGCTCATAATATCATTTATGCATATAGAGATCAGAAATATACCTTCCACACTAGTTCACATGCTCACTCATACCACATTTTATAGTTAATAATAAATTACTTGAAAGCTTAGCAAAATTTGCACACCAAGTAGACAATACCTTTGGCTGAAAATGTTTAACTCTCAAAACCTTAGAAAAGAAGAGATTAAAACTCATAAACCTTCAAATATTTCATATAAACTAAGAAATAAGAATTAAGGAAAGAAAACAAGATTACCACCTCCAAGAGAAGCCAAGAAAAGAATAAGATGAAAGCAAAAATATCAACTTTTTCCAAATCTAACTCTTTATTGTTTAAGGATAAAACAAGAGGGATCTAGAGACAGGATCATAAGATATGCACAAATTTGGTGAAAGCTAAAAATGAAGAAGAGTGGTGCACATGTGTTGGGAAAACTTAGAATATTTTTGGTGGCTGAAAAGAGGCGAAAGGGACAAATGATTAGGGGTATATATAATCAATGAATTAGTTAAAGGATGAATGAGAGAGCGTAACCATATCGCAAACCAAAATTTTATCATTCAAATTTGCACTAAATGAATGAATTTATCAATAATAGGTTGATTTTCTTCTTAGAGCGCGAATGGTGATTTTTTGGAGAAGTCGGGTCAAGATTCTCCAGAGAATGGTCAAACGCAAGAAAGGACATGGGAAGATCAGCATGGGGGGTAAATCTATTAGCCATGTAGAGAAGTTATAGAACAAATTATGTGTTCTAGTTTAGTATAGAGAATGGGGGAAGAAGAAGACAAAAGATGAGATAATCCCCTCCCCTTATCTACGAAAACTAAACTTTTAAATTCGATCGAGGTAGAGATTAAAGCTAGGTAACTGATAAAAAAGGTGATTGATTGCTTAGGAATATATCAAAGTTGGATTACCATGGTTGGAAGAATTATTTTTATAGAAATCAATGCTAGGAACTCACCCAGCTTGACAAACTAGTTCATTGTTTTGATCAACTAATTGACTATTCTATAAAATAGTCAATCGGTTTCCCTAAACCATTCGATTGGTTATGTTGGAGCAAAACCCTTGCTTAAAACAAAAGACACATCGATTATTTTATAGAATCAATTGACTGGTATACCAATAAAACTCATTTTACTCAATTTTCCAAGCCCTTCCAAATTCCCTTTTCAAATCAAACCTGAACTATATTTCAAATCAGGATCAACACCATCTAAACTACATTAAAAATAAAAAATTCCCCTTTTATAAATATCAAACATACAGGGTATTACACCATGATTTAGAGATTTTGATGCTATGTGAATTTTATGCAATATCATGCTGGCATAGTTACATTTTTTGAAACTTCTTGTTGATGTTATACCATCATCTTTTTGTATTATATTACAAAAATATAAATGCTATGCGATGTGGTATTACTTGGTTAAGCCTTGTCTTGTAACCCTATTATGTTAGAATAATCTTTTATTTGTTTGAGTTATGGAATGTAAAGATAAATAAATGTTATCATGATGGAATATGTTGAAGGTTGGGAATTGATAACATCAAGACTCATAGGATTTTGGTGACACTTTGGGTAGTTCTTGACATTAAGGGTACTTGGGCCTTTTTAAGTGTTTTGTGGAAAAATAAATATGGCATGATGATTATTGAGGGTTTTCCTATCCATTTCATGTATAATATGTTAGAGTGTTGGTTGAGTATGATACAAGTTACGAGAGCAATTGTGTAATACCCCAAAACCTTAATTTAGGAATTAATAATAAAATAGGATTAATAGGTGAGATCAATTAAATATAACATTTTTAATAAAATAATGTTATTATAATGGAAGTAATTAAGAAAAAAAAGAGGAAAACAATGTAGGAATTAAATTAGTGGAGGTTAGAGTAATCTGCTAACTAAAATGGATTTTAGGAAAATTTAACCAAAAGTTCTAAATTAATATAAAAAGAAAATTTAATTATTTAGTTTTACTAATCTTATTATTTTCAAAAAATTAAAAAAAAAATCCCGAATACCCCAACCACCTCATTTTTCCTTTTCCTTTTTTACTTCTTTTTCTTTCTTCCTTTTTCTTCTTTTTCTCTCTTTTCCGCCGATTTGGGCCACGCTTAGTGTGGCTCAACTCTTCCCCCTCCCTCCTCTCCTTCTTTTCCATCGTAGCCCAGCTCACCTCTCCCTTTTTTTCCTTTCTCCCTCATGTGGTCCAACACCTCACCCCTCCTTCGCTTTTTATCCCTGCCTTTTTCCCATTTTCCCCTTCTACCCTAGTCTCCTACCTCCACCCCTCCTCAATCACTAGTGCACATGGCTGCTTCGCAACCATGGCTCTCCCTCTCCCCTCAACCTAACCTGCAGGGTGTGCAACTGGTACTGCTCTGCACTAACCCCTCCCCTCTACAACCCCGACACCCTTACCTAACCTCCCTATAGCCCTTCCAAAATCGCCCCTTGCGAACCTGCACACCTGCAGGCCTGCACCGCCCTACCACCAACAGCCGGTAGCCACCTGCCCCTCCCACTCCCTTGTCCTCATCCTCCTTGTCTTCTTCTCCTCCCCACATCTATAAATACCCTATCCCTTACCCTTCTTCCTCTTATTTTTGCTCTGCCTAGAAAATCCTAAAACTCCCCTCCGCTACCCCATCAGATGCAACCCCAGCCGCTGTAGTGCATCGCCGCCGTCCAAACTTCCACCCAACCTCTTCCTTGCATTACCATCCACTAAATAAGACCACTCCCTGCCTCTAACTCCCCCTATACAGCCTGCCCTACTCATGCAAAGTGGGCAGCTTGAGCTACCCTTTGCACCTTGTCACCACCCCTATTTGCCGCCCTACGCCACCTCCTCCACCACAACCACCACCCCCACTACCTCCCTCCTAACCCAGCAAACCTCCCCCACCTCCCCATACCCTTAATTCCCCCTTTCTCCCCCTCCTTCCTCCTCTTTTCTTCTCCTCCACCTTCGACCACTACAGCCACCGCCACCTATGCTACCACCTTGACACGCCACCACCACCATTCCAACCCTCTTAGTCTAGGAAACCTACCACCTCACAAACACCACATCCATTTCCCTTTTCCAACCTCAAAGTTGGGTCTTTTTAAATTACCACCAGTCCCATCGCTCGATGTCGTCCCTATCGCTGTTGTGGGCTGCCATTGCCACCCTAACTTCCACCTCTACTCTTGGTTGTACCCTAACCCTTACTTCTACTTAAGTATAAATTATATTGTATTATTATTATTATTATTATTATTATTATTATTATTATTATTATTATTATTATTATTATTATGATCATCATCATCATCATCATCATCATCATCATCATTATTATTATTATTATTATTATTATTATTATTATTATTATTATTATTATTATTATTATTATTATCGTCATTACTACTATTAATCTTATTATGGTTATTATTACTATTATTATTATTGTTAGTATCATTAATAATACTAATATTATTATTATTAAGACTATTATTATTATTATTATCATTACTATTATTAGTCTTTTATTATTAATTAGTTAGGGGATAATAAAATAAATAAGAGGGGAGTTAACATTAGTGTTCTACTCTTATAGGTGAACCAAACCCTTCCCCTAAGGAGGCGTAGGAGTCGTGCTCCAAGCCTGGTGTCAATATAGGTAAGGATGTGGTTAAGGCCAAATTGTGTGTTATGTGTTCAAGAGTGTTTGGTTATGTGCTTGTATATTACGTGGTTATGGACTATATGCTTGCAGTGCATCTTGCTAAGCATGGAGCTAAGGTAAGTTGTATATGTGTTATGCCATGTGTAATATGGTGATATGACTTGTATTTTGTGTTATGCCCTTATGTATTGTTGCCCTATTATGACATGCATGCTAGGGTCCTCAAGTAGTATGATGAGGTTGTGGGGAGATAAAAGAAGTAAAGAAAGTGGAGTGGTTAGAGGGAAGTGACAAAGGTCTATGCACCTTATGACTTATGGGTGGACAAATAAAAGGATAATATGAATAAAATGAGAGGTTGGAATAAATCTTGCATGGGAAGTGTAATGGTTGCATGGGGTAGTTAGTCTTTGCATGGGGGTAACATTTATATGGGAAAAGGTGATTTAAGGGTTAAGAAATGTGAGGGAAGAGTATTCTATGTGATTAGAGTCCATGAGTGAAAAATAGTGCGTGGGTTAGTAGAACTGTGCATGGGGTAATTAACTAGGGTTTGTGGGAAAAACCCTAAGTGGGGGAAGTGTATGGAAGGGAGAGTTGACGGTGAGTAGTTGGAGTGCGGGTTGAGACTGGGAGGGTGTCACATGAAGGGGGGAAATTGGTCAAGTGGAAAGGAGTGTGATGTGTGTGTGATGAGGGGATAATATAAAAGAAAGGAGAAGTACTAGGTGTAACACTCCCAAAATTTACACATTTTTTTTAAAACCAGACTTATAAATTAAAACTGTAAATTCTAGGGATGCTACCACCACACTTAGTATCAGGCAGGTTTATTCCTACCATTCTAGTACCAAGTACTAAGGCTAAGAAAAACTAAATAATCCAAATTCATAAATACTGAAATCAGATTACGCATAAGTCTTTACATAATTCGAAATACTAGCTATTGTTTTTCAGGGAATAAAATAAAAATAATAATAAAATTGTTTCTGTAGGCTCAAACATAATTAAAAGATAATACGAGTAATAATCTCAAATGGAAAATGGCCACGTCACTCCAGGACCCGATCCAGACCATAATCACTCGGCCCCACCTGATGTCCCATGGACATCAATAGCATCAAAATAAACATCTCCTACCTGCAACACATCAGACTGGCCTTCTGCTCGTGGGAATAAGCAGCACCCATGAAACAGGTGATTAGTACGCTACGTACTGAGTAAGGTAACCGTGCACTAAGGCCAACATACAAAATTCAGACAAGTAGTGCATAATAATAAAGGAGCATATAATTCAATCACAATAGTACAAGATAAAATGAATAATCAGGTGAGCGAGTACGGGAACCCCACTATTTTTTCCCGTGCATCGGTCTCCAGAGCACTTTGGCTACTGGCCACTATTATAGCTGGTGGATCGGTCACTTAGGGTACATGACCTACCACTATTATATGGATCGGTCTGGCCCCTTTTCTCACACGGTGTTCCATTGTAAGTAATTAATGTCTTCCCATATCTTAGCAAAATATAGGGTTAGGTTTATTGAGCTCGGGATCCCCCACTATTTTAGCTGGTGGATCGGTCACTAGGGTAACATACCCTACCACTATTATACGTCGGCGGATCGGTCTCTAGAATACTGTAGTCCCTGGCCACTATTATGTTGGTGGATCGGTCTGGGCTCGGCTCACCATCTTCCACTTTACATAATTAATATTTTAAGTATCTTATTCAGAAAACCCATACCAAGTCATGCAAGTCAGACTCCTACCATGCTTACTCTTCAACTCGGGTTAACCACTCCAACCCTAGTTAACCACCACCACCATAATTAATCATGACATGCCCTAACACCCATGCAAACCCTAACTCCATGTAAACTTCACTCCCATGCAAACCCTAACTCCTATGCAACTATCATTAATACCACCATGCAAACCCTAATACCACCATACAACTATTAATACCACCATGCAACCATTAATAACACCATGCAAACCCAACCTACATACATGTCTTATGGGCCGCATCAATTCACATTAAAAGCACAACTTATACATATCATATGCATGCCATAAAATATCATGAGAACATGTCTCAACCCCACATCATATTACATATACAATAGATATAAGAATACACTTAGAACATATTATATTACATGTCACATGGCAAGTAAGAAATGTAAACCACATTACACACAATGGCCTTAGATACACCCTTACCTAAAATGTCACCGGTCTTGGAGCACGCTCCTATACCTCTTGAGGGCTTTGACTGGGCTCACCTATTATGGGAAAAATACTAGAATTAGGTTCCCTCCTAAAAATGCTATTATTTACTAACTTATACTAAGACTTGGTTTTTAATTAAAATAATACTATACTAGAATTAACTATGCAAAATACTACTAAAAATACTAATAATAATACTAATGTAATTTAAAATGAATTGTGATTTAAGGGTTTCTACCCTTCACCAAAATAATGCTAGTAAAGATAATAATAATAATAATAATAATAATAATAATAATAATAATAATAAAAATAAAATATTAGTAGTAGTAATAATAATAATAATAATAGTAATATTATTATTAATAATAATGATAATAACATAAACTTAAATAAAACAAGGTAGGGTTTTTGACCCTACCTCCAAATAATGAAAGTACTATTTAATAATAGTAACAATAATATTAATAACATATAATACTTATAATAACATAAAAAATAATAAAGATAACAATAATAATAATAATAGTAAAAATAGTAATAATAATATTCGAATAAAAGTATGCAAACCCTAATTATAAATTAAGGCCTCGGCCCTCCTTAAATAATTAACCATTATAATAAAATAATACTAATAATAATAATAATAATAATAATAATAATAATAATAATAATAATGATGATGATGATGATGATGATGATGATGATGATGATGATAAAAACTATAATAATTCAATTAATTCCTAAAATTTGAAACTAACAATCTAATTAACTCAATACTACTCTCGACCCATCAATGAAAATTTAGCATTAATATTACATCCAATAATAATAATAATAATATTATTATTATTAATCAAATAATCATTGAAAATTGGAATAAAAATAGGATAAATTAAAATAAATAGGAAAGAAGGGCTGAGAGGGTCTAGGGTTTCACCTTGAGTCGGCGGAGATGGGTGGCACCGGCAGTGGTGCACGGCGGCGGTGGCGGTGGCCGGAAAAGAGGGCTAAAAGGGGAAAATTTGGGGTTTGAGAAGAAAGGGTGGAGAATGAAGGTGGAGGCTGAGGTGCTGGTGGTAGCCTAGGCTGAGAGGAGTAAAGTGAGGGTGGTGGCACGACAAGGGGCTGCGGTGCACGGTGGCAGAGGTGGCGGCTGAATGGGAAAGGTGAATAAAAATAGGGGAGGAGAAGGAGAAAAGAGAAAAGAAGGTTATGGCTAGGTGGAGGAGAATTAGTAGAAGCTTTTGGGTGGTGTAGAAGGCAGTAGAAGTGGCAGATGTGGTAGCGAATGGTGGCTCGAGGGTTATGGGGGTTAAAATTTTAGTTTGATGGGCAGGGGATTTTGCATGACTGTGGTGGCTCGTGCGAGAAGAATCGAGGGAGATGGGTGGCTCAGTTAGCTAGAGGGAAGTGCAGGGAAGATTTTGGTGGGCAGAGGTGGCGGCAAAGTTGGCTAACTGTAGAGGACGGCTCGTCTGAAATTCGGTGGCTCACAGGTTAGCTCTTAGGGTTTCTGGGAGAAGAAATCTCGAAATCACACAACCTAAGGGTACTTATAGAGTTTAGAGGGAATGGTAGGGTTTTGGGGGTCGGCGGGAGGGTATTTTATATAGGGTTTGGGGTGGTTGGTGTTGTTAATCGGTTGGCACAATTTCTTGGTCGGGTCGAACCTCCGCGAGAGATGAGGAAAACTAATTACACCAAGTTGATTTGCGAGTCAAGGGAAAGATAAAGAGGGGAGAAACGGCCGGTCAAAACACGTGTGGTCGGCGGCGACATTTATAGAGCTTGAAGGTGTAGGTCGACGGCGGATGCTGAAGGAGGAAGAAGGAAGGGATGAACCGACGGCCAAGGAAAAGAAAAGAAAAAGGAGAATAACCGGCCGGCTGGCAATGGTTATAAGTTCTTAAATGAGACGCGATGTCCTAGGGAAATAGAGCACAAAATGCAGTGTTTGGTTGCCGTAGGAATGAAGGAAAGAAATGGCGCGGGGCCGCAGGAGGAAAGAAGAGAGGAAAAGGGATTGGGTCGCACCTCAGGCCCAATCGGAAGAAGAGAAAAAGAAAAAGAAGAAAAGAAAGAAAAAGGAGGGAAGAAAAAGAAAAAGGAAAAAGGAAAAATTAAGTGGTTTGGGATTAAATAAATTAATTAGAATATTTTGGGTATTTAGAATAAAAATATTTAAATAAAATAATATTAAATTTCCTTTTTAGGCTAATTTAGGGTTTTTAAAAGACTTTTCCTGAATTCCTTTTTAATTAGCAAAAAGCTCAAATTTTCCTTTATAAAAATATTTATAAATTCTTTAATAATTTGCCCTAAATAAATCCTTCCCATTCGAAATAAAATAATTAATTAAATTAATTCCCTAATAAATCCTTATTTAATTATATTTCTTAAAATAAATATTTTTGGGCATTTCACTAGGGCTTGGGGGTGGCCAACTAGGGTTTTCTTGATCACATGTTAAGGATGAAAAGTAAGGTTGTGATGTTGGGTGTGGATCGATTGGGGTGATGGTGTTGGAAGCAAATGGAGCATGGCTTGTGTATGATAGGGAGAGGTTAGGCCACATAGGCCATGTTAGGGTTTTTGAGGGAATCCCTAAAGGGCGATGTTGAGTTAAAGCGGAGATATGGGAAGTGGGCCTTGAACCACATATATAGGAGTTTGGGTTTTTCATGGTGAGTAAGGGAAAGATGGGGAAGAAGTCCGGGAGTCCTAAGATGCGTAGAAGTCCCAAGATATAGGACGAGGCTTTTTAGGAGAAAAGGGGTGAAATGGGTGAGAATGGGAAGTCCAGTGGGGCATGTATGTCTAGTATGAAAGTACCTGTTGAATAATACATGAATAAGACACTAACCATTTAAAGTGAAAGATTATTGAGCTAGGTCCAGATCGATCCATCGACAATAATAGTGGCCAAGAGAAGGGTGCCCTGGAGACTGATCCACCGACAAATAATAGTGGCCAGGTACGTATTACCCTGGGTGTTTTCGATCCACCGGCTATAATAATGGGGGATCCCGAGCTTAGTTACCAAACCTTAAATATAGGGGAGGGAGATTCAAAAATTTGCACAAAGTCCACCCCCATGATTGAAACACACGAGCTGAAACTTGAGTAGATTTTCTTCTTTGTTTAAGCTCTAATAATATGTATTAATTGGTTAAGTTGTAACATTTAACCCTAAACGTATTCTATAAGTATCAAGGATAGAATGAGAAAAGAACATCTTAACTTTTTGCTGCACATTTTCTCTCAACCAAATTGAGAGCCTTCCTTCATTCTCTAAGTGTAAGAGTCGGAAGATTCTGCAAAATTATTACACGATTTATCTTAAGAGTTTATAACTTAGATGGTTCTTGCAAGTATTGATTTAAGGGGGTTATCAAGAATCAATTTTTCTCTTCTCAAATTTCCACCATTTCTCTCTTTGTTTTCATTCGTTCTAAGATTTCTTGGGACATCAACACCTAACAAGACCCAAGTTGGATATCATATGCATTACTTACCTTACTCAATACACGAGTATTGGCAATCATTTTTACGGGCGTTGTTCATTCCCATAAGTAGATGACTTATGGTTTGGTGTGCAAGTTATTGCAAACTGCCTCGATAATTTTGCTGTTTATAACACACTTCTCGTGGAGGAATGAGTTTATCTACTAGGGTTTGAGCATAGGGTCAACATTATTCGGTAGTTAGTTCTTCTCTGGATACTTTTTGAACTCTTAATTCTATTAGACCCCTTTTGTTATTGTAACACCCCCAAAATTCACTACTGAAAAATTTCGTTTAATTAAAAGAAAATTAGCCGAAGCAAAATAATAAACCGTGAATTTTGGGGATATTACCGCCACACTTAGTACCAGACCGGTTCACTCATACCATTCCAGTACCAAGTGCTAAGGCTAAAAGGTAAAATAAAATTTTACGAGAACTTAAGCATATATAAATCAGAGAAGCACAGTAAACAATTTACGAGAGTAAAATCCAACAACGGTGATTACAGAATAACAAATACATTGAATTTAAAGAGATAAATTAAAACCCTGGTAGTTCTAGATAGTTCCTTACGCTCTTTCCTGAGGCTTACTTGAATAGCACCAAACACGACCTGCAAGGGGTACTGCCCATTGAATAGGCAGGGGCCCCACGAAGGGAACCCTTCAGTACTACGGTACTGAGTAACCCTTTAAATGCACACTTAAAAACAGGTCCGCAGGTAACACATGCAATATTCGTACATAACGACATGTGTAAACATCATATTCAAACCCACACATTTAGTACATAAGGTCATGAAGAAATTCTATCACGTATAAATGATCAAGGCCACGCGTAAAGTATATATGTATTCCAAATTAATTATTTAATTGATCCTTTCATCAGAAGTCGATGCACACCATGCCTTTTATCGAATCCATGTAAGTACAGGAACACCCCACTATTTTAGCAGGTGGGCCGGTCACTTGCGGGACAAAGTCCACACCACTATTATTTGCTGGTGGATTGGTCACTTATAGGGCATAACGCACCTAACCACTATTACTAACCGGTGGATCTGCTGGTTCCTGCTCACATGGTGTTCCACTGTAAGTAATTAGTATCTTTTAAGCGAATTATCACATTAAGGTTTGGTTTATTGAGCTCGGGATCCCCCACTATTATTGCCGGTGGGCCGGTCACTTGCGGAACAAAGTCCACACTACTATTATTCGCCGGTGGATCGGTCACTTATAGGGCAAAACGCACCTAACCACTATTACTAATCGGTGGATTGGCTGGACCCGGCTCAATAATTTTCCATTTTACATGATTAGTATTTTATCGTATCTTATTCAACAGACTCCACCCTAAACATGCATGGCTAACTCCAGCTATAAGATAATAGTATGTAAAGCACGACATAAAATTGTACAAGGCATCCAAGGCAAGTAAAATATGTAACACATAAGTGGCCTTAGCTACACCCTTACTCGGTTTAGGTTACTAAATTATTTCTCATACTTATTAGGCCACTAATCCCCCTTTAGAATTACTACACTTAATATACTTTCCATTTAGTTGGTTAGGTTACCGCTTCGCCCTTTTTCCTTTATTACAATTAATAAATTATTCTTGAGTTGGTCAAATTACCAAATTACCCTTCCTCCTTATCCTAATTACCAAATTAACCCTTTATTTAGTTAATTACCCAATTACCGTCCTCTATTATCAATGACCAACTACCCTTCTCCATTATCAAAATTACTAGATTATCCCTGGTTGGTTAAATTACCAAATTACCCTTTTATATGATCATAATTACCATACTACCCTTCTCCATCATCAAATTTACCGAATTACCCCTTGGTCATTTAGATTACCAAATTGCCCTCTTAATTGTCATGATCACCAAACTACCCTACTCCATTATTAAAATTACCAAAATACCCTCTAGTCGGTCAAATTACCAAATTACCCCTCACATTTATCATATTTACCATTTTACCCTTTTCCATTATTAAATTATCATATTATCCTTTAGTTATTTAAATTATTATTTTTCCTTTCTCAATTATTATAACTACTAAGTTACTCCTTTCCATCTTCCACTTTTATCCCTCTTACTCCCAAAATTACTATTTTACCCCTTTACTTCTAAATTTACCATTTTATCCCTTAACTTTCAAAAATTACCATAACACCCCCTTTCACTTATAAACTTATCATTTTATCCTGGATTACGGAATTACCATTTGACCACTTTTAAATTCCAAAATTTCCATTTTCCCTCTAATTACGAAATTACTATTTCACCCCTTTATTACAAGATTATCATTTTGCCCTTTTATTATAAAATCATATTTTTGCCCTTTTATTAGAGAATTACCATTTTTCCATTTTATCATATAACTACCATCTTGCTCTTTTATTATAAAATTACCATTTTGGCCTTGTATTAAAATTACCAACTTACCTTTTTTTTATTACAAAATTACCAAATTGCCCTTTTAGTACAAAATTACCAATTTAACCTTTTAGTACAAAATTACCAATTTAACCTTTTATTACAAAATTACCAAATTGCCCTTTTATTACAAGATTACCAAATTACCCCTTTTATTACAAAATTACCAAATTACCCTTTTATTACAAAATTACCAAATTGCCCCTTTTATTACAAGATTACCAAATTAATCCTTCTACTTACAAATTTACCATCTTACCCCTTATTACTCCACTTATATTAAATTGTTATTATTACTACATAAAATATTAATATTAACACCTTATCCACAACTCTTGTAATTAATACAATACATATTAGCACCCATATATATATTAGGCCATATTCTTTTACAAGGTACATTAATAAAATCCCCTAAGGCTCACAAAACATTAATCATACATTAAGATTACAATGGCATAATACAACATGGATAATACTTAACATTTTCATTAATAACCAACTTCTACCTTAAACAATATCTCCAAACATAGCACATAATCTATCATACTTCCTTTTCATCAACCAACACAAGAAAATATATATAATATATATTAACAACATATATCAAGCATAATACACATTAAAAATGCCTAATGTGCTAACATACGTTAATCCATGAGTTTAAGCGGGATTTAACGATTACCTCAATTTTTGCAAAAATGAACCTTACCGATATTCCGGTTTAAGGTTCAAGCTTGATTTATCAAAACCAACACCTAGAGATGATTCAAGACTTATTACATTAGAAATTATGAAATCAAAATATAAGACTTTAACAATTAATAGAATAATTAACTTAAAATATAATTATACCTTAAAATTATTAAACAATTAGATTAAGAAATACAGAAACTCATGCTGCTAATGTAGCATGAGTTGCATGCAAAGAAATGAAAATGAGGGGGCTCAAAGGTGGTGGAAATAGGAAAAATGGGTATTTTAGGTTTGGTGGTTTGGGGCTAAGAAAAGGGTGGGGAAGGATTTGGGGCAAGGGGATGGTGCAGAAGTGTAGAGGGGGTGTAGGTGGTGGTCGGGGATGGGTTGAAGGTGGCTAAGGGTGGCGGAGGCGGCGGCAGCAAGGCTGCGAAGGTGGCGGTCGAGGTGGGAGGTTGAGATGGAGGCTGGTGAGGAAGGAAAATGGGGAGGGAAAACGAGGGCCTGTAGGTGGTGTTTTCGGCCAAAGGAGCATTGGGTGTGGTAGAGGGGGTTGCAGGGATTATTGTGGTGGCTTAGGTGGCGACATAGGCTGTGGAACGGCGGCAGATCAGGGCTGCGTAGGGTGGTTGCTGAGAAGGGATGGAAGGGGAGAGAAAAAGAAGAGAGGAGGAAGAATGGGCTGTAGGGTGGCTCGATGGAGATTGTGATGGCTTGAGGGTGAGGTAGAGGGTGGCAGGAGGTGGTGTAGGTGGTGGTTGAGGCGGCGGAAGCGGCGGATATTGGCGGCGAAAGAAAAATAGGGGGAGAGAGGGGAGGAGAAGCGAAGGAGAAATAGGAGGCTCGGGCAGGGCATATGGGGCTCGAAAAATGGCCAAATGGGATAGGAAGGGAAGAAGAAAAAGAAAAGGGGGAGAGAGAGGGGGATAGGTAGGCTCGAGGGTGGCGGTAGGTGGTAGGGAGATGGGGGTTGCATGGAGAGGGGGAAGGAAGGTTTGGTCGGGTCATGGCAGGGAGAAATGGTGGGGCCGGGAAGAGTAGAGAATGGCGAGAGAGAGAGAGAGAGTCAGGAAGGTCAATGGGGGAGAGGGGGTTGCAGGTTGGGCGGCGAAAATGGTGGAGGTTGGCCGGGATTCTCGTCGGTGATGGTGGAAGAAGAAAGAAAGAAGAAGAAGAAACAGTCGGGGGAGGGCTGGTGTGTGAGTGACGGGCGGCCAAAGAAAAGAAATAAGCAGGCCGGCCCGATCGAGCAAGAAAGAAGAGGAAGGAAAGGGAGTCGGTAGGCTCACGCGGGAGAAGGAGGGGGAGCCGGGCCGGGAAAGGAAAAAGGAAAGGAGGGAGGAGGGGGAGAAAATGGGTCAATGACCCAGCGCAGAAGGGGATAAGGGTAGGCCGAGGAGGCCAGCGGCCCAAAGAAGAAAAAGAAAAAGAAAGAAAAGAGAAAAAGAAGAAAAGGAGAAGGAAAAGGGGGAGGGGGAAGGAAAAAGAAAAGGAAAAAAAGGAATAAATAATTTAATTGATAAAATAATAAAATAGAATAATTTTGGGTAATAAATTGACTTAATAATTTAATTTAGGATAATTAAAATATAAGGGTTAAATGGATAATTTTAGTAAAATAATGATTTGGAAAATTATTTAAATAAGAAGGGTATGATAAAATAACAAAGTTTTTACTTTTAATTTATTAAATATTTATACCAAATTTCATACACTCAAAAATCCATACAATAATTAAATTAAAAATATCTAAAAGCTAATTTATCCAAAATAAAATTTATTTATTAAAATATAGGGTTTTAAAAATTCGAGGGATTACAGTTATATTTTGTTTATGTTGTACTTGGAGCTTAGTCTCCAAACTCTTGTCTACGATTTATGAAATATTTTTCTTTTTCTCTACCTATCTTATTTTAAGTTGTAAACATTTTGTCTTATATTCAATATGAGAATGGTACGATAAGACAAAATTTTGTCAAGTATGACGATAATGCTTAATTATATTAATACTACACTTCTGCATAATATATATATATATTTTGGTACATTTTAGACTATTACACTTTAAGTTTGAGATTCAATCAACTTATTAGAAATCAACACATAGGAAAAAAAAAGGTGGAGAAGAAGAGAGCGAAGAAAAATAGAGCAAAAGAAAACAACAAAGAAGAAGAGAAGGACAAAAAAAAGCCAATAAATCTAACATGACAATCGATTTGTACCATAATCATGGAATAACTAGTTACACTATATAATTTGTTGTTTACTTAACTTATGTTTGGATCTATTTATCAAAAATAGTTATTTAAAATAATTATTAAAATTTTTAGCATAAAAATTTCTAAAATAACTAATTATTCTAAATAATTATTTTTACTAAGTAGATCCAAACAAGCCATTATTTGTTATCAAATATGATAGAAATGTGTTTGATCAACTATTAAGTAACTACTATCATTTTGAAAACTTTTAGGGTTTGTTTAGTATCGAGATAATAGGAGTGGAAGTTTTTTTCCCACATATCGTGTCATTTATATTAAATATGTAAAAATAAATACAATATTTTCATTGAAATATATCAAATTAACATTTAAAATGAATATTCGTCCAAGAAATTATTTCATTTTAAATAAATTATATAAGATAGTTAAAATAAAAAAGTAGTCATTTCACCTCATTACCCATATACGAAATGAATACATAGTATAAATAGTTTATTAATATAATTATGAAGGCCATAATTTATGTATTTATTTATTTACTCCTATTTTATTTAAATTCCAATACCGTGCACTTTGGGATTTAGCGGGAAACGAAGTAAAATGGCGGGAAAACCCTTCCTCATTATTCACAAGTCCGCCTCTCGCTTTCGCCACTATCTCCAGTCTTGGTACACAGTACATACTCTTCCTCCCTCTGTCCCTAACGGCCAACGTGAAGATGATGTTCTCGGCCAGCCAGTTTGACGGTGGGTTTACTGCGTCTCAGTCAAGGAGCTTCTCCGATATCGGCCCTTCTCCAGTCAAAGTACCTCTTTCTCTATCACTCTTTATTTTTGTCAATTGATTTCATTCGCTCGCGGTAAGTCCGATGTTGACGACTTTCATGTTTCAGTCGCGCGATTCTTATGGTGTTGTTCCAGTTACCGTCAAGCAAATTAGTCAAGCTTCTCGTTCCGGCGATGACAAATCCAATTACCAAATCGATGGCTCCGATGTTACCAATGTATTTTCTTCCTGCTTCCTTCTGTTGTTCCACTGATCGCCGCGGAATCTTTATTAATTTGAAGATCGATGATTTTGAGGCTGCATCTTGATCTGGCTATTTATTAATTGAAAACTTTCTGATAACCCTGGAGTTCAATATTACCTGTTTGTTTACGTTCTTTTTCATTTGCCGGTACATTTAGTGGTTGTAATTGTGATAGCTATTTCGGTCTCTTAGAGCATGAACGTCAATGGCTACATAAATTTGGTTCTACATCTCAATTATACCTTCTCAATTTCAATCTATATGCCCTATAAGCTCTATTGAAAATAATTATTTATTTATTAATTTTTTTATTGCTAACTAGTTGTTGGATTTTATTTTATATATATATATATATATATATAAATATTAGTAATTACAATTTATATAAAAAATATTATATTTCTTTCTAAAATTAATGATTATTATTGTTAGCGGACAATAATATTAATTATAATTTATTATTAATAAATAATGTTAATTATTATTGTGAAAAATCAGATTATTCGAATTTATATCATGAGGCGCCGCTTTTTCGTTGCTGCTTCCCTCAATTTCTTTTGGACACTAGTTCTTCACGAAAAGCCAAAAGTTGTTGGTTCTATTTTTTTAACTGTTTTGAAGTAGATCTGTTAATTTCTCTTAAATTGTAATATATAAGAATACAAAAATATAATTTTTATATTTGTAATAAAAAATATTTTTATAATATTATTATTTTATAATTTTTACTTTTATATATTCAAAAAAATTAATAGTTAAAAAATTATTTTCGACATAGATGAGGACATCTATTAGATTATTATTTATTTGTAGAACCTCAATGCCTTCTCTCTTAGTTGTCTATGTAGTGATCTTTGTTTTATTCCTTGCTTTCATTTCAGGTCAAGATGGCGGGGATTGTGTCTGATTTAGCTGAGAAGGTGACGGATATTACTTTCATTTTAGATGATGGAACGGGACGTATTGGATGTAAAAGATGGTAACTATGTGATATCTCTGTCCTCTTGTGTAACATGGTTTTTTTTTATTTTTTTCTCTTATAAGCGATATGGTTATTTGGTTTTTGACCGAAAAAGGTTTTATGAATTTGGATGAGGGTTATTTGGACTCAGAATTAGAGGACATAACATAGTATGGCTTCTATTAATGGACATCATATTATCAGAGCGTACCATTGTCTTTCCATTGCTTTTTTTTTTCTCCACTTCGTCTATTCCTTCCGTAATTTCGATTGCTATGCAAACAAATAATCTATTATTGACGCTTTATTTCTTTTACTATCTCTAGCTCATCGAGTTATGTATTTTCTTTTGACATAGGTTGAACGATCCTTTTGATAAAAAGCAGATGGAGGACATAAAGTAAGCGACCTTAGCTGGTCTTTTTCTGTACAAATAAAATGATTTGACTGAATTAGTGCCTAACTGAGACAAGGTTTGCTGAGATGGTTTTTATCTTGACAGAGATGGCATGTATGTTCGGCTTATAGGCCATTTGAAGAGCTTTCAAGACAAGCCAGATATAGTTGCCTTCTCTGTCTGGTATGTGCCTTGTACGCCTTTTGGAAATTGAGCTAGTATGCTGGTTGCTTTCTAGTTAGTAGCATGAGATAAAAGCTTTTGGGCTGAATTTTATTTTACAACAGCACGCTGATTAATGAATCCAACTGGTTGTATTAAAATTCACGTGTTGCGGACTAGGGCATTTAAGCTCAAGCATCAGGGACCTATTTGGGACTGCATGCGAAGTATTCCATATTTAGCTACCTGGAGCTTAGGGTTCCTTAAGCAAATTTAGAAATTCTTTCCTTTATGTTCAGCTCATTACATACCATATGATTAGGGATGTAAATAAATTGAGCTAATTGAGGTTTTAACAAGCAATAAAACTGCAGTTATGGTTGCGATTGCGGTGTCGCAAATTTTATTTTATATATCGCGATTGTCGCGGTGTGATTTTTTAATATTTTTACATAACAAATATCAGCCAATATTGGTAAAATATTAGCCGATATCCAAAATTTTGCTGATATCGCGGCAATAAATACATGATTTTCTAAAACGGCTGCATTTTTAGAATTTCGCGTCGTGGCTGACCCAAAAACTGTGAAATTGCGGTCAATATGCAATTGTAGTACCGATATTTCATTGTATGGGTTTTAAGAAACCGTGCCGAGCAGGTTCACGAACTCTTGTGGTAAATAAGTTGAGTTCGCAAGCTTTTATACCGTAAATGAGCTCGGTCCTAGATTCTTCATGCTTAGACTCGGCTCATTTATTAAATAAGTTTAAAAATAAGGCTCGAGCTTGACCCGTTTAGCTAAATGAACAATCCAAGCCTAGAAAGCTTGCGAGTTGATTCCGTTGTCTTACAACCCTATCTGTGATCATGTAAACTAAGAATTATTCAAATATGTTTATATCATTGTCAACTAGTGCCCTGCCAATCTGAGTACTGGGGTTTCTATGAGCCCGTTGAGGTTGAGTTTAGAAAAAAGGTGATAACTGCTAGTGTTGAATTTACAAGTTCAATTGAATTTTTCTGAAATGAAAATCAGAGATCTATGATGTTTTTAATTGTGCAAAATGAGATATTTGAGGTTTATATTTCACTACTCACTGCATATTTTACAATACTGCAGAAACATGCGTAGCTATCCTGATTTTATGAATGTCTGCTATGCATTTTTAATGGTCAATGTGTTGCAATTTATCACGAGCCTTTATCTTGAGCACAAGGCCACTTGTAGAACGCTTTAACTACAAGGTGAATTTCATTTTTGATTATTTGTATAAGAAGTTAATTTCTTCTTAATTAATGGGTTTGACATTGAAATACAGTGGGTTGGAGCGTCTGGGCTCCAACTTGAGGGGGCTATTTGCAAGTGCTTGGACGTTAGCAATAGAGCTTCCAACTTATCATGGGGTAGCTCCCTCTAGCAACTGACCTATCAGATGATTGATTCTTGAGGCTATAAATATTTTTGATACTAAAAGCTTTTTGCTTAAGTTGGGCACAATTTACTTTTCCATGCTTCGCAATTTGAAGGCGAGTCCAATTATATCAATTTCTACTTGGGTTAGTTTTCCTGATGGCCTGCCTAGCTGGGGATTTTTATAGAAAGGAAAGAGGTTGAGGTTGGAGGATGGTTTGGGGGAATCAGAGAACTTTTGGGTATATCAATATGTGGAGTTCACAAGACTATTGGAGAATAGCAGATAGACAGGGACATGATCTGATGATGCATCAGACAATTATAAAGTTACACTTTGACTTCAACATAATCACTTCATAGCTACCTTTGATCAGAGTGCATTTTCTGATGTCTTAGAAATTAACCTTGATAAGGAGATTTAGATAAAACCATGATATGATTTTTAATCCACTTGAAGAGTGTAATTAACCCCTAAAAGGAAAAGAAGCAAGCAGCTAGTTTGGTTGTCCGAGAAGGGATCTAGAACCAAAAGAACTTTGGTGAAGAGGCAGACAAGACACGGGAAGACTTGCTGTTGGTTTAAGTACTTGGTTAAGTATTTTGAGGATGTACCTTGGTGCTGGATTACAAATTAGATGGAATCTTGTTGGGTTTTGAAATTTTGAGATGCATGTTTTTGTGTTATCGAATATCTAGGATTTGATTCAAATGAAAGTTTCTGTGCTAGCTTTTGTTGTAATTAGATTTTGATGAGATAGATATACAGGGTGCCTTGAATGTAGTATTGGTGTCCTTAAGCTTCACTACGGTGATACTATTGTGTTTGGGAAAATGCAGTTAGTTACAGGCTTTTCCGCAGGCCTAAAGCTTGACTATCCCATTGTGTACAACTATTTATTGAAAGTAATTATCCAAGGTAGTTGCTTATTTTGGAAACTTTTTAGCCTAAATAGTTTTAAAAATAAGTAATTATTTTGGATAATTATTTTTGGTAAGGAACTCCAAACAAGCCATATATCATATTATGTTTTTGGCTTATAATTAACAGTTTAAGTTGGACAAAGCCTGCAAGAGGAAGATGTTATGTGATAGAACCTGCAGTAGTACCAGTAATTATCATAGAATAGATTCAATCAAATGGAGATTAATTTGGGCAATGAAGAGAGAGGGTTGCATCGACTTTCAATGGTGTGTAAAAGATAAGTCCAGACATTCAAGGCCCTGATGCCTCCCTTTAACAGACTCCCATTTGTTAAATAGATTGTAATATATATATATAAGAGGGTTTCATTTGAATTAATTTGAAAAGTCATGATTGTTGACTTGGTGCCTTTTCATTTGAATTAATTTGAAAAGTCATATTTGTTAACTTGGTGCCTTTTCATTTGAATTAATTTGAAAAGTCATGATTGTTGACTTGATATCTTTTCATTTAAATTAATTTGAAGAGTCATGATTGTTGACTTGGTGTCTTTTCAAAGGGACTTCATTAACTCTATAAATAGCCCCCACCATCAACCGGAAAAATGTATTCGGAAATTCAGATTTTTTCGGAAATTCTAATAGTTCACTCTCTTCTCTCTCTCTACTTTTTCGATTCCTATATTCTTAGTTGAGTACAAGCATAACGTTGCGTTTGCTGGAATTCTATTAGATTAAAGTGCTACATCTGATAGGAACGAAAATCTGTTCTATCCTGGAAGATGATTGTTCACAACCTTGAGCACCGTGTGAGGGAGCAAAATCGTCTTAAGGACACATCGTGAATTCGGTGGGCTCGGATAAATTATTTCTGGTATTTTATTATATTTCTATACTATACATCCAACAATCTTAAGACGATTTTTTATTTATTTATTTATTTATTTTATATTTTCTTTATTTGTTATAGTATAGAAAGTGGTATTTATTTGATAAATAATTATACTAGTTTTCTTCTACTCCTTTGTTATTTGTCGAACTTCTGTTTTTGTAACAGAAATGGCTTCATATGAAAATATTGTTGCAAGTTCCACAAATCCTGTGGGTGTTGGTGAAAAGCCACCAAAGTTCAATGGGTTGGATTTTAAGCGTTGACAACAAAAGATGCTTTTCTATCTGACTACATTAAATTTGGCAAAGTATCTCAATGAGAGTCCTCCAAAGGTTGATGAAAAAGAGACTGATGTAGTCAAAGTGGCTGCAATAGATGCATGGAATCATTTCGACTTTCTTTGCAAGAATTATATTCTAAATGGTTTGGATGACACATTATATACTGTGTATTCTAGTACTAAAACGGCAAAGGAACTGTGAGATTCTTTAGATACCAAGTATAAGACAGAGGACGCCGGAATAAAGAAATTTATTGTTGGTCGTTTTCTCGATTATAAAATGGTGGATAACAAGTCGGTAATATCCCAAGTGGAAGAGATTCAGGTTATTATTCATGACATTCATGCTGAGGGTATGTCCTTGAGTGAGTCTTTTCAGGTAGCAGCGGTAATTGAAAAATTACCACCATATTGGAAAGATTTTAAAAACTACCTCAAGCTTAAGCGTAAGGAAATAAAACTTGAGGATCTCATAGTCCGTCTAAGAATTGAGGAAGACAACCGCAAGTCCGGAGGCTCAAATCTAATGGCATCAAGAGCCAATGTGGTAGAAAACGGATCAAAGAAGATCAAGAAAAGGAAGCACAATGGAGATAGTTATAATACAGGATCTAATGTCTCCAAGAAATTCAAGGGAAAGTGCTATGAATGTGGCAAGCAAGGACACCGTGCAAAGGATTGTCGCAATCCGAAAAAGTCTCAGAAAAGAAATGCTCAAGCGAATGTCACAGAGATAGACAACTTATCTGAAGATCTTGATGTTATCAATCTATCCGCAGTAGTGTCATAATGCAACCTTATAGGCAATGCTAAGGAATGGTGGGTAGACACCGGAGCTACTCGTCACATATGTGGTAACAAGTGGATGTTTTCTGAGTATCAACCTATAAAAGATGATGAAAAACAACTCTTCATGGGAAATGCTTCATCTTCTAAGGTCATTGGTCGTGGAAAGGTGATACTGAAGTTGACAAGCGGAAAAACCCTTACTTTGAATGATGTGCTCCATGTATCGGATATCCGGAAGAATTTAATTTCAGGATCCCTACTAAGTAGGAATGGTTTTAAGTTGATCTTTGTATCCGATCAATTTATACTTATTAAGAATGTAATGACTATTGTACCTAAAGTTAATAATAATAAGAGTGTTTCTTCTTCTTATATGTCCGAGTCATTTAATATTTGGCACGAACGATTAGGATATGTTAATTATGATACCATTTGAAGGTTAATTAATTTAGAGTGTTTGTCTAAATGTGAGTTTAATCCTAATCATAAATGTGAATATGTGTTGAGGCCAAGATGGTAAGGAAATCCTTTCCTTCTATTGAAAGGAACACCGAACCTCTAGATTTAATTCACACTGATGTGTGTGATTTAAAATTTGTGCAAACTAGAGGTGGTAAAAAGTATTTTATTACTTTCATAGATGATAGCACACGTTATTGCTATGTGTATTTGCTACGAAGCAAAGATGAAGCAATTAATATGTTTAAACACTTCAAAGCAGAAGTTGAGAATCAACTTGGTAGAAAGATTAAGGCTATACGAAGCGATAGAGGAGGTGAATACGAATACCCTTTTGAACAAGTTTGTTTAGAAAATGGTATTATTCACCAAACTACTGCTCCTTATACGCCTCAATCTAATGGAATTGCAGAACGCAAGAATAGAACTTTGAAGGACATGATGAATGCCATGTTGATTAGTTCTGGTTTACCGCAAAACTTGTGGGGGGAAGCCTTATTAACTGCAAATTATATTCTCAATAAGATGCCTCATAAGAAAACCCACAATATTCCATATGAGTTATGGAAAGATCATAAGCCTAACTATAAATACTTAAAGGTGTGGGGGTGTTTAACAAAAGTAGCAATTTCCAAACCTAAGAGGACTAAGTTAGGACCGAAAACCATTGATTGTGTATTCATCGGTTATGCTCATAACAGTAGTGCATATCGTTTCCTTGTCCACAAATCAGAGGTTCCTGATATTGATGCCAACACTATTATAGAATCAAGGGATGTTATATTCTTTGAAAATATTTTTCCCTACAAAATGAATAATGAATCAGTTTCACTAAAGAGGCTAAGAGAGTCTATTGGTGATGAGAATAAAGAAGTAAATTCAGATAAACCTAGACGAAGTAAGAGAGCAAGGATCTCTAAATCATTTGGACCTGATTATCTAACATATTTGTTAGAAAATGAGCCTCAAACATTTAAAGAAGCTATATCCTCTCCTGAATCTTCTTATTGGAAAGAAGCAATAAATAGTGAAATTGAATCCATCATGCAAAATCACACATGGGAAGTAGTGGACTTGCCTCATGGGAATAAACCCCTAGGATGTAAGTGGATCTTTAAGAAGAAATTAAAGGCCGATGGTTCAATTGACAAATACAAGGCAAGGTTTGTAGTTAAAGGATACAAGCAAAAGGAAGATGTTGATTTTTTCGACACATATTCACCAGTTACAAGAATTACGTCTATACGTATGCTATTGGCAATAGCAGTTGTAAAGGGTCTTGAAGTACATCAAATGGATGTAAAAACAGCATTCTTGAATGGTGAATTAGAGGAAGAAATCTATATGGAACAACCCGAGGGGTTCATTGCTCCCGGTCAAGAGAAAAAGGTTTGTCGGCTTATTAAATTTCTCTATGGATTAAAACAGGCACCTAAGCAATGGCATGAGAAATTTGACAGTGTAATGTTGTCAAATGGATTCAGGATAAATGAGTCTGACAAATGTGTTTATGTCAAAGACACTCATAAAGGCTACGTTATAGTGTGTCTATACGTAGATGATATGCTCATAATGGATAATAATAATGATATTATTAACTCTACCAAATGGATGCTCACCCGAAGTTTTGATATGAAAGACATGGGTCTTGCAGATGTTTTATTAGGAATTAAGATTTCTAGAACATCTGATGGATTAATATTGTCTCAATCTCATTATGTTGAAAAAATACTTGATCGATTCAAGGAGTAAAATATTAACCCAGCTAAGACACCATTGGAGGTGAATATTCATTTGATGAAAAATACGGGTGTCAGTTTTTTATAATTAGAATATTCACGTATAATAGGCAGTATTATGTATCTCATGAACTGCACGAGACCGGATATTGCTAATGCAGTTAACAGGCTTAGTCGCTATACCAGTAATCCTAATAGGGAACATTGGAAAGCGATCATTCGAGTTCTAGGATATCTAAAGCACACCAAGAACTTTGGATTACACTACAAGAGATATCCAGCAGTGGTAGAAGGCTACACTGATGCGAATTGGATATCGGATTCCAGGAACTCTAAGTCTACTAGTGGATATGTGTTCACTCTTGGAAGTGGTGCAATATCTTGGAAATCATCTAAACAAACATGTATCGCGAGGTCAACAATGGAGTCTGAATTTATTGCTTTAGATAAAGCCGGGGAAGAAGATGAATGGCTTAGAGACTTCCTAGAAGATATTTCATGTTGGGAAAAACCTGTGCCACCCATATGTATCCATTGTGATAGCCAATCTGCAATTGGTAGGGCACGGAGTAAGACGTATAATGGTAAGTCTAGACATATTCGTCGTAGACATAATACCATTAGAAAGTTGCTTTCTAGTGGAATTATCTCAATTGATTATGTGAGGTCAAAGGATAATATTGCGGATCCGCTTACTAAGGCATTAACTAGAAAGCAAGTAGAAAATTCATCAAGGGGAATGGGCCTAAAGCCTATGGATATATAGAGTCGTCATGGTGACAACCTAACCTAGTTGACTGGAGATCCCAAGATCTAGGTTCAATGGGAAAACTAAACTATGGATGACTCGGTGTTGCACTGAGGAATCTATTTTTATCTACCCATTCCTATGATGAAATAGTGCAAAGAAAGGATAAGGTTAAGCTATGCTTTTAATGATCCCTATAACTTAGTATGTTTAAGTAAAATATCTAAAGGATACAATAATTAGGAGATCACCTATGTGAGTGGGAAGGGGCCGCTTCTGTGAGAATTTTGAAGGCTGAATTCTCACACTCACAGAACCAGGAGGTGTTCATGGCCAAAACGAACACAAAGGTGAAAACCAACTATGCTTGAAGGAAGCTGTGTGTTTTCTATTGTCTCGGTTTACACTAGACGGCTGACTGTTCAAGGCAGACCTGTCCACTGATTGGCCAGTAAACCCGATAGAAATTCACTATGGAAAGTTCAAAGTCTCAAACTACTTATCCAGATGAAGTTTTCTTCACTTGTGCTCAGTTAGAGTAATTATGGAATGAAAGTTAATTTTATCTTTCATACAGGGAATTGACGCATTCCACGAAAAGATATTATTACTTTGTGGTAGGGTAATGTGAGAGATACTAATTTAAGCATAATTTGTTCATGCTTGTGATATATTACAATCTAGTGGGGGATTGTTAAATAGATTGTAATATATATATATATATATAAGAGGGTTTCATTTGAATTAATTTGAAATGTCATGATTGTTGACTTGGTGTCTTTTCATTTGAATTAATTTGAAAAGTCATGATTGTTGACTTGGTGCCTTTTCATTTGAATTAATTTGAAAAGTCATATTTGTTAACTTGGTGCCTTTTCATTTGAATTAATTTGAAAAGTCATGATTGCTGACTTGATATCTTTTCATTTAAATTAATTTGAAGAGTCATGATTGTTGACTTGGTGTCTTTTCAAAGGGACTTCATTAACTCTATAAATAGCTCCCACCATCAACCGGAAAAATGTATTCGGAAATTCAGATTTTTTCGGAAATTCTAATAGTTCACTCTCTTCTCTCTCTCTACTTTTTCGATTCCTATATTCCTAGTTGAGTACAAGCATAACGTTGCGTTTGCTGGAATCCTATTAGATTAAAGTGCTACATTTGATAGGAACGAAAATCCGTTCTATCCTGGAAGACGATTGTTCACAACCTTGAGCACCGTGTGAGAGAGCAAAATCGTCTTAAGTACACATCGTGAATTCGGTGGGCTCGGATAAATTATTTATGGTATTTTATTATATTTCTATACTATACACCCAACACCATTCTCCACAGGGCTCCTTCTCCTCAGGCCCTGTCTCTATTTATCTACTCCCCAAGTCCACATCACTAACAGAAAAGATACCACTCAAAGAAGAAGCCAATTAATAGAAGCTAATATCAAATAACAGATTCTCCTACCCCACTTCCCTAACCCCACTCTTACAAGGAAAAATAAAAAATAAAGGCAAGTTGCACGAAACACCTCCTAGCCAGTAATACTAAACAGATCCTTCGCCATTCCTCTTAGTTTCCTTCTAACATAGGTATATATAACCACAGGCCTATGAGTATGCTGAGTAAGTACCTACACAAGTAATTAGAAATGCATTGGTTTCTGTAGTAAAGATGAAAGGATCATGTTCTCTTTTATTCACGTTGATTTTAAGAGGACGAAAGTAGCTGTTATTTATTTTTTTAGACCCTGTAGGGGACATACACAGTTTTATGGTGATGATGATTACGTACTGATAGCACCCATGAGACCAAGCAGGATAAACTTTCTGACTGAAAATTATGGTGTCGGTTACCACAGGTTTGACATATGAGACTTTCATTCATCATTTTGCCTAAAGATGTGAACTATCCCTCTTTGCTGAAGCGAACTAGCTTGAGTTTGAGTTGGTCAGAATTCTGGTTGTTTTAGAAGTGCAGTCCTCATTTGTAAGTATATCAAGGTGCATGAATGATGTCAATGTAGAGTGCCTTGCAATATCAGGTTGAAAAGCTTCTTTTATATTCCAGCTACCAGCCCCAGCAAGACAATGCATGATGTGATCTACCTATTGCCTCAGTTCTTTTTGGGTAAACAACTGACAATTTGTATAGAAATGACTTTCCCTTTGAAGCTCTTTGCGGCATGGCCTTCTGATAGCTCTGCAAGTCGCTAATCTGTTTTCAGTTCAGGGGATCTATGCCCTTGGGTATGCTTTTGGTGGTGCTGTCCTGATGTAAATGTTCTTTCTCGTTTATTTAGCAACCGGTCCAACTACAATCTACAACTGATTTAATGGTTGCAGGCCCATCACAAATTTTGATGAGATAACTCATCACTTCATTGAGTGTGTCCATAGTCATCTACAAAAGTCAGTATCACAGGTACCTGATCTGCCACTTATTTTATTAGGATCATCTGTAAGTTGCAGAAATAGATAAACTATTTCTAATGTTTAGCCTGCTAAATGACTGCTTCAACGTTTTGAAGATTAAAGGCGGTTCTGGTACTCAAAGTCAGATGCTTGATTCTTCTCAGAGTACCCCTGGGAAAGTGAAAGAAGAAACGAAAGGATTTCAATCAACTCCTCCAAACCAAGTAAGACAAGAAGATACTCTGTTCGTTTAATAATATTCCAATTCCACATTTAATTAACATTCCAATTTTGTGGAAGTTTTCTGTGCAGATGAGTGTTGATGGGCTTAAACCTGTTGATCAGAGGGTACTGGATTATCTTCAGCAACCTTCAAGCCTGTAAGTGCCGATATATTCTCATCATTCTTTGCCTTAGATTCTGCTGTAAGAAGCCTGTTTTCTCTGGTCTGACAAGCCTTTTATTCATTTGTTTTCCTATACTAGCATTTTCGGACTTTATAGGCTAGCTTTGAGAATCAATGTGGTGGCAACCGAGTTGATCTGAATTTGTTTCTGGGCGTGAAGATTTTGATTTATATGGCTGTCTCTCTCCTTGTAGTTAGGAACTCGCTTGCACCTAATCAGTTGCGTCCATCAGCGTCAGTTGAAATGTTCCCTGTTCTGTCTGTGAGGCTTTGGCGCGCAGTTCCGTGGAATTCCCTCCTCCCAACTCGCATGCTTGCGTAGCTCCATTGCATGATATATTACCTGTTTGCTGCCTTTTGTGTCAATGACTTTGCATCCATTTTTCTTGAACGAATCGGCCTATCATGTTCTGCTCATATGATCGATGCTTCTACCTACAAATTGAAATTTCAGGGCACAAGAAAAGGGCGTACACAGGGACGATATTGCTCGGCATCTCAAGCTCCCAGTAGAGAAGATAATGTAAGCCCCGATTCTTCATCTGCCTTGAAAAAACCCAAAAAGATAGAGAAGCAAATAATTTGTGTTTCCATTTTATTTTCTTTCAGGGAATGCATCACAGCGCTTGAGGATGAAGGCTTGATATACTCGACCATCGATGAATATCACTTCAAGTCAACTGCTTCATAATGAAACCGTGTGGGGTGCTGTTACTTTCACTTCCAGTACTGTTGCTCCGGTTGTTATTACATCACGGGTTACTTTATCCATTAGAATGGTGGCAGTTTATGCTTTGATTGTAGATAGGATTAGCTTATGAATGTTATTCGTGCTTAACCAGAAAAGCTGTCCAAACAGCTATTATGGCATCTGCATCTTCAAGGCCGTAGGCAGCTAGTAAAGTATTATGGAATTACCATTTCCTGGCTTCATTACCCGTTCTTTTTTGTTTCAATTTTATTTGTTACATATTTTTTCGTCCTTGCATAGAATCGAGGGGCCGGGGGGGGGGGGAAAGAATTAATAAAAGAAAAATGCAATGCGTCCAATCCCATATTATATGCATATTTCACTGACAGTTCAGATTCGGGCACCAGCTATGGCCTCTAGTACTAGCTTGTATTGTAGCATAATATGACGCTGACCTATAATAAAGTGTGGATAAAATTGAATGTCCGAATATGTTTTGATATTGTTTTTTAGATATCTATTTTATATTTTATAAATTAAATGTTTACAAAATTCAAATAAGATATAGACGAGATTTGGTTATATTCAAGATTTATTTAAAAATATTTTAATAATTTTTGTAGGAATTTTTTTTAAATAAAGATTGTTATATTCATATTTATATAAGTAATTTATTGTCAAAAAAAAGTAATAAAGTATTATTATAGAAGTTTAAAATATAAAATTAAATATATTTTAAAAATTTTAATGTGTAAAAGTATAATATTATGATGTATTCTTGAAATAATTAATAAAATATTGAATATTTTCCCTAATTGAGTAATTTAGTAAAAAATTGGATATTTTAAATGTTGGATATTTAAAATATTAAATAGGAATTTTTGCATAGTGGATTGAATTTTTAGATCTGGCATTATTTGTAAAATCTTACTAGTGTGTAATATGGAGATAATTCTATATAAATTTGGATAGAAAGCTAGAAATTAATAGGGTTTTTTGAGGAATTAAAAGTGGGACAACTAGCAAATGATTTTGTTAGGGATGAGTTAGTGGGCGGATGTGTACGTAGGTTTGTAAATAAGTTAAGTCGAGTCATTTGTTTTTGAGTTTAAGTTCAACTTATTTGATAAATAAGCCTAAAATAAGATTCAAACTATGTTCATTTAGTTAAATGAACTACTTGAGTAGAATTTTTAATGACTAGCTGAATTCACAAGCTCAAACTATAAATAATTGTAGTCAAACTTTTTAAAACTTGGACCGACTTGTTTAATAAACAAGTCTTAACATGAAGCTAAAGTTTAATTCATTTTATTAATCGAACCAACTGAACCGACCTTTTAATTTACAATCTTTTGTGTAGTGGGTTAGTGGCGGAGCTAAGGCTTTCTTATGGTGTCTCGAGACACCATAGAGCCTTAGTCGGAGTCATTAGGTATTATTAACATATAATGTATTTGATTTATATTGTATGAGAAGGATACCATACAAAAAATTGCAATACCCCAAGTTTCTCGTGTTATTTGAGAAAGGTTAGAGGTTCAAGTATTGATTAATGTTTTTTTTTTGGCATGGGTTTTTTATTTCAAATCACAATGTTTGGTGCTTGCATTTATTACATGTTAGTTTTCCCCCCACTTCTCCCCTCTCTATCTTGCACCCTACTTTAGCTTCAGACCTTCTTCTTCTTCACTCCCATCTACGTTGTTGGCTCGTCGCATCGGCAGTTGATCGTCGTCCAACACCTGTGCCGCTGCTTTTGCTTTGCTGGCTTGATTGTTGTTGAGTAGTCTGTTGTCATCGCCTGGTGTAAATCTGTACTTTAACTCCTCAATTTCTTAGGTAAATTTTGATATATATTTTTACTTAGTTTAGTAGTTACAAATTAATATATAGCTTTATGTTAATTGATAAGTTAAATATTAATAATTTTTCTTTGATTACGAAACTCTAATTGATTAACCTTAGGCGATTATGAAAATTGATTAAAGATTGATTACTTTTTGTTAATTAATTATCTTTCTTAATTATTATGAAACCTTAATTTACCAATTAGTTTGTTAATTGAATGAATTGTTCAGTTATTTAGTTAATTATTGGATTAGTTTGTTGTAAAATTATATCACATATTAAATTTTGTTAAATCTCTTAGTTAATTAGTTAAATTAATCTACCAATTAGTTGGTTAATTGAATGAATTGTTTAGTTATTTAGTTAATTGTTAAATTAGTTCGTAAAATTATATTACCTATTAAATTTTGTTAAATCTCTTAGTTAATAGGTTAAATTATATAACTTTTTAATTTAGGATTACAAAACCCTAATTTAAGTACAATGCATTGTTATTTTTGATATTGTTTATTAATATTATTTTATATGGGGATACCATGTAAACTAAATTCTAGCTCTTCCACCGCTTATGTGTATGTGTCATTGTAAGCATTAAAAGTTACTTTTAGAACATGCACATCAATTATATTTTAATATAGGTTTGTTTATCTTTTTTATACAAAAAAGTATTTTAGTATCCATTAAGAAATCTATTTATTTGGATCTTTATATCAATCATTTTTAACTTAAATACCATATAATTGTCTACTATAATTGTTTCAATACATTTATTATTTATTAAAAAATTATTTTTAAACTATTGCTTCCCACCTTTTTTTAACTCGTATCGATAAAAAAGAAGAAGTTGAAGCATTAGTTTTCCACATGGAACCCTAGACCTTTGACTCTTATTATTTTTAAACTGATGCGGAAGATAATGGAAAATTTATCCTTTACAATAAAAGATCTTTTATTTTGTTCCTTTAAATAGGGAAGATCTTCAAAGTTATGTGTATTCAACAATGTTGCACTTGTGAATTGAATCTCCAACAAATCCATTCAATTCTAAAGTGAAATTATCAAATCTTCTTTAAAGGACAAACCCAAACTCTCAAGATAATTCTAACTTGAATAGGAGGAAGAATTTGACAATTTTGCAATTATTATTTTACTTCATTTGTCTTTTTATGTACAAGTTTGACACATATGTATATATATAGATACATGAGAGCATAGTTCCCCCTTTATTAACCAAGCACTCTAGCTAGCTAAATAAAGAGCTAAATTAATGCACTACATGCCATATTATACATATATTGATCTACAACTACAAGTTACTAGATATTACAAAGTTTACATAAAATATTAAAGCTAAACAAAATCCTACTCATGTAATACATTGAATAATCATGTAATTAAGCTTCGTGTCTTGTAACTTTATCTTTTATACAACTTTGTAATCCTTATCTTGTCTACTAGATGCCTTTGGGGGAATTCTTCTTCTTGTAAACATATATAATACTTGTAAGAGTTAGTTAACAAAATATCATTAGAATTATCATGAAGATGTTCAAGATTTTTAAGAACAATTGATACCATTTTCAAATATGCTAATTCTTAATCTCCAACAATAGAAGAATAAGATGGAGATGCTCCTGCATCATTCTCCCCTTGTAAAAGAGAATTTATCCTTAAATTAGCATCACTATAGTAAGGAGATAAATCACTAACGTTGAGAGTCTTAGAGAGTGCCCTATAGGATTAAGGTAATTCTAAGTCATAAGCATTATTCCTAAATCTTCTTAAGATTTTAATGGTCCATCGACTCTTGGCATAAGTTTATTTTTCCTTAAGTTTGGAAATCTTTATTTTCTTAAGTGTAACCAAGCCAAATTTACTGGTGAAAACACTTATGTAAGTTAACTTTTGTTTTCGTAAGTTTGGCATTTAGTATTAGATTTCTCAATGTTGTTCTTAATTACCTCATGAAGTTTCTTAAATAATTCAACTCTTTCCTTAACATCATAGTTCTTAATATCACCTTTCTTTAATGATAACATATCAATAGGCAAATAAGTATTAACTCCATAGATAACTTTAAATGGATTCAAATGAGTTGCACTAGAAGGACTCCTATTATATGCAAATTCAGTATGTGTAATTTTTATATCCCAATCCTTTATTCTCTTGTTAACTAATTCTTGTAGTAATGTTCCCAAGGTCCTATAAGTCACTTCGGTTTGACTATCCGTATGGGGATGATGTGATGTACTAAATAACAACTTAGTGTCTAACATACGCCAAAGTGTCTTCCAAAAGTAACTCAAAAATTTTACATCTCTACCTGACACTATACTTTTGGAAATACTCTGCAACCTTACTACTTCTTTATAATATAAATCTGCTACATGAGTTGCACCACTAGTTTTATTACAAGGAATAAAATATGCCATTTTAGAAAACCTATGAATTAGAATCTTTTTCCCTTTGTGTCCTCGGTAACTCTAGGATAACGTCCACACTAACCCCCTCCTATGATTGACTAGGAATAGGTAAAGGAGTATACAAGCCTTTATGGAATAAACTATTACTCTTCTAACAAGTCACACATCTCCCAATAATAGCTTGTACTAATTTTATCATTCGTGGTCAACAGAAATTCTCTTGTATTATTTCCAAAGTTTTATGAATACCAAAATGACCAGTTATACCCCCTTTATGTACTTCCTTAACAAGTAAATCACACACACTATAACGAGGTATACACAACTTATTAAGTTTAAAAGAAGTCATCTTGAAGCACATAATTACCATGACTATAGTTCTTTTTACATGCATCATAAATCTCAAAGAAATCTTCATCTTTTGTATATAAATCTTTCAACATTTCAAAACTTAATAACTTATTATCCAACATAACAAGTATCAAAGACCTTCTCGATAATGCATCTGCTACCACATTTTCTTTCCCATCAAATTGTTGGATAGAAAACATGAAGGATTGTAATCAATTAACCCATTTTGCATGCCTAGGACTAAATTTTTTTACCATGCAAATATTTTAAACTTTCATGATCCGAATGCAAAATAAATGGTTTAGGTCTCAAATAATGGCTTCATGGTTATAATCTTCTTATGATAACATATAATTCTTTATCATACGTGGAGTAATTCCATTTGGCCCAATTTAATTTTTCACAAAAGAATGTAATGACTCATTTTTCTTATGAGCGTACATCTCCTATCCTTACACCACTAGCATCGCATGTAACTTCAAATAATTTATCAAAGTTAGGTAAGGATATTATCAGTGCATTACAAAGCTTGTCTTTCAAAGTCTCGAAGACTTCAGTTGCATCCTTTCCCCATTTGAATTCACCTATCTTCATGATATGTGTCATTGGCCCAACAATAGTTGAGAAGTCCTTAATGAATCTTCTATAAAAACTTGCTAGCTTGTGGAAACTCCCTACCTCATGAATGTCTTGGGTGTAGGCCAATTTTGAATAGCTTGAATCTTTATGGGATCCACTTTTATACCTTTGCTACTCATAATACAACCAAGGAAAACAATACTCGAAAGTATAAAATCACATTTTCCATTTTTCCATAGATTTTAGATTCTTTTAGTTTATCAAATAATCTCCTCAAATGAATAAGATGATCGTGCTCATTTTTACTATACACAAGTATATCATCTAAGTATGCCACAATGAATTTTCCAGGAAAAGGACAAAGAACTTCATTCATTAGTATCATAAACGAACTAGGTGCATTATACAATTCAAAAGGCATCACAATCCATTTATAAAAACCATAATTTGGTTTACAAGAAGTTTTCCATTCATCTCTTTCTCTTATTTTCATTTGATGATATCTACTCCTTAGATCAATTTTAGAGAATATTTGTGCTCCACACAATTCATCTCACATGTAATCTAATCTAGGCATAGGAAATTAATATTTAATAATTATATTGTTCACAACTCTAGAGTCAATACACATGCACCACGTACCATATTTTTGTTTTTTGGAAGAAGTAATGCAGGTACACAATATGGACTCATGCTCTCTCTCACAAATCCTTTTTTTTATGAGGTCTTGTATATGTCTCTGTAATTCCTTAGCCTCTTTCGGATTACATCTATAGGCAAGTAAATTAGGTAAAGACATAATAGAAATTAAGTTTATAACATGTTCTATTCCTCTTTTAGGTAGTAATCCAGGTGGTAAATCATCAAGAAATACATCATTATATTTATCAATAAGCTTTCTTCTTTAATACATTCTATTATAATCTTTTCATGCAAAAATAAGCTCTTTTTATTTTTGACTATGTTATCATTATCACACTTAGAAGGTTTAAGTTTGTGCCTTTTCTTATCCTTCTTAATGAGATACTCAATAGTAATATCATTATGAATAATACATCTATCATATTTCTATGTTCTACCTAATAAGATTCCACATGCATCCATAGGTAAAATATCACGTAGCACATCGTCAAGATAATTACCAATTTGAAATAAGATTAGGGTTTGTTTGGTTACCTTGACTCCTTTATCTTTGTTAAGCTATCAAAGAGAATAAGGCTTCGGATGCAGTGTTGTCTCTAATCCCAACTCCTTCACCCTCCTCTCATTAGCTACATTTGTACACAATCCACTATCAATGTTAACCTAATAAACTGTGTCTCCTACTCTTCCTTTAGTCTTGAGTATCTTCTCTTGTTGGTTGGGTTTCTCATTAGCTTTAATTTGAAGTAATCTTTGCAACACATAACAAGCATTTCCCTTATCGTCGGATTCACTTGAAATTACTTCACTTGGATCAAACTCAGGGTCTTCATCATAAGCCTCCATAGCTTCAATATCTTGTATGGACAACACTCTTTGATTGTGACATTCTCTATAAAAGTGTTCATATACTAGACATTTAAAACATTTCTTTGTAAAGACCTCATTGACCTTAGCCTTGCCTTTCTCCTCTTGGGTAGGTTCTTGTTTCTTATCAACACTTGTAGAATTTGAGGTACCCATCCCATACTTTGTAGCTGGTGCACTCGAGTAGTACTTTGTAGAAGAAGAACATTATTTGGCATGATACTTAGTGGACTTGATTTGTATTTAAAATCTTAAAGATAACTTAATCATATCATCAAGAAAATCATATAAACAAGTGATGCATGATGCTAAACAAATGGAACCAAGCTAAGCATTAGTGCTGAAAGTGGGGAAAGCTTTCAACAAAACTCAAAAATAGAATGGAGATGAAGAAGAACCTGAAGAGAAAACTTGGGTTTGAAGCATTCAAACCCAATTACTTTCATCAACCAACTAAGGTTACAACACTTAGCATAATTGGTGTAAGATTTAAACTAAACTCAAGAACAATACAATCATGAGAATATCGAACAACTAAGGATAGTTTTTATCAAAGTGTATTATGCAATTCTTTGTAGCCTCCTCCCCCTTTCAAAATCTAAGATTTGACTACTAGGGGTTATAAACAGATTGCTAACCATGTGGGTTAGTTTAGTTACACCCTCACCCTTGGTTGATACTACTTATGCTAACTAAAGTTTACAAGATTCCAATCAGCTAGTGCTGATTGTGTGTCAACTTCTAGTAGCCATCTATCACTAGATGGCTGTCAATACAACCTATGGAAATGATTAGGAAAAATAAATTACATGTTAGAAAATTTTAACAACACACTTTAACTAAGTTTAGCTAATAAAGGAAATAAGAAAAGGTGCAACCTGCTCGATTGATGGCTGTTTGATTTTCCAATTTGGATGGTTGCTTCTCCACAAATTAAGCCAGCATTGGAGGGCCTTGAACTTTCCATAATAACCTTGCTAATGTCCTTAATTCTTGCACAAAATATGGATAGCAAATCAGGCCTTGATTCAACCGAAAATGAGTGGAGTGTGGAGGTGGATAAAGTGGTGGCTTGGTTAAATAAAAGTGAAGACATATTGTAGCCGATTGAGGGTGGGATTTTGTGGAGCTATGCAATATTTAGATGAATCCATATTTACATGGGGTTGTGGAGTTATGGCTGCTAGATAATCTAGTTACTTATTAACCAAAATGAGAAGAGTTTTGAAGTCTTTAACTTTGGAAAAATTAATAAGTAGATTATCCTTAGTTTGGATTGCTTTGGATGCTCCAACATAAAAAAATTTCAACTTTATCTCGAATCATCATGTTAAGGTCACTTAGAAATCTAGCACATATTTGTTCTTTTTTCTCATGGATGCCATATACAAGTGCTAATCTTTCAAAATCTCTAACATATTCTTCAACACCTAGACACCATTGTCTAAGAGTAGTCAATCTAATATAATTATATTGCTCATACTCCTTAGGAAAACATTTCTTTTTCTCTAATTTTTATTAAGCTTATCCCAAGATATGATTTTATATTTACCTTATCATTCTTCTGCCCTTTTCAAGTTATCATACCATATCTTATTAGACTTCTTAAACTTAAGAGTAGCTAGTTTACACTTTTTCTCATCATGATAATCCTTTAATTCAAATATAGCCTTTACCTCATGTAACAACTCAAGAAATAAATCAACATCAAGTTTACCATCAAAATTGGGAAGATCAAGTTTGTTACCTTTATCTTCTCTTTGATGATGCTTTGGTTGATGGTCATAGAACCTTTGATTGCTTCCACTTCCTTGTGACTCTTCCTTATGGTCTATAGGTGAGTTCAGATATCTCCCTCTTGCTGCGTTGGTTGACTTTGTTGCAATTCCCATTCGATCTCCATAGAACTCCCTTTTCTCTTGTATATTTTGGACTTAATCTTGTTGGCAAATCGAGGCTCCATCTTTTACAATTAGGTTTGCATTATAGGAAGTTTTTTAATTTGATTATTGGTTGCATCTAAGTTGGTTGAGAGCTTTTGAATTGCCTAAAAATATCTTGAAAGCATAGCTCTCCTTCCATTACAATCAACTTGCTAACACACTCAACAAATGGTTAGTAATTCCTAGGGTTTGATTAGAAACCTGAATCAACTAATATCCTATCTCGGTCCTTGGTTGGTTATTGTAGGAAATATTGACTCTAATGAATCAAAGCACATCTGACAATGAAATATAAAACACTCACAAATGAGTTGTTACACCTTATACGTTTCTTGATGAATTCTTGAAGTATAATTCAACAAAAAAATCTCGATATTATTCGATGCACTTCAACATTTATACACATGTTCTATATCCTTTTAATGTAATATGATTAAGGTAAGATGAATGCACTAATATTATGACTTATTAGATATAAAATTTAATTAGGTTAAAATATACTAGATGATGTGTATTAAATTTTAAATCTAGGATGGATTGTAATCGGTATCCGCTTCATCGAGTAAACCTAACCTGGTAACCTCATAAATTTTACCTGGATATTTTTACCTGATTTTTCACCTAGATATTTATCCTATCCCAGTGGACACCCTCAATTTTTTCCTTCTTCTCCCTCCCCGCACGTTGATCCTACTCCTACAAACCATCACCCTACACACCTTGTGCCATATCTCCCCTCTCCCCCATGTTTTCCTCTCTTTGTTTTTCTCCTCTTTTCCATGTAAGATACCCTCTTCTTAATCCCTTCTCCTATCCTTACCATGTTGTGCCAAAACTCATGAGCAATTCTGCATTCCTCCTCTTCTCGAGCTCCCTCACGCAGAATTTTTTCCTCCCCTATTATCCATCGTGCGCTTTCTTCCACCACCATTTTTATTCTACAACACAACCCTCCACTAGCCTCCTTACCTTTCCACTAGCCACCACCACAATCCCCCACTCCTTGCACTGGCATCCCATGTTGAAGCTACCCCAACAACCATACATAACCTCCTCGAAGCAAACCCTATACCTCGTGCTACTTCTCTTCCCTTCCTTGTCTTTAGCCCTTCACACTGAAACTACCACCAACCACTAGCCAAACCCAAAAAAACCCTCCCTTCTCCTTTGGCCAAACTCATTGTTTCACCCTTGGACTAAACCCACAGAAGCCTACCCCTTTTACCTTCAGCTAATTTGGCCAAAGCTCTCCATTGTTGCTGCACCACTTTCCACTGAAACCCTCCCCTCTTCTTTGATCCTTTTGTGATAGATATTTTTCTTCCTTGCTGCACCTTTGTTGACATTCTCCCCTCTCTATCATTGGCCTTACCTACCATTCTTGGTCCCTTAGCACTGGCCAAGTCCACCATTGCTCATCCTCCCCTTCTCGGTCGAAAGCCTTCCTCCCTTGTTGTTAAGTTTTCCTTAGCTTTCTCTTACTTTGTTTGACCGGTTAGTGATCCTTAAATTATTTTAGTAATTTTTCATTATTGTTGTATAATATTATATGCTAATACATATTTGTTTGGATGTTAAATTTCTAGGTAATTCTTGAGGACTTTGGAGAAGACTTCTTTTTTGTGTAAGCTTGGATTAGGTAAATCCAATCTCTCATAAGATGCTAGAAATAATGTGTGATCATGATAGGATTGTTTATACCTAGAATCATGCTAGAGTTTTATACTTTTCAAGTATTACAGCATGCATGATAAAATGATAACATGTTTAGGGGATGATATGTATGATTGTGAAAGTTAAGTTGCATGCATGGTAATATGTCAAATGTTTTACATTCGCATGTATAGGATTTTGTAGGGATTCTCATTCTTGTCAATTTATTATTTAAATTCCATGGTAAATGCCTCATGTTTGCTAATGAATAGTAGTTAGGGTTACTATAATTTGCATGGGAGCGTATGCACATGATTATGGTTAGCTTATAATAAATTCTATTTGCTTGACCTAGGGTTAGAGATATTCCCCTAGATGTACTATGATGATAATTTTCCTATTTAAATGATGTATTATGCTTTAAATTTATACGTACATGTTGCATGGAAGATGTGGTATGTGAGAGCTGCATGATTAGGGTTTTGTGGGTGCAATCTACTAAGTGTATGAAAAGTGGAAAATACAGTTAATCATCAAAATACAGAGATTACCTACGTGCTAAAATAATGTGGAATATTTTCTTTTTTCCTACTTATGACAAATCTCTCATTATGGTAATGTTTGGTACGAACATGAATAAAATAGTGAAACTAGGGTTTTAAAGGGCATTTTGGTAATTTTGATCTAATGTATCTTTTACAAATAATTAGATTCTAGGATGGCCTTAGACTTTTGATATATTGACCTTAGCTTTGACTTGGCTTGGCGTAGACCTATGACCTTTGGGTTTACCTTAATTGTAATACCTACAAAATTTTAAAAACCTATAATTTAATAAATAGCTTTTATTTAGGATAAATTAGCTTTTAAATTATTTAAGTTAATTATTTTGTGGATTTTTGAGCATGTAAAAATGGTTGTAAATATTTCATAAATTAAAATAAATATTTTGTTATTTTATCATACTTACTTTATTTAAATAATTTTCCAAACTAATATTTTACTAAAATTAATCTTTTTAAAACAATATATTAAATTATAATAACTATATTATTAAATTAATTTATCTATAAAAATATTAAAATTTACTATTCTAAAAATTATTTTTATTTTATTTTTCCCCATTTTTCATTTTCCTTTTTCTTTCTCCTTCTTCCTTTTCTTTTCTTTTTCCTTTTCTTCTTTCTCCTTCGGGTAGCCAGACCTGTGGCCTTTCTCCCCCTCGCGCTCTGGGCCACCGACCCACTCCTTCTCTTCCCTTCTCCTCCCTCTCCCACACGACGTTGCCCCATCCCACCTCCCTCCTTTATTTTCTTTCTTCCCTTCTCCCTCCCGACTAGGCTAGCACACTCCTTTTTTTTTCTCTTCTTTCTCCCTCACGCGCGGGCCGACCTACTCCCTCTTCTTTCTCCCTCGTCTGGCCGGCCTATCCCTCCTTTCCCCTTCTTCTTCTTCTTCTTCTTCTTCTTCTTCTTCTTCTTCTTCTTCTTCTTCTTCTTCTTCTTCTTCTCTCCTCTCTCTCCTTCTCTCTCCCCCTTCCATTTTCGGGCCATACAAGCCCCTACACCGCATGCCCTTCCTACTCCCTACAACCACCACCCTATACCATCGACCTGCACACCTCCCCCTGCCACAACCCAATTGGCCACACCTACATCCTCTCCTTCTCCTTTTTCTTCTTCTCTCCTACTTCATTTCTGCCCTGTTCGACCCTTTTTTCTCCATCTCCTGACCCCCATTTTCCCTTCTTCTCCTCTCCTTTCCTTCCCCTATTTTGCTCCTCCACCCTCGATCGCCGCTTCCATTGCCCTACCAACCACTTGCATCACCTCCCGCCACCCCTACTACCACCCTAAACCACCAGGCCACCCCCTTGAGCCCCTGTAGCCACCCCTCTTCCTTTTCCTTTTCTTCCCCCTTTCTCGGCCTCCTCCCTGCATCACCGCCCTCCGCTGCCGTTCCGTCGCTTCCGCCATCTCCTAAGCCACCAACCTCCCCGACCATCCCTTACCTTCCTATTGAAAACTAGCCCTAAAACCCCTCCTTTTTCTCCTTCATTTCCCTTCCTTCTTCTCCTACGCCACCCCTGCAACTCACTTCGCAACCTTACAACCGCCACCTTCGCTGCCCTTGGCCGCCGATAATCCATCCCCCATCACCATCTATACCCCCACTCCACCCCTGCATTCAGCCACTACCATAACTCCCCTCCAAATGCTCTCCACTTCACCCCTAAAACCCCAACCTGAGCCACCCATTCCCTTTTCCCATTTCTCCTCTTTGACCCCCATTCTTCCCTACCTTTGCATGCAGCTCACGCTAATCATGCAGCGTGAGTCTCATGTCCCCTTTGTCAATCTTAACTAATCTTTTGAGGTATAACATTGGTTCAATGCTAGTATGTACTTACTTAAGTTTTTGATAAAATTTATTCCTTTGATTTTATACCTTCTAATATGATAAATATTGATATTATTTTTAGGTATTAATTTTACTAATCAAAGCTTAAGCCTTTAACCAGGGTAACGGTAAGATTTGATTTTTGTGGAAAATAAGGTAACCATTAAACCTTACTTAAACGTATGGATATACGTATGCTAGCACATTAGGGTTTTTAATATGTTTATATGCATAATATGTGTTGTTAAGTATAATGTTTTAGTTGCATGTGTTGATTGATAAAAAGAAGAAGAAGAAAGCATGTTAATTTAGGTGTCATGTGTAGAAATAATGCTTAAGGAAGGAGTTTTGCCGGTAAAAATGAGGTTAAAAGTATATGTATGATATGATATGTTAATATGGCCATTAGTGCATAAGTAATGTTAATATAGGGGCGTTGTGGTAATTTTTGCATGTGCAAAAGGTGTGGCCTAAAAATGTGTGTGGTAGGTGCTAATATGTGTTAATGGTAATTAATAAGAGTTGGTGGGGTTGAATGATTGGTATGGAGCATTAATATTGATATTTTATGTAGTGAGGGTATTTTGGTAAATGTGGTATAATAAGGGTAAAAGGGTAAATTATAAGAGTAAAGGGGGTAAAATGGTAAATGGACAAGAAAGAAGGACATTTTAGTAATTTTACATGGAAAGGGGATAACTTGGTAATTTTTGGGTGTAAGAAAGTATTTTGGTGAATTAAATATAATGAAAAGGGTATTATGGTAATTTTGAAAAGTACAGGGGGTAAAATGGAAATTTAATAAAGTGGAAGGGTAAAATAGTAATTTAATAAAGTAGAAGGATAAAATGGTAATTGGTGTAAAGAAAGGACATTTTGGTAATTTAATAAAGAAGAAGGGTAAAATGGTAATTTGGTACAAAGGATGGGTAAAATAGTGATTTAATGAAGTAGAAGGGTAAACTGGTAATTTGGTATAATGGAAGGGTAAAATGGTAAATTGGTGTAAAGGAAGGGTATTTGGTAATTTGTAGAAAGAGGGGCAAAATGGTAATTATAATAATGGAGAAGGACAATTTGGTAATTTAAACAATTAAAAGGGTAAAATGGTAGTCATAACAATGGAGAAGGGAAATTTGGTAATTTAACTAATTAAAAGGGCAATTTGGTACTTTAACTAATTAAAAGGGTAATCTGGTAATTATAATAATAAAGGGCAATTTGATAATTTAACCAAGTAAAATGGCAATTTGGTAATTATAATAATGAAGAAGGGCAATTTGTTAATCTAACCAACCAAATGGGAAATCTGATAAGTGTAATAAATATGAAGGGTGAGTGGTGACTTAATGGGCCTAAGGGCAATTTGGTAATTTAGATAAGTATAAAGGGTAATACGGTAATTTAACCCACTGGAAGGGTAAATTGGTAACTTGACAAGTATAAGGGGGTAAAGTTGGTGATTTAATAAGTATGGAAGATAATTTGGTAACCTAACACGAGTAAGGGGCAATTTGGTAATTATGTAACATGGAGGGTAATAAGGTAATTTGGCAAGTAAAGAGCAATGGATTAATAATTATACAAGCAAGAGGTATTTCAGTAATTTTGTAGAGGTGATAGGGGTAAATCGGTAACTCATATCTAATATGTCAATGGGTTAACAGTGTTTCATAATAAGACTCGAGTAACATTGAATGGTAAGATAAGGGTATTTGATAATTAGTAAGTACTACAAGATCATGGTCTGACCTGGGATTGGGTGGATAATTAAGGTTGTGGTATGGTGTTATTCTTATATTCATGAAGGAGGTGTCTTAATCATTAATCATGCACGATATTGTGTGTTGGGTGTGAATTAAGGACATGTTAGGGTTGTGTGTGCCATGATCCTTCGATGTGAACTAACTAGACTCTAAAATTGTAATGTGATTATGATATGATAACCCATATGGAATGTGAAAAAATGGAAATGAATACAGAATTGGAATTGGATGATAAAATGATGGCCTTAGTGATTCCTCTAGGTTATCATGGATAATTGTATGAATAAGGATTACCCAATAATATTAGAAACAATTGTAAGTGAATAAGTATGTGGTTATTGTGCTTCTTGTGATCACCTTAATTAAGACACTAATAATTAAAGTGGAAGACCTCGAGATCGAGAATGGTGGCTCTTTAGGGGTTGCTACTCTAAAGACGTGGTTTATCCCACGATTATTCTGGTATTTGTTGGTGTGCCTTAGTGTCCTAGCTTGACCCTACATCTTACTCTATCTACCTCTACGGACCGATTTAGGGGGTATGCATACTTATGGATTAGGTGTCCTTATCGGTAGAGTACTGTGTAGCTTGTATGCACTAGTACGACCAGGGTACCTTTACTTCTCTAGGTTGATGGTTGAAGGGTACTGATAGAGGTGGCAATTAGGTGGGGTGGGTTGGGTTCGGTTCGGGTCATTTGACTTTTGCGGGTTGGTTGTGGGTCGGGTTAGGTCATTTCGGGTTCAGGTCATTTCGGGTCATTGCCTTATTTGGGTCGGGTCGGTTCCGGGTCGGGTCATTTAGGTTCCAGGTCATTTCGGGTTAATTTATCTGGTCGGGTCGGTTCAGGGTCATTTCAGGTTAATTTGTAGAGTTGAGTCGGGCTAAGAAAACTTGGATTCGGGTCATTTTGGGTTAACTTGACTGGTAGGGTTGGGTTGGTCTTAGGTCATTTTCTAGTTCACATGAGTAGGTGGTTTCGGCCTGTTCAGGTCATTTCGTGCAATATGACGGGTTGGTCCCGTTGGAGGTTGTGTCCGAGTTGTTTTGAGTTAAGTTGATGAGTGGAGTCATTTTATGTAATTTGACGGGTTGGATTCGATTAGTTACGTGTTAACTTAATGGGTCGGGTTGGGTTGAGTTTTAACGGGTTGAGTTAAATTCGAGTTCGGGCAATTATCATTTCATAAATTGTAAATATTAGAGACAATCATAAGATTAATATTGCAGATAAAGGAATTAAAAATATTAAATACGCTTTATTTTCACAAATAAATAGTAAAGATATTTATAAATTTTAATAACAAAATATATTGCATCATTGAATCTAATAAAGATATTTATCATTGATCATAATTTATTTGATAACTTAAAATATTTAATTACTTTAAAAAGTATAATTTTATAAAATAAAGATGACCAAAACAATACTATACAATGTATAATTATAATTTATTACATTATAAATATTACAGACAATCATAAAATTACTCGTATAGATAAATGAAATAATAATATTATATGTATTTTATTTTTACAAATGTAAATAATAAAGATATTTATAAGTTTTAACAATATTATATTTGATTGCTTAAAATATTTATAAATTTTACAAGTAAAAATATTAGATGTTTATCATATATTATATTTATTTGATTAATTAAAATATTTGATTACTTAAAAAAAGATAATTTTATAAAATAAAGGTGAGCATAACAAGAATATACAATGTATAATTATCATTTATTACATTGTAAATATTATATACAATCATAAGATTACTAGTAAGGATAAATGAAATAAGAATATTATATGTGTTTTATCTTTACAAAGGTAAATACTAAAGATATTTATAAGTTTTAATAGTATTATATTTGATTGCTTTAAATATTTATAACTTTTACAAGTAAAAATATTAGATGTTTATCATATATTATATTTAATTGATTACTTAAAATATTTGATTACTTAAAAAAGAATATAATTTTATAAAATAAAGGTGAGCATAGGCACATGACTATACAATGTATAATTATCATTTATTACATTGTAAATATTAGAGATAATCATAAGATTATTATTAAAGATAAATAAAATAATAATATTATATGTGTTTTATTTTTACAAAGGTAAATAATAAATATATTTATAAGTTTTAACTATATTATATTTGATTGCTTAAAATATTTATAAGTTTTAAAAGTAAAAATATTAGATGTTTATTATATATTATATTTATTTAATTACTTAAAATATTTGGTTACTTAAAAAAAGGATAATTTTATAAAATAAAGGTGAGCATAACAATACTATACTATGTATAATTATCATTTATTACAATGTATATATTAGATACAATCATAATATTACTAGTAAAGATAAATAAAATAAGAATATTATATGTGTTTTATTTCTACAAGGGTAAATAATGAAGACATTTATAAGTTTGAACAATATTATGTTTGATTGCTTAAGATAATTTTACAAAATAAAGGTGAGCCAAACAAGACTATATAATATATAATTATCATTTATTACATTATAAATATTAGAGATAATCATAAGATTAGTAGTAAAGATAAATGAAATAAGAATATTGTATGTGTTTTAGTTTTACAAGGGTAAATAATGAATATAATTATAAGTTTTAACAATATTATATTTGATTGCTTAAAATATTTATAAGTTTTAAAAGTAAAAATATTAGATGTTTATCATATATTATATTTATTTGATTACTTAAAATATTTGGTTACTTAAAAAAAGGATAATTTTATAAAATAAAGGTGAGCATAACAATACTATACAATATATAATTATCATTTATTACATTGTATATATTATATACAATCATAATATTATAAGTAAAGATAAATAAAATAAGAATATAATATGTGTTTTATTTCTACAAGGGTAGATAATGAAGATATTTATAAGTTTTTAACAATATTATGTTTGATTGCTTAAGATAATTTTACAAAATAAAGGTGAGCCAAACAAGACTATATAATGTATAATTATCATTTATTACATTATAAATATTAGAGATAATCATAAGATTACTAGTAAAGATAAATGAAATAAGAATATTATATTTGTTTTAGTTTTACAAGGGTAAATGATGAAGATATTTATAAGTTTGAACAATATTATATTTGATTGCTTAAAATATTTATAAGTTTTAAAAGTAAAAATATTAGATGTTTATCATATATTATATTTATTTGATTCCTTAAAATATTTGGTTACTTAAAAAAAGTATAATTTTATAAAATAAAGGTGAGCATAACAATACTATACAATATATAATTATCATTTATTACATTGTATATATTATATACAATCATAATATTATTAGTAAAGATAAATAAAATAAGAATATTATATGTGTTTTATTTCTACAAGGGTAAATAATGAAGATATTTATAAGTTTTAACAATATTATGTTTGATTGCTTAAGATAATTTTGCAAAATAAAAGTGAGCCAAACAAGACTATATAATGTATAATTATCATTTATTACATTATAAATATTAGAGATAATCATAAGATTACTAGTAAAGATAAGTGAAATAAGAATATTATATGTGTTTTAGTTTTACAAGGGTAAATGATGAAGATATTTATAAGTTTGAACAATATTATATTTGATTGCTTAAAATATTTATATGTTTTAAAAGTAAAAATATTAGATGTTTATCATATATTATATTTATTTGATTCCTTAAAATATTTGGTTACTTAAAAAAAGGATAATTTTATAAAATAAAGATGAGTATAACAATACTATACAATATATAATTATCATTTATTACATTGTATATATTAGATACAATCATAATATTACTAGTAAAGATAAATAAAATAAGAATATTATATGTGTTTTATTTCTACAAGGGTAAATAATGAAGATATTTATAATTTTTAACAATATTATGTTTGATTACTTAAAAAAAAAGTTAATTTTACAAAATAAAGGTGTGCCAAACAAGACTATACAATGTATAATTATCATTTATTACATTATATATATTAGATATAATCATAATATTACTAGTAAAGATAAATAAAATAAGAATATTATATGTGTTTTAGTTTTACAAGGGTAAATAATGAACATATTTATAAGTTTTAACAATATTATATTTGATATCTTAAAATATTTATAAATTTTAAAAGTAAAAATGTTAGATGTTTATCATATATTATATTTATTTGATTACTTAAAATATTTGGTTACTTAAAAAAGAGAGGATAGTTTTATAAAATAAAGGTGAGCATAACAATACTATGCAATGTATAATTATCATTTATTATATTGTATATATTAGATACAATCATAATATTACTTGTAAAGATAAATAAAATAAGAATATTGTATGTGTTTTTTTTTACAAGGTAAATATAATAATATAGATATTTATAAGTTTTAATAATAGTATTATATTTGATTACTTAAAATATTTTTTTACTTAAAAAAATATAATTTTATATAATAAATGTGATAATAAAAATAACTATATAATGTATTAATGTATAAATTATAACTATCATTTATTATATTTTAGATTGTTTTTAACTAAAAAAAAACTAACTGGTTCGGTCTAATCGGAACCGTCCCTCCCCAACCCTTTTTCATCCTTTTCTCTTCTCATTTTCGTTTCATTTGTCTGAAACTCGAGCAGACAAATGAAGGCTAGTTGAGCTCGACCCCTGCCCCTATGCCTTGCGGGTCTGCCATTGTTTGGTCTCTCATCCCTACCTTCTCTCAAGTCGGAACCTGTGCTCCCTCCCTCGTTTCTCCGTCGTCGCCTAACACCACCACCGCACCACAAGCGTTCGTTGATTGCACTGCTGTGCCACGCCACCACAGTCGGCCCCCTTCCGCTCTGCTAGCTATCGACTAAATTGAACACCGCCAGGAGCAACCAGCCACTTCCGGTGCAGCCGACCACTGGCGAGTGTTCCTTCACCACCGGTGTTGCTCCAACAACCCTTATCCCGACCAATTTCGTAACAATTCGTTTGATATAATTATCTTAAACCCTAACTCTCATTTTTAGTAATTTTTTATGAATTAGCTAATGATAATCAAAATTGGTTATTGAATGATGTATGTATATGTTGTATGACTGATATGGAGTAGTTAATTGCAATATATATGGTTGAATTATGAAAATTAGATTTTTGTCCCGGTTATGTTCGGATTTATCGGATTCGTCCGATTAAGCTATTTTCTATAAATTGTTTATGCAGTATACTGTGAAATGTGCTTAATTTCATGTTGGTATTGTTAATTTGGGAAAATTGTATGAAATATATCAGAATTGGATTGTTAGGTCAAAACTCTTACGGAATTAAATTAGATTGTATAACTGAGTTATTTTATTAAATTGATTATACAATATGTTTTAGAATATGTCTAATTTTAAATTTTGAATTGTTAATTTAAATATTTAAATATGATTTGACCGGATTTGTAGTTATGGCTCAAAAACCCTAATTATGTTAATTTGGGTAATTCCTTAATTGTTTTAAATCAATTGAGTATACAATATGTTGTATAATATGTCTAATTTCAATTGTGAGCTGTCAATTTAAATATTTGAATAAGATTTGACCAGATTTTCAATTTGGGCTCAAAAGCCCTAATTATGTGAAATTAGGTAATTCCTTAATAGTTTTTAATCAATTGAGTATACAATATGTTGTACAATATGTCTAATTTCAATTCTGAGCCGTCAATTTAAATATTTCAATAAGATTTTACCAGATTTGTTTTTCCGGCTTAAAAATCGTAATTATGTTAGATATTTATAAGTTTGATTTTCTATTTGTTATAAATTTATAATCTATGTACTCTGTGTAAATTAATATATTATTTGTTGTTTTAAAAATATGCATCAAAAGTTGGAGGTTGTAGATTTTTTTTTGTATTAAAATTGACATTGTATAGAATTATTTAATACTAGACAATAATTTGTTTATGTATACAGGTACATCTACACAAGGCTAAAAGGATATAGAAGATGAACAAATTAGGACACCTCAAGAAGAGGAAATAGATAACTATGATTTCACATCTACCAATGGTATTTTTTTATATGATATTAGTAATTATCATTGCTTGTGGGTTGACAATAAGCATCTAGCATTTTTTTTTGTTTATAGTTATTACTTGTTGGTTTACACATTATTGAAAATTATAGATTGGCATAAATTCTTTTTATGTTTTAAAATTATAGCCGTTGATCTTGAAGAGGAAGAATATAAATCAGATATTCAAGTTCCAGCTACAGCTTCAAATCTAGCTATAAATGAAGCTCCAATAAACATACATGATGATGTTGAATTACCAGTTGCAAACGTTTTCGGCCAACGAAAGAGATACTCTAAGGTTTGGGACAACTTTGATCGATTTAAAGATGAAGAGGGAAGACAACAAGCTCTGTGTAAGTATTGTAAACAGGCAAAGTATAGGAGTGAAGCTAGATATGGTACTTCTAATGCCTTAAGACACCTACAAGTATATGAAGCATACAAAAAAATGACTCCACCAGATACCTTCACATCTAAATCTAGTGAGATTTCATTTTATCCAAAAGTTTATTGTGAGATGGTGGCTGAGGTAATTTTGAGGCATGGGTATTCATTCTTGTATGTTGAACATTTGGGAGTTAGGAAACTTCACCAATATCTTAATCACTAAGTCAAACCTGTGTCTAGAAACACTATTAAGAAAGTTTGCCTAGAAAAGCATGCTGATTTAAAAATTAAACTCAAACACACTATTGGGGAAATTTCTAGCAAGGTATTTTTGACTTGTGATATATGGATAGCTTGCACATCTCGTGGGTATCTCACTCTAACAACTCATTATGTGGACGATGATTGGAAGTTGAATTATAAAGTGTTGAGTTTTTTCCATTGTCCTCTTCCCCACACCAGTCTTGAAATCTACAACTTGTTGTATTTATTGCTTAAAGAGTGGAGTATTGAGAAGAAGGTATTCACTATAACAGTGGATAATGCATCTAATATGGACAAAATGATTAGTCACTTGAAACCCACTTTGCTTCAAAATTTGGTATGTGATGGGAAATACTTCCACATCAAATGTTCGGCTTATATCCTTAATTTGATAGTGAGGGAAGGGTTGAAAAATATTGAAGGATGTGTGCTCAAAATTAGAGAGAATGTGAAGTATATAGATGCTTTAGAAGGAAGGATAATCCAGTTTTATGAATGTGCTGCAAAATTGAATGTATCAATTTCTGGGAAGTTGTGGCTAGATGTTGCTACAAGATGGAATTATACGTATCTTATGCTTCGTAGAGCATTAGATTATCATCGTGTTTTGGATTTCTTTGGTACTGTTGAAGCTAGTTACAAGTTTAAAATTTTACCGAATGAGTGGAGTAAAGTGGAAAAGATTTGTGAGTTATTGGAACCTTTCTATGAAATTACCTGTTTATTTTCTGGATCTGAATATCCTACCGCCAACTTGTATTTTCTTAATGTTTGCAGGATTCAACTAAGATTGGAGAAGGTAATGGAGTGTGATGATAATGATATCAATAGAATGAGACTACAAATGATGCAAAAATTTAAAAAGTATTGGTCGCACTATAGTACCATTCTTGCTTTTGCTGTAATTTTAGACTCTACGTTATAAGTTTGACTTTGTGAAGTTTGCCTTAGTCAAACTACATGGTAATGAGAAGGGTACAAATTACGCTAATGATATATATGTTGAATTTTTCGAGCTATACAAACACTATGAATATCATTGTACTAATGCTCCAAATTCATTTGATGAAGAGACATCTGTTAACAGAGAAGTGAATAGAGGAAATGATGAAATGGAGGTAAATCGACCTATATCTCACTAAATATTTTTTTGTATCTTTATTACATGTTTATTTTTGTTATTACTAATTTCTATTTACATCAAGTCTAATTATTGTTTTTTTCCTTTGTTTACAATTTAGGATTTTGATGCTTCTACTTCTGTTGGAGGTAGAGGTAAAAGCTGTAAAAGTGAATTTGAGATGTATATTGAAAGTCAGCAGTTGGATCGTAAAATTTCACTTGATGTGCTCCAATTTCGGAAAAATAATTCTAAGACTTCTCCAATTATTTCTTCCATGGCTAAAGATATCCTTGCCATTTCTATTACTACCATTGCATTTGAGTCAACCTTTAGCATGGGTGGTAGAATTTTAAATAAGTGAAGGAGTTCATTGTTGTCGAAAAATGTTGATGCTTTGGTAACTACTCGTAATTGGTTATACGAATATGATGATAATAACATTACTTGTTATGAATTTGTATTTTTTTATTTGATAATTTTTTTATCAATGAATTTTGAAGATAATAATGTAATATTTTTTTGGTATTTATAGAAATAGAAGAAGAAGAAGAAGAAGAAGAAGAAGAAGAAGAAGAAGAAGAAGAAGAAGAAGAAGAAGAAGAAGAAGAAGAAGAAGAAGAAGAAGAAGGAACTTCTGTGGAGCCATCAAAGTCAACGAGTAATAATAATGAAATGGAATAAGGAGCTTAAAAAATAGCTGTAAAAGTTTTAGACGCTTTTGCTTGTAAACATGGGCAGTTATTATCTTTTGTAGGCAATGAATTTAATTTTTATTCAATCATATCATTTGTCCCTTATGTTGTAGATTTACTATACTTGGATAATCTTTATGTTGTTGGCCAACTACTATCTATTGGTGTTCTTTTATTGCTGTTATAGGCATTGTGTTAAAACTTATAAGTGGCATATTCTGATATTGATGCTCTTATTCTATTGCCTTGTTAGTTTTTCTACCATGTTTTATGTAGTGGACATTTTGTGTAGAAGTTGTTGTAATAGTTTGTAGGTTTTATGTATGTTTGTGCCTTGATGGTCATTTTGATGTTTGTTTTCTTTTTATGTTTTTTTTTATTATCTATACAACTTATAGATTGTAACTTGTAACTTTATAACTTATGCATGAATTATGGATGTTATCGGAGATTTTTCTGGTTCTTTTAATTTTGTTAAGTTATTACTGGGTATAGTTATTGCTTGTTGGATTTTGTGGGTGATAACTGATAAAGGACAATATTATGCTCTTCTATTAAGAGCTTCTTCAAATAGGTGGATCAGTGGATGTAAGGAAGAATTTTTGGAAATTATTTTACAAGCTTACAATCGGATGCTTTCCTTTTTTATTTTAGTTTTTTATTTATTATTAATATATCTTATTAGGATATCATTAATAAATAAGAATGTATAGGGTAAAATTATGAAAAATAAGTACAATTTATAAAATACTATATTTTTAAAAGCTTTAAATGAATAATAAAATATGTGTAATATATTATTATTATAATATATTTTGATGTCTGGTCGGGTCAGATCGGGTGAATGTTGGGTCGGGTGAATGTTGGGTCAGGTCAGCTTCAGATCGGGTCAGGTTAATGTCAGGTTGGGTCGCTATCGGGTCGGGTCAATGACAGATCATAGGTTGGGATTGGGTCATGTCGGGTCGGGTTTATTTTAATCAGGTCAGTGCCGGGTCGGGTCAATGTCGGGTTGAGTTGCTAAATTTTTCAGGTCTTATCGGGTTGGGTTTCGCTTGGGTTGGGTCGGATTTGGGCGGGTCGGGTTAACTTTTGCTAGCTCTAGGTATTGAGCTGCTTGTATGCGCCAATACGACCGGTGTAAATTTGTGTCTCCAAGTTCTTCATCTCCCCCTCGAGGCAAATAAATGAAACTGTTGTGCTAATTAAAAAGGGAAAACACTAATAATGTAAAGTGAAAGACGATTGAGCTGGGCCCAAATGGATTATATTATGCGTACCGGTCCATTGGTTATAATAGTGTCCAGGAGCGTTTTATCCTAGAAGATGTAAATGCGTACCGGTCCACCGGTTATAATAGTGGCCTAGGAGAGTTTTGCCTTGGAAGATGCATATGTGTACCGATCCACCGGTTATAATAGTGGCCCAAGAGCGCTTTACCTTGGAAGATGTATATGTGTATTTCGGTCCATCGGCTCTAATAGTGGGGGTCCCGAGTTCAATAAACCAAATATTGGATGTAAATAAATCATGAAAAATACTAATCACTTATAGTGGAACACCATATGAGTCGGGGCTAGATCGATCCACCGGCAATAATAGTGGCCAGGAGTTTTCTACCCTGGAGACCGATCCACTGGCAAATAATAGTGGTCAGGTGCGTGTTGCCCTATATATTTTTGGTCCACCGGCTATAATAGTGGGATTCCCGTACTCACATGGATTGATGCAGGAGCATCCAATACACATAATGTTTGTCATGTTCTTACTAATCCTCAAGTTAAGGAAGACGATTTAGCTTTCTTAATGTTGGAGCCTATCATGTTAAATATTCTTGATAATTCTAATATGCTTGACATTGAAAACCATTCAAGTTACTCTTGTAGGTATGTTACATATTTGCAAGAAGATGATGTTCATACACATTGATGTGTACAAGTATTCGAAGGCATGCAAGGCTATGACATACATGGGATGATACATTACAACAAGAAGATAAAGTGATGATATTTATTATTTGTATAAACTTGTTGTAAACCCTAACCCTAAGTATATTTTATGTAAGTTAGGGTATTGTTATAATTTCATGTATGTATCTTAGTCAATTGTATAGCTTTGTAATATTAATCCTGAATATCATTTAACCAATGATATTATGCTTTGGATTAAGGTTAATATGGGCTTAATTCAACCATGATTAATGGGCTGGATTAAGGAAGGATACTCGGCTGGTTTAAGCTAGTCACCATTGAGCTTATTCTCTCCTATATATACCTTCCTTGTGTACATGATTATATGCAGAATGAATAATAATCTTTTGATCAAACTTTGAGCCAAGATAGCTAAAGTCTAATCCTCCCTTTTCGATCTAAATTGAGCAAGGAAAATCCAGGATTAATCCTTCCTCAAAATCTATCTTCAATTCGACACATTTGAAGGTTTACAAATATGTCGAAACATCCTTCACTTGCATCTTCAAGTTCTTTGCCTATAATCCATCAATTCACTTCATTTCTTTTGCATTGGATCGTGGGTGAAAGATTCTAATATAAATTTCAATCCAACCTTTCGTTACTTTGATAAAAACCACATCATGGATATAATTTGAGAGATGATGTTTGAGTAACGATATTCATAAATGGCTTGAGACCAAAAGAGTACTATCATCATTATGATCTACTGTTATAATATAAGTTCAGTCTTGATGCTTGTATCTCTTGATGGAATTGTTAAGTATGTGGATGTTGTGTTATACTTCTCTTGTTGGATGTACGGTGTTGAATGATGTATTAGTTCGTATGTCACCTTCTCGTACTATGTATGTTTTATGTGTTGCATGTGAGCTTGCCTTTTAGTGTGGTTTAAAGGGTTACTCAGTACTATAGTACTGAAGGGTTCCATTCATAGGCCCCTGCTTATTCAATGGGCAGTATCCCTTACAGGTCTATTGCAGGTGCTATTCAAGAGAGTTTGGGTACAAGAGTAAGGATTATTTGAAAAATCCTTAGGGTATTTCTCTCACTCTTTTTAATTCTTTGGTAAATGATTTTACTCTTGTAACCACTAACTGTGGGCTTATATCTTTTGTAACAATTTTTGTGCTCTACTCTGTTTTAGATTGAATTTGTTTAAATAATCTTTTATCTCTTTTAGCCTTAGCATTTGGTATTGGAACGGTAAGAGTATACTCGTTTGGTACTAAGTGTGGTGATAATATCCCCAAAATTCACGTTCTTTGCTTTTCGCTTCTGGTACCTTCTTTTAATAAAACAATAATTTTTAGTAGTGAATTTTGGGGGTGTTACCTTAATAATTGGAAATAAAAGGAAAAAATGTTAAGTATGGAAAATCGAAATTGTTGTATTATATGTGACTTATGTGATTACATCATAAAATATTAATACTTAAAGTGAAAGACCTCGAGTTGGGAATGGTTGCTTTCTGAGATTAGCTACCCTAGAGGTGAGGTGTTAGCCCTCATTTATTTTGGTTCAATAATGTGTCATTGTGCCCTAATTAAGGCCCTAGTCTATTCTATAGGTGACCTATGGGTTCTATAGGGGGTATTAATACTTAAGGACTAGGTGAACGAGGTTGGAGAATACCATGTTGCCTTTGTGCGCCAGTATGACCAGACGTACCACTGTGTCCCTAAGTTTAAGGTACCGTTATTGTATTATCTTTGGGTTCCAATATGATAAGGTGTAACACTGTTTCCCTGGGTTGATTGTATCTCCTTCAAGTAATTAAGTAAAAATAGAAATATCTATTGTGTAAGGAAATGAAAAGAAATGAGTTATTGGTTCAGTAGTTGCCTCAGTGCCTTATCTTGGGTTGTTTTGGATTTGTTGGTTCGGTAGTCGCCTCAGTGTCCTACCTTGTTTTTTTTTTTTTATAGATTTGTTGGTTTGATAGACACCCTATTGCCCTGCCTTGGTATTGTTTTGTATTGTTGTTTTGGTAGTTGTCTTAGTGCCCTACCATTTTGTTTGAATGTATTTAACTAATTAGATATGACCTTGTACCTTGAAATGATAAGAAGTTAACTAGTATATTTTACTATTGAGTGTAAGATTAGATGTTTATATACGTTGTTTTATGAATATTTTTTGTGGTTATGGTACATGATTTGTGCTCAAGTATATTTTTTGGATTTTGTGTGACTATGTGAAATGTAAGTGTACTACCTCTACTTAGTATGAGGAAGTCGTACTGATACTACTTTTGTAGATATTACGTGATGGCCATGGAGTGGCATGAAGTGTATATCAACAGGAAGGTAAGTGGAGTCCTTGGGAAGATGTTCTATTTTTTGAGTGGGCCTTTGGGTTTAAGAGTTAGGAAAAACAAGTGTTGTACCGTCGGGTGCTGATTATTAGTCAGGATCAGTTTTCCTTTAGACTCTTTTGTCCTTTGCTCTATTTTGGATTATACTGTTATAATGAAAATATTTATTCATAACTTTTATCTTTGTATGAGATTCTATTTCTGCTGAGTTAATTTGGTTATGGTTTGTTTTAGCATTAGCAATTATCATAAGAAAGGCAAGGGAGTTAGACTTTTGCTAAGTGTGATGGTAACACCCAGTAATTTGGTAATTAACACTTCTACAAAACAAAAATTTTAAGCTAGTAAATTGAGGGTGTTACAATTGGTTACCCTGACCCAAAATCCAAGCCGAAAATGATGGACAAGTTGATCTTCATAAAACCAATCAACTGGTTTCCAAGTCCTTTGCAAATAAAACCCAAAAACACATTTCCAAAACAAGATAAAATACCATCAAATCATGAAGTACAAGAGCCTTTACATATTATTGGCCTAATTTACGGGGTTTTGCACATTGTACTTCAGAAGCATCTCTTTCAAGAGATCAAGAAGAGAAGTGAAACTTTTATTGCTCCATCCATGACCTATCTTCAAGTTGTATAACCGTAACATGATTACTAATTTTATAAATTTAGGACAATCATTATATAAAGGTGTCTCCAAATTAATAACTAACTTTCCAAACATTTCTAGATGATCTCTAAAATATTCTTCAACATTATTTGTCAGATCTTCCTTATAAGTAAAGTTATAAATAGTTTCAACATCATTGTGATTAACAACACTAGGTTCATTAAGAAGTGAATATCCTTGGAAAATCTACCTAGCATAACTCTTATCAATTCTATGCATAATGAGATGACCTCATATCTTATTTACCTCTCTCCTTATCATATTTCCACAACCCACACACGGACAAAATACTTGCAAAGAATCTTTTGAATGTTGAACGACTATCTTAAGAAAGTCCATAACACCATTTATATATTTTACAGACAATTTACTTGCATGTATCCACTTATGATCCATAATGAGAATTAAAATTTCTCAAATTATAAACAAAGATGGAAAATCACATGATATTAGCTCAGCCTAGTAAAACCCCCCAACTAGTACATCACAACAACATTTACACTATAAATATGTAGCATACAAGTTCCATAATACTATCTATACCCTTTATATACTCTGTTTTTAAAAATAGTTTGATATTATAGCTTATAATTAAATTTTCACCTCCACAAAACATATCAAAGCAAAAAAAAAAAACAAGCATACAGAGCATAGATATGCATTGCAACAACATTTATAGTATAAATATACATGACAATTCAAAGTTTCAAGGAAAAAAAATTCATAGTATTTTTAAAATGCATAAAAGCTCAATAAAACCTTAAATTTCAAAAATATAACATGAATAATGTAGTATAACGATTAGAGGAGGACTAAGATGATGAAGACAATGAAGAGAAGAAGTAAAAAAAAAAAATTAGAGGTGGATGTGGCTGCCAGAGATGGCAATGTGAGCAGGGGGACGTTTGCTTCAAACGACACTAATGATCTCTCTCTCTCTACCAAGATGGGTAAATGAAATGTATGGGAATTGATTAGGTTACTACAATGAGTAAAAAAAAAGGGGAAAAAGTTTTAGTGAAAGAACCACTATATATACTCTTACTATAAAATCGCTTCTTTAGTAAGGGTATACAAAATAATCCTTTCACCCCAAGCATTGTGTATAATTATGTTTCAAAAAAAAGGGAAAATGGTAGTATAAATGGTAGTTTGGTATAATAACCATTGTGTATAACTATACTAAAATAATGCTATTTTAGTTAGGGTATACATGACAATTAGTATACCAAACTATCGTATATACAATGAAAAAATTTCCTCTATGTTTTTTTTTCCTCACCGAGTAAAGGCATATACGAAATTTCATATTTAAACCACCTTATATTGCATGCTGTGTATTTTGATCCATGTACCGGTGATAATTTCATTTATCCCAAATCAAATGATCACTTAGTTTCAGCTGATAGGCATAAACATGCATAAATCCATCAATCAAATATCCATATGACCCTCTCCATTTTCTAAGTCACCAAGGCTCATCCCTAGCCTTAGCCTGATGGGGAAAAAGGGAATATGGGCTAACAAAGCAAACCAAAAAATATAATTAATAACAAATCAATGACACACGATTTACGTGGAAAAATCCTTCCAATGCGAAAGGGAGAGAACTACAAGAAAATTAGATCCCCTTAGAAAACTTTCACTATGAAAAATTTAAGATACAAAGTTTAGTATTCAAGTGATAACTGCATGCTACAATCATAAACCCAAAAGCAACACAACTAGAAAATAATTGCAACACCTAAAGAAAAGAGTTTGCAATCCTAAAATGAAGCTGCTGTAAACACACCTAAAGGTAAATATAAAGGACACAAAACATCGATCTCTTTTATAGTAATTAACAAAAATATGTTAAAAGCAGCCTCACAAAATTTTAGCCAAAACTAATCACAATAGGCCACTCAATTAAAACCAAAGCCAAAACCAATCTGAAATTGCCCTAAACAAAAATGACCACTAAAATACCAACAAAAACATGACATGAAGTGCTGAAAATCAAATCTCCACCGTTCATAATCAATATTAGTTTCCTAGAAAGCTTGTGGAAAAAAATCAGAATGATCTAACGGTGAAATACTTTAGATATTTGCATTGATAAAACTTGTGCTTAAGAGAATAATGACATAATTTTTTTTTGTGTGTTTCTGCCTCTCTCTCACCTACGAGACTCAAATATCAATGTTCTCACAATTACTCACCTTATCACATCAAATTTATAGCTGATGTTTAGCCTTCCCAAATTTAGGTCATTAATAAAAAAAAACCTTGGTTAAAAAATGGACTTTACCATATAGGGAGGAGCCCAAATGACCCAACAAATTCTCCCCCTCCTGATTATGTGGAGGTGATCGCCACCCCAGTGATCATACAACAAACCTCAAACTTCCATCTTGGTAAGGCTTTTGTCAACATATCAACCCCATTATCATTAGTGTGTACCTTATCAACCTCTAGAAACTTATCATTAAAAACATCATGTATCCAATAATATCATATATCAATGTATTTTTATGTAGAATGGAAGGTAAGATACTTATCGGAATGTATAGTGTTTTGGTTGTCACAAAAGAGCACATATCTTTCCTGAACAAAACCAATTGCTCGAATAAATTTCTTTATCCATAGTAACTACTTGCTAGCTTTAGTCATAGCAATGAACTCTCCTTCAATAGTTGACAAATCAACACATTTCTAAAGTCTAGGTTGGCATGACACTGCTCCCCTTACAAAAGTGATCAAATAACATGAAGTAGATTTCCTTAAGTCAATATCCCCAGCCATATTTGAATCAATATATCCCTTAATGGCCGACTCATCAGTTCTAAGATAAAGTCTCAAACTAGAAGTGCCACGAATATATTGAAAGGACGATTTCACTACATTCCAATGCTCTCTTTTCGTGTCAGAAAGGAGCTTACTAACAACTCCAACTGCATAAGCAATATTAAGTCTCGTACACACCATAACATACATCAAACTACCCATGGCAGATGGATAAGGGATTTTCTTCATCTCTTGCTTCTCTATATCACATGAGGGACATTTATTACTTCAAGTGATGAGAAAGTGGAGTGCCTATGACTTTGGCATTGTCCATCCTAAATCTATGAAGTATCTTCTCAATGTATTTTTCTTGAGAAAGCAACAACTTCTTATCTACTTTGTCTTGAATTATTCCGACTCTGAGAAATGGATCCAATTCTTTCATGGAAAAATAATTTCTTAACTCATACTTCAACTTCTCAATCCTAGAAGTGTTCTTACCAACAATGAGCATATCATCGACATAGAGCAATGAAATGATGAAATCACCATCATCAAATTTTTGCATAAAAAAACAGTGATTTGAAGTAGTCTTCTTATAGCCATGTTGTTTAATGATAGATTCAAACTTCCTGTACCACTAACTCGATGCCTATTTCAATCGATATAGACTCTTCTTAAGCTTGCAGACATGGTCTTCTTTGCCTTTCACCTAAAAACTCTCTGGTTGCTCCATGTAAATCTCTTCTTTCAACTCACCATGTAAGAAAACGGTCTTCACATCCATTTGCTCAACCTCTAAATCAATATTAGTAGCAATCCTAACACAACTCGGATCGAAGACATTTTCACAATAGGAGAGATGATTTCTCCAAAATCAATACCTTTCTTTTTCTTGAAGCCTTTGACCACCAACTTAGCTTTATATTATGGGAATGAAAAATTCTCCTCTTGCTTAAACTTGTAAACCCATTGTTTCTTCAAATATGTCTTACCCTTATGCAACTTCACTAGATCAAAGGCATAGTTTTCATATAAATATTCCATCTCATCTTGCATTGCTTTAAGCAATCTATTTTTTCTCTACTTTCAACAACTTCATCATGAGACATAAGCTCTCCCCCATTAGTCAAAATCACATACTTTTGTGAAGAGTTTCTAGAAGAAGGTCTATGATCTCTGGCAGACCTCCTAAGTGGAGCTATCATCTATAAAAGTTTCTTGATGATCACCTATATCATCATTTTCTAGAACATTAATATAACTATCATGTTGTTTCTCATCATGAGCCAAATGCCCATCCATATCATCTTGTACTCCACAATCAACAGGTTCACGTGCCTATTGCATCTTCACTAGATCCATATCTATCAGTTGATCATTACTCTCAACTATACTCGTCTCTACTTTGTCTATATTAGTAATGGTCTAGTCTTCACATCTCTACTTCTCACAAGCTTTTTATGAAGAGGATCATATAACTTGTAGCCAAATTCATCATGACCATAACCCAGAAAGATGCATTGAATAGTCTTTGGATCCAAACTTGACCTCTCATCATTGGGGACATGAACATATACCTTGCACCCAAACACACGCAAGTGATCATATGATACAACCCTACCAAACCAAAATATATTGGGAACATCACCATTCAGAGCAACTACATGAATCAAATTAATCACATGTGTAGTTGTATGTAAATCTTCACCCCAAAAAGACTTAGGTAACTTTGCCTATGAAAGCATGAATTTAACTCTTTCAATTAGAGTTCTATTCATCATCTTTGCTAAACCATTCAACTGATAAGTCTTTGGAGGAGTATTTTGGTGCCTAAGACCTTGCTGAATGCAATACCTATCAAACCGACCACAACACTCACCACCATTATCAGTATGAATGTATTTAAGCTTCTTACCAATCTGTCTTTCAACAGAGGCATGAAAGTGTTTAAACTTATCAAACACTTCATCTTTGAATTCCAAGGCATAAAACCAAAGCTTTCTAGAATGATCATTAATAAAAGTAATAAAGTAAAGTGCGCCAACAAGATATTTTACCTTAATGGGACAACAAATATCTTAATGCACCAATTCAAGAACCTCAACTATTCTTGAAGGATGACCCTTATGGAAAGAAATCCTGCATTGTTTGCCTGCCATACAATGAGAAAACTTCTCCAATTTGGTATACTTCAAACTAGAGAGCAAATTCTTCTTTGCCAAACAGTTAAGTCCTTTCTCGTTTATATGACTAAGCCTTTTATGCCATAACTCAAATACATCTTTGTTTTTCACTCCATTCACATGATCACTAGAAATTAAAGCTGGTGTAAAATAAAAGTTAGCACATTGGTTACCTTGGGCCACAACCAGATGACCTTTGGTGAGATTCCATTGGCCTAGACCAAAGCTATTGCAAAAACCCTCATCATCAAGTTTACTAGCTAAAATCAAATTTAGGCGAATATCTGGTGTGTGTTGAACATCTTTGAGAATAAGCTTTGTCCCAAGCTTAGTATCCAATCATACATCTCCCATGCCAATCACCTTAGATAAGCCATCATTACCCATCTTAAAAACTCCACAATTACCAAGAGTGTAAGAAGTGAAGAATTCCTTCCTAGAGGTAATATGTTGTGAAACTCCACTATCAATAAACCAACTCGTCTCATGATTCACAATATTCTCATCAACAACAATGAAAATATCATTAGATGTGGCAACAAAAACACGATCATTATCATCATTGCTTTTCTTTTCTTACTTGGAATTCTTGTTATCTCTCTTCTACTTGTAACAATACTTCTTGATATGCCTTGTTTTGCCACAATAATGGCATTCAAGATTCTTGTACTTACCTCTTGACTTACCACAACTCTTATCTCTACCCTTCTGAATATTTCCCTTGCTTCTCCCATATTTCGGTGAATAAAACATCTAACTATAAGGATGGCTCTTGAGTCCTTCTTCTCATCTCCTCATTTAGAACACCACTCTTGAAAAGCTCCATGGTAATCTCACCATTTAGGTTAGAGTTTGTCAATGAGACCTGAAATGTTTCCCAAGAATCTAGTAGAGTATTAAGGAGCTACAATGCTTGAACCTCATCTTCAAACTTTACACCCATACCCAAAAACTGATCTAGCACACATTAGAAGTCATTCAAATGATCAAAAATCAAAGAATCATATTTATAACTCAAATTCATCAATTTTTTCAAGAGATACAATTTATTGTTCTTGATCTTTGAGGCATCCAAAATTTCTAGTTTATTTTATAGTGTCCTTACATTTTTCTCATTTACAATATGGTTGTAAAAATTATCCTCTACCCATTGTCGAATAAAACCACAAACTTGTTCATGATCAAATTGCCAATCTTCATTAGTTTTATCTATCGGTTTATTCTTAGCAAAACTTGGTAGATGCAAACTTTTCATATATAAGAGATCCTTCATTTTACCCTTCCATCTATGGTAATTAGACCTATTAAAAGAGACCATCTTACTTTTATTAGCCTGCATCTTATGCTCTAATACCATTTTGATAGGGGCAAAGGGAGAATGGGTCAAAAACGCCAATCACAAAATAGAAATAATGACATATCAATGACACACGATTTACATGGAATAACCCTTCTTATGCGAAAGGGAAACAATCATGGGATACTTCAGTCCACTTAGAAAACTTTCACTATGAGAAATCTGAGATACAAAGTCTAGTATTCAAGTGCTAATTGGATGCTAAAATCATCAATCTAAAAATAACATAACTAGACAACAATTACAACACTCAAAGAGAAGAGTTTGCAACCCTAAAATGAAGCTGCTATAAATATACCAAAGGCCAATTTACAAGCTACAAAACAAAAATACCTTTTTATAGAATTCAACAACCTCACAAATTTTTAGCCAAAACCGAGCATAATAGACAACTCCGTTAAAGCTAAAACCAAAACCAATCTGAAACTGACCTAAACAAAAATGACCATTTAAATACCGACAAAAACATGACCTAGAGAGTTCAAAGTCAGATCTCCACTATTCAAAATTAAGATCGGTATCTCGGAAAGCTTGTATCAAAAAATCAAAATGATCCAATGGTGAATAACTTCAGATCTATTAATTGATCAAACTTGGGCTGAAGAGAATAATGCTAGAATTTTTTGTGTTTATCTTTCTTTCACCTACGAGATTCAAATTTTAAATTTCTCACAATGACTCACCTTCTCATGTCAAATTTACAATTGATGTTTAGCCTTTCTAAAGTTAGGTCATTAATAAAAATGATAAAAATAATCTTAGTTAAAAAAATAGACTTTACCACTTATGAGGGAGGCTAAATGCCCCAACATGGCCAACTAGTCTAGGGTAGATACTTCATAGAGAAAGATAAAGGAAACGTGAGAGAGCAAATAATTGGTGGTTCTAGTTTTTTTTTCTCAAGAAATGAAATGATAGGCATAGAAAGAGATGTGGGGCGAAGTTAGAACAAAGAGAGGGCAGCCATTTCAAAACAAAAGAGGCTGAATAAGAGAAAGATGATAGCTAGAGGCAACAATGAAAGTTGAAGACAAGAATGGGAGGCGAGGGAATTCGTGAGAATGAGAAAAATGAACCAGAGTGAGGGAGAGGGTCAACAAGGGGAGTTTTTTTTGTTGGGTTTTAAACAGCACTAGCTTGTGAAACAAAGACGTTTGCAAAATCTAACGTCATTTCACGAATATTCAGAAAATATATTTTAAAAAATAAAATAAAGCAGTTGCACCGGAAATAAAATTGATACATATATCAACGATCCAAATTAAAATGCTTGTTAAGAGTACGAGAAATATTATACATATAGGATTTGCCATTGCCCACTGTTAAGCATCTTCTTTCAAAGCTAAATTTGTCATCATCATTATATAAATTAAGCTCACAAGCGCATGGCAATTACATAATTTAAACTATTTCGATGGGCTTAACTAGTAAAGATGTAATGAATTGCTCTGTTCTTCCTTGGGAGTTGGTATATCCATCTCCATGCTTGTATATAACGTGGATCATCCGTGCCAAGTTGAGTATTCGGGTAAGAAGCGGCATAGGAGGAAGAGGAAGAGAAGCGTTTTGTGATGCTGTTTGGATAAGAAATGCCTGGTTCATGTCTTTCCAAGCATTGTCCACTAGTCGGTTCAGTACACGGCGGGCTTCTTGTTCCGAAACACCGTATTGCTTCATGTAGCATTCAACAGCTGAGGGTATGTGCTCTCTCTCCCGCTCAAGCTGATATTCAAAACAGCATGGCAGACAAATTTAATTCATCTCTCTTAATCGAGATAAATGAAATTATTATAAGTTTAAATTATCTTTTGAGATAAAAATTTCTCCGGTAAGTCTTTCATTCAAACGAAGTGTTTGTGCTTGTTTTGTATAGGATGATAGGAGAAAAAGGATACTTCCGTATTATACGTTTCTTACATAATCTATTTTCATTTTGGATATATATTTAGATTAAAATGGGTATTTCTTTAAAAATGGTTTAGTTATTTTCAAATATAGAGATTAAAAACTTGAGGGTGTCTTTTCCATCCATATTATTATTACTCCATATAAAGATGAGAACTTTGTCCTAATCACTTCTTTAAGAAAATTTTAGGCTACAATTTTTATTTTTTCTTAACGTGTATCTCCAAAGAAACCCTACCAAGGGTGCCGCAGCAGAAGCATATGTAGAAGGGGCCGGCTTGCAAGTGTTTAGATCTGGTTGTTATGTTAATTAGTTTACCTGCGAGACCATGTCATTCATTATTCTGTCGACAGTGGATGCAGCACGAACGATTTCAGGTTCACTTCGTAACCAATCAAAGGCTTCCTTCGTTACGATCCCTTGTTCCATTCCAACAAATGATGTAGCTGTTAGCATGGAATAACCACTAGTGACCAATGCGACCTTCATATATTCTTCAAATGTTGGCACCTTGTCCGTGTTAAGCCATTGCGTTTCAGCAAAGTAAGCCTGAGCCAACGTCTTCATCTGTCATTAATAGATTAAGCAATGATTAATAAATATGGATAGTACTTGTTAATTGTTTTGGTTTAGCAGGAATGTGCTCGAGGAGGAGGGGGGGGGGGCGTCATCTGCAGGCGAATTTAACTAATTGGATCATAATTAATCAACATAATTAAATAACACGCGCGATTATATGAATTTTTTGGGCGGCTGCTGTTTTCATTGTGAATTGATTTTAAGATCAAATTTGATTTGATGTTCCTTAATTTCTCGATCAGACTTAATTAGCAAGGTACGTAGTAACATTTATAAACGCAGAAGGATATATAATTTCTTACGCCTTCTTTGACGTAGTATACAAAATGAAAGGACGCTCCTTTGTTGGCCATTTCCTCCTCCATATCTCTATACACATCAAGTAATGCACGGTAACACGATCTCATGTACTCGGGGAGTTTATCCATGGCACTGATCTCCCACCTGATCATCCATGTACGAATTTCTTCACTAAAAAAGAGCAAAGTATAGATGCGAGCATGAACAAGAATTTGAAGGTCGGTGTAATTAATTTGGCAATTGAATGGTGATTATATGTGTATATATACCCATGTGTGTGTGTGTGTGTGTCTCTCTCTCTCTCTCTCCATGTATGTGTGTGTCTATATATATATATATATATATATGAAAGAGTAAGTACCTATTCACAGCTTCAGTGAATAGCTCAACTTCTTCCTTAGTACCATACACGTCGTAGATGTCATCAATGATGGATGTCATGGCACCAACTCTGGTGAAAAACTTTCTAGCAAGGCTATATTGTGGCTCAAAGTACACCCCTAGTGCCCAGAAGTAACATTCTACTATTCTGTCTCGGGCGAAAGGTAGCTTCCTTTTAACGTCTAACTCCTTCCACCATCTACAAATTAATTAAAGACAGATTTACTAGTATATATGTATAATGAAATCTCTAGCTACTTGTTAGGATACATATATATATATATATATATATATATATATATATAATTACAGTGAATTAGGGTGTAGCACATAATTAATTTTCTCTTATATATCTCTTCTAGCATCGGATAAAACCGTACAGTCGCGGCTATATATAGAATCAAAAGGTAGGTGGGTAAATGAAGTTTAGCTTACTTTACAATGATGCTTAACTCCTCCTGGTGCAGCTTTTGCAGTATGTTGAAATCTAGCTTGGCAAACTTGAGCAGAACCTTATTGTGATTCTGAGTTTCTCGGTAATAGAAGATGTAGTGACGTGCGTCTAGTCTCGGTAAGCCCAGCCGTATAGGTTGGTCGAGGGCATGCAGTACTTGATTTGCCAAGTTATGATCATTAATATGGCCTGCCATTGATTCGAGATGAGATTTGGTGAAGTCAACAGCATCGTCAAGGATCCCTTCTCCGTGTACTCTAAGATGTGCTGCCTCGTATAAATCCAACATCCCCGCTATATCCTCCCCACCAACTAAATCTTCTTTGAACGTACCTTCCTTGTATCTGAATTTTTGGAATATATCTACATGGGTCGTGTGTGCAGTACGCACGTAAAATACAAACGTATATTTACTTATATATCTGAAATTTAATGCACACATATATGGGTGTATAGTTTGCACTAGAAAATTATATATGTATATACATATAAGAAAAACAAAGAGAGGGAAAGGGAAAAAAAATACTTACCACAAGGAATAGGATATCCCTGTTGTCTGAGAATTCGAAACAGAAGAGATGTGGTAGAGAGGTCGAGATCATGATCATTGTAATATTTCTCAACATCAGAAAATATTTGTTCTGATGCTTGTTCTATCTCTCCGGTAAAATGGTACGCTATGCCTAACCTTTGAGTAGCATCGATCAAAGCTAATTTCTCCAGGGTTTCACTTGCACCGAAATCCTGAGAGAACATCTTTCTCACTTCTTCTTTCAATATTTTAGCTTCGTGACGCCATGCAGCTAAGATTTTCTACAATGACATTATTATCATTAATTTACTTATAGTCTTGAACTATATATATATAAATATATATTATACGAATAGAGTAACAATAATTAATATATTATTTATGACATATATATATATGACATGCATACCGTGTCGTCCTCACTTATTTGTTTGTTAAAGTAGTCTCCCCAAACACTCGGATGGTAATTTGCTGATTGTCGAATAATCTTTCTACTTGGTGTATTCTTTTGGCGTGGTGATAAGCTAGTTGTAACTGATTCAAGTGACATTTCCTTTCCTTTTTCTTTTAAGTGACAATAAATAAATAAAATTTCGTGCACCGGATAAGAGGATCGTAGGACTTTGCTGAATCCCTGTTTTTGCTGAGAATATTGGAGTGAAGAAAATTAATCTGATTCTGCTATTTATGGAAGCCTCGTGAAGGTATAGATGTGGGTTGCCACCGACAAATCTAGATCAGGACTTCCGACTCTCCCTCTCTATTATTTTTTGTTTTTGGGTTCTTTTCGATTATTTTCATGTCATCAATATGAGCGACATATAGTGCTAGCTTTCTGTGGTCCGACTATACGCTTACTTGGGATGGGAGCGGCAACATCGTACTGCTCGATAAGGACACCTCCTAATTGGGACACAGCTCCTTTCGAATATGACATCGTTGAAGATGAAAAAAATAGGACAAAACGTTTTTGTCGTTGCGACATGAAGTCATTGATTTGATAATTCATATCCGGCTGATACAGCTAATAAGGTGTGGCCTGATTTGAAGTGTGTAGCTTAATGGCTAGAACTAACAACAACCATAAAAATAAAAACATAGATTTTAATACAGAATAACATTATCCTAATAGTTAAAAATATCATACAAAGAGTTACAATATAATGAGTAAAAGAAATATAAAATGGGAAATAAGAGTCTAAGAAAAAATTTGGATCAAAAGATATCGGACAAAACATTGAATAACTATAATGCTTAACCCAAATACTACCCTTCAACTGACGTTAAAAGCTAACCTACAAATACTACTGCCTATTAAATAAGTAGGAGCTCATGAAAACAAATTATTTTGTACAACTGTATTGAGTAACCTATTATACAAAATTAATATGAAAAATCTGCATAGAACACATAAAAGGCATCACAAAAGAATACCGTATAACATATTGAAATATTAATGTAATGATCAAAATTCATTAATCATGTTAGATAGATAATAATCAACAAAGCCATATACCACACATACTCATTCATTTAGAACATCATGTCATATAGATAATAATCACTAAAGCCACATGTCACTCATGGTCGTTCATTTATAACATAATAAAATTTATCAACCAATCATACAAGAGATGCTCTCTAAAGTAATGATTAGAACCAATACCAACACAACAAGCATAACCTTCACAACACATATCATATCTCAATATCAAAATCAACAATATCTGTTACACCACAGGTATGCCTTAAAGGCATAATACCAATAAAAATTCATAACATCACAGATAGGCACAAATGGTACTACCGAACTATATGTGGGCACAAAGGCTACTACCAAACCATATGCAATCACAAAGGCTACTACCGACCAATACAATAACCATTTCTATCTAATAATAATTATTTTAATTTTTTATTTACTAAAGGGGGATACAACTATAACTGGGAGACATAAAAGTACACCAGTCATACTAAGGCACAAGGCAACACATTATCCTCCCAACCATCCAACCTAGAGGAATAAAAATTCTCTAGTCATACTAGTGCACAAAACAACACAGTACCCTTCCAACCTAGGATACGTAATCCTTAAGCATCGATACTCCCTATAGGGCTCATAAGTCACCTATAGAGTAGACTAGGATCTTATAGGGGCATAACGACACACCAACAAACCAAACAAACCAAGGGCTCCTACCTTGTGTCTAAGGTAGCTACCCTTAGAGAGCAACCATTCCCAAACTCGAGGCCTTTTTGTTTAAATCTTAATGTCTTAAGAAGGTGATCGTAAAATATCACATGTTGCAAAATGACTCCAATTCCATGCTTAACCATTTTTCCTTTATTTCTAGGTTAAAAGTCTAAGTCAGAGTCAAAGTCAACACTAAAGGCAAGCTATAAATACACTAAGACCATATTATATCCAATTATTCATATTAGGCGTATTTGGTTAAAAGTGACCAAAATGCCCCTAAGGCCATTATTACTGCATTACCATCCATTTTAAATACAAATTTTATTTATTTATTTATTTGTCATGAAAAGGTTAAAGTACAATAATTAAATTACATAACATGTAAATAAATTATTAGACATGCCAAATGATATTTTTGCCCTCATACATGATTTTACACGTAAAACCCTAATATATTTTTCTAGAATATCAAATCACATATTCACATGCTCAATAATAAATAACATATATTAGGTACACTTATCAAGATAAGTATCATAATACACTTGAAACAACTAAAATACTACTATAATCATGCTAAAATATGTGTTTCTAAAACATCAAATCACGTATCTCTATATTTAACAATAATTAAGACATATTAGGCATTCTTACCGGAATAAATATTATGATATGCTTAAATGACTAAATTGCCCCTAGAATACACAATGGTAATAATGATGTTAAAAATGTGCCTAATCATGCTCAATCTTTCATATTTGATGTACACGACATATATAATTTATTCTTGATTTTTAAATTTATTTTGAACTTCTTTAGTACACATATTAATTTACATAAGTTAACATGCTCTATTTTACCAAATGCTATAGTAGAATTATTAGGTAACTAATTTCAACACGAATAACATGCTTAATAAGATTTATACATCAAAAACCCTAATGTACTATGGTGCAATATCTCACATTTTAATATAGTATAGTAATTACCTAATTTCTATAAAAATCAGAAATTATGGGTAACCTACTAAAATTTATGAGTCCCTAGTCAGTCTTTTGTACTTAAAAATAATACCACAATAACCATACTAATAATTAACAAATAAAATAATATTTTTTATTAATTTTTTTAAAATAGGAAAATACCAAAATTTCCCTTAGGTGAGAAAAGGGTAAAATTTATTTCAAATTTCACGGTGCTTGAGCAGCGTGAGTTGGCAAAAGTAGGGGGCTTCAGGGAGGGAGCTAGTTGGCCGGTGGAGATGATGGCTGGAGGGGGGTTTGAGATGCATAGTCGGTAGCACTAGTGGCAGCAATAGAGGCTACTGGTAGTGAGGCTATTGGTGATGGAAGGTGAGGGAGACAAAGGGTGATGTAGGGAGGCACGACACAAGGGAAAACATGGCTGGCTTGTGGTGGTGATGGTTGGTGATGCAAATGTAGAGCAGAGAAGGGCATGGTTAGGCTCAACGGGAGGGGGAAAGGAAGAAAGAGAAGAGGAAGAGAAAGTAAGGGGTGTGGTATGTATACATAAATATACATGAATATGTGTATGGTTTGAGGGTTAAATGAAGGAAAACCTAAGGGAATAGGTCAATTTAGGCATGTAGCTGTAGACGAGGGTTGGTGTGGCAATGCTAGTAGGTTGTAGGGGAAGAGAAAGTGGTGCAGGGGTATAGAGGTGTAAGGATATAAAGGTGTAGGGGGTTGGAAAGGGAAGGGAAAGTCATGCAAGGGGACATACATAAGGTGGTTGGTGTAGGTGAGGGAGTTAGCATAGAAGGTAGGAATGGAAGGGAAGGAGCAATTGAGGGAGAAAGTAGGGGCTAATTTAGCTAGAAGGGGAAAGGGGAAAAGAAAGAAAAAGGAACAATGAGAAAAATTAAAGGAAAAGGAAAAAGAAAATAATTTTAGGGTTAGAATTAGAATAAGATTTAGATTCATAATTAGAGTAAAATTAATTTATTCGGGTTTAGGGTACTCAATTAAGAAAAATAAACCGTAATAAAATTTATAGATTTAGGGTGGATTTGAATAAAAATAAAAGATAAAATAATTAGGATAAATTAATTTATAATTTTATCTGGGTTTAAGAGTCAAATATTAACAAAATAATTAAGTTAAGATTTTAAGGGTTCTGGTAAAATATAAATTAATTGGGATAATATTAGAAAATATTTTGGGATATTGCAGTTGATTACTCCAATACCTTCTAGTGGCTTCATAGTGTAGGTTATTTGTTGTAGACAATCTTTGGTATTGAGAGGGTAGTTCCCTTGGCCACTGCTTGCTAGATTATTAAGTGAAGTAGAGTTAGAAGAGGTTTTATCATTTTATTATGTCTCTCCATAGGTGTTTTTTTTTCTCATTAGTCTAAGGCCCTCACAGGAGTTTTAATTTAAGGTGTTCATCCTATTCCTTATTGTGGTTTGATATCCCATTGACGACACCTTTTTCCCACCCTTGTCCTGTTCTGTTTTGGCTATTCTCTATTTGATATAGTGGGTGTTAGTTGTAATGTGTTCTTTGTATTGTATCCTTAAGTTTTTTTTAGTAAACATTATTTTCCTACTACTAGGATGAAAGAAATGTTTACAGTAATGTCAGTGTGCTTATGAATTTGTGTTGGATATCTATGAAGCTTCTCCTCATGAAAAAAATCATTAGTTAGGTAGGGAGAATAGAAAAATCCCACCTAATTTCAAGAAGGGTTAACAATATTGAACATCATTCCCAAAATCAAGCTTGAGAAATTTGCCTATTCCATTATAAATGGTGCATTACAATTGATCTTTGATGTCGATGTATAGATACAAGTAAATCTTTGTCTTAATTAATTTGTAGATTGTAGAAGGAGTTAGATGTTAAAAGGAAGCTACCATTTTCCCTTGAAAAAATGGTAGAATGTTACTTCTAGATACTAGGTGTGTATTTTGAGCCACATCATTGCCTTGGTAGAAATTTTGTCACTAGAGTTATCGTCTTGACATCCATCATTGATGACATCTACGAGGTGTATGGTACTAAGGAAGAAGTTAAGCTATTCACTACAGTTGTGAACATGTACTAAGGCAGTTCTTTGCAACTTTCTTATCACATTATCACTCAATATTGTTTCCCTTTTGATAATTAAGAATTTATATCTGATATAATCAACATGCACACCAACATCAATGTAAGACTCCTCCACCTTGTATGAAAAGTTTGGGATTTCATTTTATCATTCATCAGCCTGGGCAATATGAGTGCATCACCATGTGACACCATGCCTTCGTTGTTTATAGGAGACAAGAATAGTCTTTGGGCTAGGCCAACTAGGCCACTATTTAGGGCCTCAAAAAATAGGCTCCTCCAAATATTTAGTGTGTATATATATATATATATATAAGAATAAAACTAAAAAGAAAAAATGAATGCTAGCAATAAAATAAGGGCTCGAGCCCTAGTCTTTTTCTACATATATTATACTAAGAGAAAGAAAGAAAAAAATTACCTTTGCAGCTTTGCTACTAAATAAGCATGATAAAAATGATACCACTACTTGCATAGTCTGAAAATGAAAGACAGAGAAGGAAAAAACTTAAATTTCAAGCATTAAGATGACAATGGAATTCCTTCATCTTTTTTATAACTCTATTAGATATATCAAATGATAAAATCTTTTCCTCTCTCTATAATTTTAGCATCAACGATTAGTATTATTATTTTTCTTCTATTTAACACGTTATCGACAGAAAAATTGCTATCAAGTCTAAATCCAAAGAAGAAAAAACTAGATGTTGATTTACAATTTTGCAGTTGCATTTAGATTGCTACTTTATTCTTCTATTTGGAGAAAATAGGCACAACTATTGTTAATTGTTATTGTGTAGTGTTGCTATGCTTGGCTAAGTAAAGTCTTTGGGATAAGCCTACTAGGCCACTTTTTAGGGCATCAAAAAAATATGGGCCTCCAAACAGTTAGTGTGTGTGTATGTATATATATATATATATAAGACTAAAACTAAAGAGAGAGAAAATGAATACCAACAAAAAAATAAGGGCATGAGCCCTCATCATACATTATACTAAGAGAAAGAAAAAAAAATAAAGCCTTTCCTTTGCCGCTTTGCTAAACAAGTACACAAAAATCAGAATGCCTTTGTTTACAAAGTTTGAAGATGAAAGACAAAGAAGGAAAAAACTTAAATGTAAATAATAAATATGGCTATATAATTCATTTTTTTGTAGCTCTATCTGACATATTAACTAGTACAATATTGTAACACCCCCATTTATATTATTTAAAAATTTTATTTTGTGAAAACATTAATTACTAAAGATAATGGGTGTTACTACCACACTTAGCATAAGTATGGTTCTCTCACCTTTCTGATGCCAAGTGCTAATGCTAAAACAAATCATAACCATACTAAAATATTGGGAATATAATACCATACATATATAAAATCTATGGATAAATATTATTAGTACAAAAAGATAACCAACATACAGTAAGGGGCATAAGAGTCCAAAGGAAAACTGATCATAACCAAAAACTAGAACTCTAAGGTATGACACCGGTTTTCTCTAACTCTTAGAAAATGGGACATCTTCCTAAGGGCTTCACTTATCCTTGCTACTCTTATATGCTTCATGCCACTCCATGACCTTCACGTAGTCATTTACAAAAGCAGTATCAATGCGACTTTCTCGTACTAAGTAAATAACAATACCTCATAAGAGGTAGCATACCTATATTTCACATAGTCACACAATAATATGAAATCATACTAAAGCACAAAACATGTACCATAACCATATGCAATAATTGTGAAATAATCTATGTAAAATCAAGTCTTAATCTCAACTGTGAAACATACCAGTTCATTTCACATCATCCCGAGGTACAATAGACATATCTGATTAATCAAAAGATTCCAAATATCAATGTAGGCCACTGAGGTGACTACGGAACCAATAAATCAAAAAAAAAAATAATCTAAATACTAAGGTAGGAGACTGAGGCAACTACCAAACCAACAACTCTAAAATAATACTTTTCATTTTCTTACACAATAAGTACTTCCATTTTAAATTACTCGAGGGGGATAAGGGAAAAAAATACTTACCGCAAGGAATAGGATATCCCTATTGTTTGAGAGTTCGAAACAGAAGAGATGTGGTGGAGAGGTCGAGATCATGATCATTGTAATATTTCTCAATATTAGTAATATTTTTTCTGATGCTTGTTCTATCTCTCCGGTAAAATGGTACGCTATGCCTAACCTTTGAGTAGCATCGATCAAAGCTAATTTCTCCAGGGTTTCACTTGCACAAAATCCAAAGAGAACATCTTTCTCACTTCTTTCAATATTTTAGCTTTGTCACGCCATGCAGCTAAGATTTTCTACAATGACATTATTATTATTAATTTACTTATAGTCTTGAACTATATATATATAAATATATATATTATACGAATAGAGTAACAATAATTTCAATTAATATATTATTTATGACATATATATATATATATATATATATATATATATATATATATATGACATGCATACCGTGTTGTCCTCACTTATTTGTTTGTTAAAGTAGTCTCCCCAAACACTCGGATGGTAATTTGCTGACTGTCGAATAATCTTTCCACTTGGTGTATTCTTTTGGCGTGGTAATATGAAATCATACTAAAGCACAAAACATGTACCATAACCATATGCAATAATTGTGAAATAATCTATGTAATATCAAGTCTTAATCTCAACCGTGAAACATACCAGTTCATTTCACATCATCTTGAGGTACAATAGACATATCTGATTAATCAAAAGATTCCAAATATCAATGTAGGCCACTGAGGTGACTACGGAACTAATAAATCCAAAAAAAAAATTCTAAATACTAAGGTAGGAGACTGAGGCAACTACCAAACCAACAACTCTAAAATAATACTTTTCATTTTCTTACACAACAAGTACTTCCATTTTAAATTTCTCGAGGGGGATACAATCAATTGAGGGGCACTAAGGTACACTCGATCATATTGGTACCTAAAGGATGCACAATACCCTTACTCTCAAATCTAGGGACACAACAGTATGCCTGGTCATACCAGGGCTCATAGGTAACACAATATCCTCAACATTAGTCATTTAGTTCTTAAGCATCGATACCCTCTATAGGGATCATAGGTCACCTATATAGTAGAATAGGGCCTTATTGGAGAACAAAGACACACCAACGAACCAAAACAAACCAGTGCTAAGTCCTCATCTCCGGGTAACTAATCCTAGAGAGAAACCATTATCAACTCAAGGTCTCATACTTTAAGTATTAATATTTTAAGAGGTGATCACAAATGTCACATAATGCATAACAATCCCCATTTCCATAAATAACCATTTTCCCATTTATTTCTAATAATAAAGGTCAACCCTAAGGTCATTTGTAACACTCCTAAATTTTTTAGTTAAAAAAAATTCATTTAACAACCAAATACAAGCACGGGGTGCTACCGCCATGATCAATACAAGCCCGGTCCCCGACCAGTCTCATACTAACCACAAGGCTAAAAAAAGTTATCACCAAACATTAGTCAAAATTAAAACAAGGACTCATAGAAAAATTGAAATGTTCATAACATGGAAATCAAAGTGCACATTAAATAAGTTATTACAACCCAATAGAGTGCATAATTAGAATTTCCAAAAAGATAAAAGATAGAGTATGATAAAACAAAACCAAAATAAAATGGTACATAAATAATAAAAGAGAATCAAGCCAATGTCGCTCTCGATCCCCGAGCCAATACCAAAGCTCAACTCTCAGCCCCGCCAGATGCCTCATAAGTCTCATAGGCATCGATGATGGCATCTCGTACCCACACAAACTCAGCAGGGCCTTCTATTCATGGGAATGAGCAGCACTCATGAAACGGGTGGTCAGTACGCTACGTAATGAGAAAGGTAACCATGCATCTAAGGCCAAACATAGAAAGGCATATAATACAAGCAGGATCATATAGACAACATACTAGCAATACAGATAATAAAGGTTGTGCTATAGTCCGGTTAAACTCAATCATTAGATCTTTGGTTAATATGCTCATTTCACACCATGCTCTTATAAGTCCATGCGAGTACAGGAACCCCACTATTATAGTTAGTGGATTGAAAATCATACACGGCAGAACCCTCCTGACCACTATTATTGCCGGTAGATCGGTCTCCAAGACAAAGTGCTCTTGACCACTATTATGCTGGTGGATCGGTCAAACCTCGACTCTCATGGTGTTTCACTATAATTACTTAGTGTCTTTCCCATGTATTATCATAACTTAGAGTTTTGTTTATTGAACTTGGGATCCCCTACTATTATAGGAAGTGGATCGGAAACGTACAGGGAAGAATGCACTTGACCACTAGTATATGCCGGTAGATCGGTCTCCAGGGCACCCCGGCACTTGGCCACTATTATGTTTGTGGTTCGGTCTGGGCCCGGCTCAATAAGCTTTTACTTTAGATGATTAGTATCTTACTATTTCTTATTCAATATATGTTTTTTTCCTAGACATGAATGTTCTTTGGGCTACACCATCCGTCTACTCCCATTCTCCCAAGAGGGCCCACCTCATATCTTGGGACTCCTATACCTCCTAACACATTCTAACATCCTTTCCTTCTTCTTCTTACTCACCATGATTACCCAACTCCTAAGTGTGTGGTCACGACCTACTTCCTTATGCCATCTAAGGTTAACTTCACTATCGCCCTTAGGGTTTTCCCCGAACACCCTAATTGGGTCTATATGGCCCATCCTTCTCTATCTCACACAACTAAAGCTCCTTTACCACCCAACACATCACCTCACTTATATTCAACCCCGAGCATTCCAATTTACTTCCCATTTACACATGTGACCATAAAACCCTAGTTGGCCACTCAAACCCTGACACCTTTCTTTTCCCATATATCACCTCTCCATTATTCACCTACCATCCTCTCTTCCCCATGACACCCACACTCACCCTCCATATGATATTCTTCCACTCTTGCCCTATATTCCACTCACCCTCCATTATTTTCACTTCCACAATCTCCTCCATTTAGGGTTTTCCTCCCAAACCCTAACCAAGTTCCCTATGCACCCTTATACCAACCTACGTAATATTTCTCACCCAAGGACTCCAATCATCCCCAACAACTCTTACTTTACTTTACTTACACCCCAAGGAAAATTTTCTCATGTAAGGATCATCCCCATACAAAATCTGTCCATCCCATGCAAACCATAGAATTCCCCATGCAAGATTCACTTCACTCTTTTATTTTGTCCATATTTTCCTTTTATTTGTCCCCTTGTGGACCATGAGATAATTAGGTCATTCTTATATCCCTTTAGTCAAATCACTTCCCCTATTTCCCTTCTTATCCTTTTACCCCATATTATACTATTAAAACATCCTAGCATGCATGTCCTAGAAGGTCATATGATATAACACCACAAGCACAACATACATATCATTATACACATGCCATAAGGAAGTTATATAAACGTACCTCAACTCCAAGATGTGCTACAAGTAAGCAGTCATAATAACATAAGGTACACAAACATAGCATAACACATGGCATACAAGGCACATAACACACATAGTTGGTCTTAGCTACATCCTTACCTAAAACGACGTTAGGCTTGGAGCACGCTCCTACGCCTCCTTAGGGTTTTGCCATGATTCACCTATAAGATGAAAATACTTTGACTTCCCTCTAACCAATATTATCATTATTTCCTACTTTACCCTTATCATAACCTAGTATTACGGTGACTAATAATAATACTAGTTTTATAAGTAAAAGTAGGGGTATTAATTTTAAAGTAGCTAATCATGCTACTACTAGTTAAAATAAGTCTTCGTAGTTATATGGGTCCTTGTTAAAGTATTATTAGCAATATCTATATTACTAAAGGTAATAGCTTTAATAATAATAATAATAATAATAATAATAATAATAATGATAATACTAATAATAACCTAAATCTTAGTAATAATAATAGTATTATTAGTAATACTAAAATAGTGACCATAACAATAATGTGGATGATAATAATAATAATAATAACAACAACAATAATAATAGTAGTAATAGTAAAATTAGTAATATAGGTAATAATAACAATAAAATAATAATAATAATAATAATAGTATTAATAATAGTTTGAATCTTGAGAATGATAATGACAAGGGTCTTAATAATCATAATAATGGTAACATTAGTAATAATAGGGCCAAGGTTAATAATAATAATAATAATAATAATAATAATGGTAATAATACTTCAAATCCTAGTAATAATAATGATAGGGTTCGAATAATCATGTCAATATTAGCATTAGTTATAAAAGTTCCCAAGTTAACAACAACAACAACAACAACAACATCAATAATAATGGTTCACATATTCATACTAATAATAATAATAATAGTAATAATATGCCAAAGTTAGTAATAATAATAATAATAATAATAATAATAGCCATACCAATAATAATAATAATAATGATAATAATGATATTAACACAAATATAATAATTAACAATCTCAATAAATTATTTTTAAAAGTGAGGGAGGCTGGGGCACAACATAGGGTGGTGGTGACCAGGTGGTGCTGGTGGTGGCGGTGGAGGAGGAAGATAAGTTGTAAATGTGGGTCTCTAGGCTGGAAGAGGGGGAGTGAGAGGGTGGTTTTGGTGGTGGTGGATGCTCTGGGTTGAGAGGGTTGGAATGGCGATGGTAGCGTAGCCCAAAGGGCAGTGTGGGTGGCGGTTGGTGTGGTGGCCGAAGGTGGAGGAGGAGGAAGGGAGAAGGAGAGGGAGGCAGGGAGAAAGGAAGGTAGGGGGAGGTAGAGGAGGCTTAGGTGGGTGTTTTGGAAGGTAGGGAGAGTGGTGGTTGAGCAGGAACGGCAGTGCACGGTGGCGCGAGGGGTAGTGATGGAGGAAAATTGGCAATTTGGGCAGCTAATTTAGCACGGTTGCTGCCTTTTTGTGTCAATGACTGTGCATCCGTTTTTCTTGAACAAATCGGCCTATCATGTTCTGCTTATATGATCGATGCTTCTACCTACAAATTGAAATTTCAGGGCACAAGAAAAGGGCGTACACAGGGACGATATTGCTCGGCATCTCAAGCTCCCAGTAGAGAAGATAATGTAAGCCCTGATTCTTCATCTGCCTTGAAAAAACCCAAAAAGATAGAGAAGCAAATAATTTGTGCTTCCATTTCTTTTCTTTCAGGGAATGCATCACATCGCTTGAGGATGAAGGCTTGATATACTCGACCATCGATGAATATCACTTCAAGTCAACTGCTTCATAATGAAACCGTGTGGGGTGCTATTACTTTCACTTCCAGTACTGTTGCTCCGGTTGTTATTACTTAACAGGTTACTTTATCCATTAGAATGATGGCAGTTTATGCTTTGATGGTAGATAGGATTAAATTATGAATTTTATTCGTGCTTAACCAAAAAAGCTGTCCAAACAGCTATTACGGCGTCTGCATCTTCAAGGCCGTAGGCAGCTAGTAAAGTATTATGGAATTACCATTTCCTGGCTTCATTACCCTTTCTTTTTTGTTTCAATTTTATTTGTTACATATTTTTTAATTGGGTATTGTTATATAGAAAACGTATTTTTACTCCGCGGAAAAATAATTCCGAAAGTGACCTTCGCATCGGTGATTTTTTCCGAAAGCAACGATCAGCATCGGCGATTTTAGCCGAAACTATGGACAATATTCGGCAATTTTTACCGAAACTGGCCCAGGCCATCAGCACTAATTGCCGAAAGCAGGCCAAGACATCGGCAAAAAGTGCCGATGCACCCAATTTTTTTTTTCAATTTCGGCCGAAATTAAAATATATATATGCTCCATTGGCAATTTGTACCGATACCGGCCCAGGCCATCGGCAATTATTGCCGAAATCAGGCCAAAGCATCGGCACAAACTGCCGATGCACCAATTTTTTTTTTATTTTTTTATTTTAATTTCGGCGCCAGGGCATCGGCAACTATTACCGAAACCAGGCCATCCCATCGGTAATAAGTGCCGATTCACCAATTATTATTATTATTATTTTTTTAATTTCGGCCGAAAAGTTTGTAAATAATTATTATTTATAATTAAAAAATATGAATTTATATAAATATTTGATACAAAAATTTAAATTAATATATTTATAATTAAAAAAATATAAGATAAGGACAAAATATGTTTTCCATGGAGTAAAATTTTGTTTTCCAAATAACAAAAACGCTGGTTCGAAAAGATTTGACACAGTAAAAGTAATGCGTACTTCTGACAAAAAAATATTTGCTGACAATGAATCATATTATTGTTGGTGTTTCGGCAAGTTTGGTCGATCATATACAATGAACTGAAGGTTGCTGGCGGAGATAGTCAATGTGTGTGGCTTCTGCAAATAGTTTTGTAGGACGGTACGTAGAATAATTATACTGTTGCATATCTTTGTAAATAAAATAATTGTACGATGGTATGTTAAGCTCGTGAAGTTAGGAACAGGAAGCCTTCTATATAAAGGAACTGCTTACCCGATCGTATTCTTCAACTCAATATTTCTATTCTGCAGAAACTTTGTTAGTTGAAGGTTGAGATATAATTTTTCAATATTTGTTAAACACTCACAATGAATAATGAATTTGGAAGTTTTTCAAACTACGAAGAGTTTGAAACTTCGATAGGGTACGATGATTTCGGAAGTCCGATGAACTACGAAGATGGGATTAGAACCCCATCGTATTACGATGATAGATTTACAATACCGAGAAGCTATGGATATGCAGAAGATACGCAAATGCATTCTCCCAATATTAATTACAACTTCAACGAAGAGGTAAAATATTATTTTTTTAAGTATTGTAAATTGTGGCGACAAAATTAGTTACATGAAATTTATAGTTTTTTGTTATTATATTATTATGGTAAACTCTTTTTTCAGGACATGGGGAATACATCTTTTACGAGTGAAAATTATCAGAGATTTTTTATAACGGATGAAATATTTTCGAATCGGGATGAACTTGTGACATGGGTTAAGAAAATGGGTAGAACTCATAAGATGATTTTGATTATCAAAGGTTCTAGAAAAGGAAATGGTATAGGGGCGGGTAGAGTCTCGATAAGATGTGAACGAAGTGGTACGTACGTCCGTACTAGACCAACAGATACCGAAGGTGTACGTAATACTTGTTAAAAAAAAACGATTGTCCTTTTTTTAGTATTGGTGTTGAAAATAATAACGGTGGATGGCAAGTGGTAGTTAGGAACGGGACACACAATCACAAATTGGCTAATTATGAGCAAGGCCATGCTGTTCTTGGTAAGTTGACAGAAAATGAAGTTCAATTTGTTGATGAACTTATTACAGCTAACGTGAATCCACGACAAATCATACCACTTCTTCAAAAACAATTTGAAGGTAATGTGAGTATGAGGAGGCATATTTATAATGCTCGACAGAAGCTTAGGTCCGAAGAAATGGATGGTCAAACAATGTTACAGCATGTCATGAGTATGTTGGTTGAGAATCATTATTTTCAGTGGCATCGAAATGAGCCTCAATCAAACGTAATAAGTGAACATCTGTTCGCACATCCCGTATCTGTTAACATTTTACGTGCATTTCCTTTTGTTTTACAAATGGATTGCACGTATAAGACAAATAGATACGGAATGCCCTTACTTGAAGTTATTGGCCTAACACCAACACAATTGAATTTCAACGTTGCATGTGCATACATGTCATCTGAGAAGGAGGAAAATTATTTTTGGGTGCTTGAGAGATTAAAGAGCTTAATGGATCCATATATGCTTCCAACCATCATTATTACCGACCGAGAACTTGCTATAATTTCAGTTGTGGAACATATTTTTCCTACTTCAAAACATTTATTATGCAGATTTAATGTGAATAAGAATGTCGAGGAAAAATGTAAGAAACTTTATGGTCGTTCATCATTCGCACGTGGTTTTATGTCACGATAGAAAAATTTGATAGATGCCACGGACGAAGAAACATATGAGGCACGATTGTTGTCAATAGAGGAAGATTACAGAAGCATGCCCAGTCTAATTTCGTATCTCAAGACGAATTGGCTACAACCCTACAAACATAAAATTGTTGCAGCATTCTTTGGTGATGTGTTCCATATCCATCAACTTACAACGAATAGGTATGATTTATATTTTCTTGCAACCGTGATAGCTGATTGAGCTTCTTTTATGTTGATAAAGTTAAGTAAATAAATTTTTGTAACGAACAGGGTTGAAGGAGCTCATGGATCTTTAAAAAGATTCCTGGAGACATCACGGGGCAGCTTCAATACAGTCCACAAACAAATGCACACGTTCCTCGAATTACAACATGATGAGATAAAAGCATCGCTTGAGAGGTCTCGGTTCAACACTCCTTATTTTGCTACAAGTGATCTTTATGCCAATTTGAGGTGTCATGTTTCTTTATATGCAATGGAGTTGGTGAACAACGAGTGTCAAGACTTGAGCATGTAAGTAGGAATGATGATTTATGCGGATGTTACATGCGTCGTACACACGGGATACCGTGTACGCATGAAATTAAAACATACATTCATAACTACATGTCAATCCCCCTGTCGGCTACTCATCCGTTTTGGAAGAAACTCGACATAGATGGACCCATTACTCCACCGAGACCCCATGAACCAGTTGATGTTGCATCTCACTTGCTCCATATTTCGATGGAATCTGTTATGCGCCAGCCACCAGAAATACAGAATCAGTTGGCTAGAGAGATATTTAATATTGCAGTTTCCCAAAGAACACCTTTTGACGAGCCACAAGTACGGCAACACAGGGGTCGGCCAAGGAACTCCACTAGAAGGGAACAATCTAGTTGGGAGTATACAGAACAAAAATTTTGTAGTCGTCCTAGATCAACTCAACGTCGGGGTCGGGGACGGCAATCGACATTTCTGTTATTAGGCCAATTTCAATTTCTATATGTGACTCAAATGAATCGACATATAGTTCCTTATATTAGTAGCTGGTGTAATGTTTTAGGAGATGAGAATTGTGGTTTCAGAGCACTGGCTTCTATTATACTAGGAGATGAAGAACGATGGGTTCAAATTCGTACCGACTTGTATCATGAGATATTGGCGAGACGATAGTTGTACGAGAATGTGTTCGTCTATGAAAGCATTGATCAAGTTCTTAATACTATTGCCCACTGGGAAGGGCCAGCTCCGATGGCACACTGGATGGAAATGCCTGATATTGGTCATGTCATTGCAACCCGTTACTGTGTGCTGTTCGCATATTACTCATTGAATGCATGCAGCTCATTCCTACCTTTAGTGGCTATGCACGGAATTCAAGGTCCTGAAACTGAAGTCACTATATTTTTCTTGCAAGACATGAGTCACTACATATCGGTGAGCACTAAGTTTAATGAAGAATTTTTCCATTTCAATATGATATGAATGGCTGACATAATAGTTTTTTTTTTCTACAGGTATATCTTCTGGAAAGTTTTCCACTCCCACCAGTACATACCAATTGGAATAGATATCGTGATAGCAGCGTTTCAACATGGAATACGCAATATTCTTCAAGATTTGAACAATGGCGTGCATTGGTAAATGATGACACACAAGACCCTCATCCTTTATCTTCGGACTCAACTTTAATGTAGAATTATTGTAATTAGGATGATACATTTATTTAAGTTTACATCCTTTGTAACATGTGCGTGGTAATTTTATAAAATATAGTATAATTTCTATCACGAAGTTCTAAACTATGGATATATAAAAAAACACTTGATATGTTTTTAAATTTGAACACAAATAGTCAATGGTAAAATAATAAGGACAGGTGGTATTAATTCTAACAAACATATGTTAATGTTTTCACATAACAATAAGGTAATACATGAAGTTCATTACAAATGGCCACGCTGAGGTGGAGTAACTCCTAAATCACGCACAAGGGTTTCGATACATGTAACTAAATGCTCATAATTTGGAGCTGGCTCTCCCCTCCAATACAATCGACGAATAGTTTTACGTGCTTTGTTCAGACGTTTTTCGGCTGGTATATGATGATCATCATTCGCATGTTCAGCCAAATATTCTTCCGTCGTAGCCAATATATATCTATGTGTTCTCGGAACATACCAATCCATATAATCATCGGCCACTTCCCATGGGTATTCAACAGCTGGTCCAAAAACATCCGAGCCCAAAATGTGTTCATACCTCAAGAACCATTGCCCGAGCATGTGTGCATAGTATACTTTGTACTTCTTCAGGGAAGGACTTCTGTATGAGTTTCTATTTGGCTTGATGGGCTCCTTAGGGATGACTTGTGTATAACCAAATTGTTGTGTCACTCTATCAGGCATATGTGGTTCAACTTTATCCAAACAGTGTATACAACCGTGATAGAATGCCATACGACAATATCTATATGGATCAGCAACTCCGTACGGATCCCAATTGACCTTTCACGAAAATATTCAAGTAAATATGGATATCACAAATATAATATAGGAGGATAAAATAATTGATTTAGCATACCTTCGACGCAGACATAACATCAATCTTTGCCCGAAAGTACTCGAGCGTCTCCAATTTATTTTCGAATTTTTGGCCACAAGACCACCTCATAAAACGAGGATGGTCTGGATCATACCTAGATCTTTCCACTCCAAACCCAGAAAAGTATTCATATATCCACGTCTGTCATAATATTCGATTGTTAGCCATCATAATGAATATAGAGTATGACATATATGTATATATATATTGATTATAAAATTACCTGTAATAGAGTCATGCATCCAGACAATTGAGCAGCGTCGGCTCTAGAAGCCATGCCAAGTTGTCGATATAAAAAAGCAAGTGTAGCTGCACCCCATGCATAACCTTCAACCTGGCTAAGATCTTGAAGAAAAATGATAAAGTATGGATTAACTTTATCAACCGTCTTATCGACAAACAACGATAAGCCGATCAACCATAATGTATACCCGATCGCTTTTTCTTCGTCCCCTAACCAGTATGATTCACATAATTCTTGTAGCCATTTAAATGGAAGCCCGCCCTTTCGAGTGACTTCATTCACTTGCATTTCCTCCATCCCAAATAAGGCACCCATTGCACCAGTCATTTGCCCACGCGTGTCCGCCGTCATGTCCAAATGTAATGGATGACCATCAACTCGTAGCCCTAATATACGATGTACATCTAAAAGAGTGATCGTCATCTCCCCCCATGGCATATGAAAGCTATTTGTGACTGGTTGCCATCGCTCAATAAATGCTGAAATAAGCGGCACGTTCACATGTTCAAATGTGCAGGATGGAAGGTGTGATAATCCTGTTCGTCGTATCAGAGCGAACATCCTATCAATGACACTTCCTAGAAAACTTCTTAAAACCTACTGCCTCGTGTGGATCTTCGGACAACCCCGATCCTGATCAATACAATAAGCAAATGTAATGTGTACATATGATTGATTACATATAAAATAATAATTAAGAAATAATGAATATATTAAACTTACCTTTCCTAACCATAAATCTAAAGCTGCGTGACCACCAAAGCTAGGAATCAAATAAGGAATTATTGGACCTCCTGGACATGGCCCAAGCAAGTACCATTCATCCTTTAATTGTATACTCTCTTCATCTTCACTATCGTCACCAGCATCACCAACATCCCTATCATGATGATCTCTATCCTCCTCCTCCTCCTCCTCCTCTTCCTCTTCCTCCTCTTCCTCCTCCTCCTCCTCATCATCATCATCATTACGCACATAAGTCAATGACAATGCTCCTCCTCCTCCTCCCATAGCAGGCTGCGTCGGTGAGGTAAGAAAATCTATATATTGTGTAAGATATGGAAAACCTCCTGACTCGGAACCTCCGTACCCGGAACCTCCACCCGTAGAACCTCCATACCCAGCACCTCCAACCCCAGAACCTCGATACCCAGAATCTCCAACCCTAGAACCTCCAACCGCATAACCTCCATACCCAGAACCTCCAACCCTAGAACCTCCAACCCCCAAACCTCCAAACCCCGGACCTCCTGCCCCTAAACCTCCAAACCCCGCAGTACCAACATCAGCCACAAATGATGGACGACCTGCATAGTCTGTAAATGATGGAAATTTATGACCTTGTTGACTAGACGATGGTTCTTCGCGAACTTCTGCATATTCTTGTTGTTCTGATGCTTCTTTCGGTTCTTGTTCTCCAGATTTCTTAGATCGTCGTAATCCTTTGGTAATACTCCTGCCGAAATTTCTCAAACAAGCCATCGGCGCAGGTAGCTCAGTACCAATTCTGTTACGTCGTGCAGAAGCAGTCACATGCCGACCATCGGTTCTATCTACTACATTGTCTTGTCTGCGACTCATCTGAATTTCAATAATAAATACATAAAGTCATTTTTAATTATGTATATGAATTGAAGGTAATACGTGATAACATAAATATAACCTAATTACATACATGAAATTAATATCATTAATAAATATCAACTCATATTATGATAGCCAAAGAGATCTGTATACCCAACCATATAACTCAAATACAATCTCTTTACATTAATCCTCTACTTTATTTATTAAATATATCACCAATATTTGTATTACTTACTAGTAGGAGTTTAGTATAATATAACAACTAAAGTATACTTAATTATGGTATGTCCTCATCTATTTTTTCAATAATCCAACCAGAATTGTCCAAATATATTCCATACAAATTAGCAACATAATTAAATATAATTCAAATATAAACATATTTTATCTATTATAAATACATTTAACAAAAATATTAAACAAATCTAACCTATTATCCTATCAATATAATTAAAAACATTCACTAATAATCCCTATCACATAATAATATTTAACATATTTAATGAAAATATAATTAAATCTAATAAACATCTAATCATATATAAATAATACAATAACATAATTAACAACGTATTAACAAATCTATAAACATAATAAACAAATTTAATCAACTTAACCATAATTAAAATCTTTAATTAGCATATATCATTAATATACCTTAATTAATATATACAAATTACACTTCAAAGATATAGCCAATACCCTAGAATAGAGAGATCATTTACCGAATCTATATTTAGTTAAAATATTAGTGCATATTGAATATAATTAATAAACCATAATTAATATATATAATTATATATCCTACAAATAACCAAAACTATAGCATACAGATATAATTTACCAAACCCATATTTCATTACCATATTCGAGTAAAATTAATATTATTAATAAACTATATTCAATATATATAATTTTACATCATAAAAATAACCAAAATCCTATAATAGAAAGACAATTTACTAAAACCTATATTTAATTCAAATATCAGAGTATAATAAATCTAAAAATATATTTTTCTAAAATTAATTAATTAACCATAATCAAAATATATTATTAACATAATTAATAAAACATAATTAATATAAATATAGCTAATACCCTACAATAGAGAGATAATTTATCGAACCTATAGTTAGTTAAAATATTAGTGCATAATCAATATAATTAATAAACTATAATTAATATATATAATTATATATCCTACAAATAACCAAAACTATACAATAAAGATATAATTTACCAAATCTATATTTAATTAGAATATTGGAGTACAATTAATCTTATTAATATATTATAATTAATATATATAATTTTACATCCTAAATATAATCAATTAACCATAATCTAAATATATTATTAAATTAAATTAAATTATTATATATAATTAACCAGAACCCTAATCTAATTAGGCGAAACAGGAGACCCTCACATCGGCAAAAGTTGCCGAAACAAAGCCTTCCCTTCGGTCGATTCTACCGAATCTCATGCCTTACATCGCCAAAATTAGCCGAAACCAGGCCAGAGAATCGACACAAACTGCCGATGCACCAAATTTTTTTTTTTATTTCGGCGCCAGGGCATCGGCAATTATTGCTGAAACAGGAGCCCTCACATCGGCAATTTTTGCCGAACTCCCTCCCTCCCTTCGGTTGATTTTGCCGAAACTCCCCCAACCCTTCGGTCAGTTTCGCCGAAATCAGCCCCGGGTTTCGGCCTAATTCGTCGAAACCTACCAGATCTACTTAATAAAATAAAAAATTTACCAGATCTAATAAAGAAATTATTATAATTATATATTATAAATTAAATATTAAAAAAAATACGATACTTACCTTCGGTTGCTTGAAATTTCTTCTCGAGGAGGAGACTTTGGACTGAATTTTGAGAGAAAAATAGAGAGAAGATAGGGAGAGAGTAAGAAAGAGACGTCAGTAGAGGAGGCTCAAATAATTGGTGACGCAGGGGTAAAATAGGTATTTACTGCACAAATGTTTTCTACGCAGTAAATACTTGTTTTCTAAATAACAGCTACGTTTTTAATTTTATTTGTTACATATTTTTTTGTCCTTGCATAGAATCAAGGGGCCGGGGGTAGAGGTGGCAATCGGGTCTGGCGGGTTGGGTTTGGGTCGGGTCATTTGACTCTAGTGGGTCAGTTGTGGGTTGGGTCGGATCATTTTAGGTCATTGCTTTGTTTGAGTCGGGTGAGTTCTAGGTTGAGTCATTTTGATTCTGGGTTATTTTGGGTTAATTTGTCGGATCGGGTCGGGTTCGGGTCATTTCGGGTAAACTTGACTAGTAAGATCGGGTTGGTTTCGGGTCATTTTATGGTTCACATGACTAGGTGGCTTCGGCTCGTTCGGGTCATTTCGTACAATATAATGGGTTGGTCCCGTTGGGTCTGAGTTGTTTCGGGTTAACTTAATGGGTCGGGTCATTTCATGTAATTTGACGGGTTGGATTTGAGTAGTTACAGGTTAACTTGATGGGTCGGGTCGGGTCGAGTTTTGACGGGTTGAGTGAAATTTGGGTTCAGGTAATTATCATTTATTATATTGTAAATATTAGAGACAATCATACAATTACTAGTGTAGATAAATGAATTAAGAATATTAGATATACTTTATTTTCACAAGTAAATAGTAAAGATATTTATAAATTTTAATAATAAAAAACATTGCATGATTAAATCTAACAAAGATATTTATCATTTATTCTAATTTATTTGATTATATAAAATATTCAATTACTTAGAAAAGATAATTTTATAAAATAAAGGTGATTGTAACATGCCTATACAATGTATAATTATCATTTATTAAATTGTAAATATTAGAGACAATCATAAGATTACTAGTACAGATAAATAAAATAAGAATATTATATGTGTTTTATTTTTACAAGTAAATAATAAAGATATTTATAAGTTTTAACAATATTATATTTGATTACTTAAAATATTTATAAATTTTATAAGTAAAAATATTAGATATTTATCATATATTTTATTTATTTAATTACTTAAAATAAAGAATATGTCTAATTTCAATTTTAAACCATTAATTTAAATATTTGAATAGGATTTGACCGGATTTAATTGGCATTAGTCGGATCGGGTTGGGTGGGTCGGATCAACTTTTGCCGGCTCTAGCCAGGGGGTAGAAAAAAAATAAAAGAATGAATAAAAGAAAAATGCAATGTGTCCGGTCCCATATTATGTGCATATTTCACCGACAACTTAGATTCGGGCAACAGCTATGGCCTCTAGTACTAGCTTGTATTGTAGCATAATATGACGCTGACCTATAATAAAGTGTGGATAAAATTTAATGTCCATATATGTTTTGATATTGTTTTTTAGATATCTATTTTATATTTTTTAAATTAAATATTTAAAAAATTCAAATAAGATATAGACGAGATTTGAATATATTCAAGATTTATATAAAAATATTTTAATAATTTTTGTAAGAGTTTTTTAAAAATAAGATTGTTATATTCACATTTATATAAGTAATTTATTGTCAAAAAAGTAATAAAGTATTATTATAGAAGTTTAAAATATGAAATAAATATATTTAAAATTTTTTAATGTGTAAAAGCAAAATATTATGATGTATTTTTGAAATAATTAATAAAATATTGAATATTTTCTTGAATTGAGTAATTTAGTAAAAAATTAAATATTCTAAGTGTTGGATATTTAAAATATTAAATAGGATTTTTTGCATATTGGATTGAATTTTTAGATTTGGCTTTATTTGTAAAATCTTACTACTATGTAATATGGAGATAATTCTATATAAATTTGGATAGAAAGCTTGAAATTTATAGGGTTTTTTGAGGAATTAAAAGTGGGACAACTAGCAAATGATTTTGTTAGGGATGAGTTAGTGGGTGGATGTATACATAGGTTCGTAAATAAGTTGAGCCAAATCATTTGTTTTTGAGTTCAAGTTTAACTTATTTGATAAATAAATCTAAAATAAGATTCAAACTATGTTCGTTTATTTAAATGAACTACTTGAGTAGAATTTTTAATGACTAGCTAAATTCACAAGCTCAGACAATAAATAAGTGTAGTTAAACTTTTTTAATCTTGGATTGAATTGTTTAATAAACAAGTCTTAACATGAAGCTAAGGTTTAATTCATTTTATTAAACGAACTAACTAAACCGACCTTTTGATTTACAATCTTATAAGTAATGGGTTAGTGGCGGAGCTAATGCTTTCCTATGGTGTCTCGAGACACCATAGAGCCTAAGTCGGAGTCATTAGGTATTATTAACATATAAGGTATTTGATTTATGTTGTATAAGAAGGATACCATACAAAAAATTACAGTACCCTAAGTTTCTCATGTCATTTGAGAAAGGTCGGAGGTTCAAGTATTGATTAATGTATATTTTTTTGGCATGAGTTTTTTATTTTCAAATCACAATGTTTGGTGCTTGTATTTATTACATGTTAGTTCCCCCCACTTCTCCCCTCTCTATCTTGCACCCTACTTTAGTTTTAGACCATCTTCTCCTTCACTCCCATTTGTGTTGTTTGCTCGTCGCATCGGCAATTGATCGTTGTCCAACACCTGTGCCGCTGCTTTTGCTTTGTTGGCTTGACTATTGCTGAGTCGTCTGTTGTCACTGCCTGGTGGAAATCTGTACTTTAACTCCTCAATTTCTTAGGTAAATTTTGATATATATTTTTCCTTAGTTTAGTAGTTACAAATTAATATATATCTTTATGTTAATTGATAAGTTAAATATTTATTATTTTTCTTTGATTACGAAACTCCAATTGATTAAACTCAGGCGATTATGAAACCCTAATTGATTAGAGATTGATTACTTTTTTGTTAATTAATTATCTTTCTCAATTATTATGAAACCTTAATTTACCAATTAGTTTGTTAATTAAATGAATTGTTTAGTTATTTAGTTAATTATTGGATTAGTTTGTTGTAACATTATATCACATATTAAATTTTGTTAAATCTCTTAGTTAATTAGTTAAATTAATTTACCAATTAGTTGGTTAATTGAATGAATTTTTTAGTTATTTAGTTAATTGTTAAATTAGTTCATAAAATTATATTACCTATTAAATTTTCTTAAATCTCTTAGTTAATTGGTTAAATTATATAATTTTTTAATTTAACATTACAAAACCCTAATTTAAGTACAATGCATTGTTATTTTTGTTATTGTTTAATAATATTATTTTATATAGGATACCATGTAACATAAATTCTAGCTCTTCCACTGCTAATGTGTATGTGTCATTGGAAGGATTAAAAGTTACTTTTAGAACATGCGCATAAATTAGATTTTAATTTAGGTTTGTTTATCTTTTCTATACAAAAAAGTATTTTAGTATCCATTAAGAAATCTATTTATTTGGATCTTTATGTCAATCATTTTTAACTTAAATCCCATATAATTGTCTACTATAATTATTTCAATACATTTATTATTTATTAAAAAATTATTTTTAAACTATTGCTTCCCACATTTTTTTAACTCGTATCGATAAAAAATGAAGTTGAAGCATTAGTTTCCCAGATGGAACCCAAGACCTTCGGCTCTTATTATTTCTAAACTAATGCGAAGATAATGGAAAATTTATCTTTCACAATGAAAAATCTTTTATTTTGATCCTTGAAATAGGGAAGATCTTCAAAGTTATGTGTGTTCAACAATGTTGCACTCGTGAATTGAATCTCCAACAAATCCATTCAATTCTAAAGTTAAATTATCAAATTTTATTTAAAGAATAAACTCAAACTCTCAAGATAATTCGAACTTGAATAGGAGGAAGAATTTGACAATTTTGCAATTATTATTTTACTTCATTTGTTGTTGTATGTACAAGTTTGGCACATATGTATATATATAGATACATGAGAGCTTAGTTCCCCCTTTATTAACCAAGTCTTCTAGCTAGCTAAATAAAGAGCTAACTTAATGCACTACATGCCATATTATACATATATTGATATATAATTACAAGTTACTAGACATTACAAAGTTTACATAAAATATTAAAGCTAAACAAAATCCTACTCATGTAGTACATTGAATAATCATGTAATCAAGCTTTGTGTCTTGTGACTTTATCTTTTATGTAACTTTGTAATCCTTATCTTGTCTACTAGATGCCTTTGGGGGAATTCTTCTTCTTGTAAACATATATAATACCTGTAAGAATTAGTTAACAAAAATATCATTAGAATTATCATAAAGATGTTCATTAAACTTAATTATTACTTAAACCATGAGTTCATAAAAAGAGAAATTAGAAGAGTCCTAGTATAGAAATTAGAGTACGCGTAAAAAGTTACATATCTCAAAGTCCGAAATCAAAATTCCTCGAAGGGAATAATTTCTACAAACGATAATGTTTAATTCTAGAAAATCCAATACAGGAAAGAAATAACATAAAGAAACAGAATGACATAAAGAGAGAATCCGGCCACTTCATTCCGATCATCGAATCGAGCCTATGATCAACACTTAGCCCCACCTGATACCTCATGGACATCGAAGGCATCAAACTATGCATCACCCACCTGCACAAAGTCAGAAGGGCCTTTTGCTCGTGGGAATGAGCAACACCCATGAAAAGGGTGATTAGTATGCTACGTACTGAGCATGTGAACCATACACTAAAGCCAACACATAGAAGCATATAAAACCAAGGAAAATAATAAAAACATATAATCCAATATGATAACATAGTAGCCTACGATCATTCAGGTAAATATACAAAGGTCCATTTATAGTCTAAATAAATAAATAAATTAATTAATCTATAATCGATACTAATTTCACACCATGCTTTTTATCAAGTCCATGCAAGTACAGGAACCCCACTATTATAGCCGGTGGACCGAAAACATACAGGGCATAAAGCTCTTGACCACTATTATTGCCGGTGGATCGAAAACATACAGGGCATAAAGCTCTTGACCATTATTATTTCCGGTGGACCGGTATGGCCCTTACTCTCATGTTGTTTCACTGTAAGTACTTAGTGTCTTTCACATGTCTTAGCATAATTATGTTCGGTTTGTTGATCATAGAGTCCTCCACTATTATATCCCGTGGGCTGGAAACATACAGGCATAATGCGCCTGACCACTATTATTCACCGGTGGATCGGTCACACATAGGGAAAAACCATTTTAATACTACAAAATAATTATAATCATAATGGTATTTTTAGTAGGAGGGAACCTAATCTTTAGTGTTCCCTCTACTAGGTGAGACTAGTCAAAGCCTTAAGGAGGCATAGGAGCATGCTCCAAGACTTGTGTCGTATTAGGTAAGGGTGTAACTAAGGCCTTATGTGTTTTATGTGTATTACATGCCTTTGATGCCTTGTATAATGTTGTGTCGTGTATCATGTTCTATTAGTTGACTATTTTATGTATGGAGCAGGTTGGAGTTAAGGTATGCTTACGTGCCTTCTTATTGTATATGTTGATATTTATATGTGGTGAAATGATGTGGAATGTGATGTAATGTGTTATGACCCTTTAAGACATGTATGTGAGGATGTTTAATGTGGTTGGTGGGGTGGAAAGGATGAAAAAGGAAAATTGGGAAGTAAGTTGAATAAAGGGGAGTAAGTTGACCAAAGGGAAATAAGATGACCAAGGGGTGTGAGTTGACTTGAATATTTTAATGGTCTATGATTGGATGAATAAAATGGGAATTTCAAATAAAATAAAATAGTGGAAGAATCTAGGGTTTTGCATGGGAGAATCTATGATTTTACATGGGAGAATCTAGGGTTTTACGTGTGAGTTTTAGGGTTTGCATGAAAAAGTTCGCAGGTTTACATGGGAAGGTTAGAGTCTGCATGGGAGTAAAATTCACGTTTGAAAAGTTGACTTGGGGTGTGAGGAAGAATTGAAGAGTTGTTTGGGTGTTTGGAGGCTTTGGGTGAAAAATAGTACATAGGACAGTATAAGGGTACATAGGAGATTGAGCAAGGGTTTGGAGGGAAAACCATAATTTGAGGAGGTGGTAAAAAGGAGAAATAAAGGATGGTGGGTGGAGTACGAGAGGATGATGAAAATGATCAAGTAAGGATGAGCATGATTGGTATGGAAAAATAAGAATTGGAATGTGAGAAATGGAAGGGTGACATGTGGACACGAGGAAGCTAGGGTTTGTTGTGGAAAGTTAGGGTTTGGTGTGGTTACTCAGGGTTTTGTGACCACACGTGTACTGGAGGAGTAAGGCGTCATGATGAGGGTTGAATCTAAGAATTTTGAAATCTGGGGTGTTAAAGTAGTTGGGTCGTGTGAAGTGGAGTAAGATGGACCACATATGTCTAAATTAGGGTTTTGGGATAAAACCCTAGAGTAAGGTGTTGAGTGGACGTGGAAGAGTAAGGTAGTGGGCCTTAACCCACATAGATGGGAGATGGGTTCTAGTGTGAGTTAGGGTAAGGAGGAAAAGGTGTTGGGCCAAGTTAGGAGGTGGAGGAGTCTTACGACATGAGACATGTCCTTTTTGAGGATAAGCATAGAGGGGGTTAGTTATGCATGTCTAGGGTTAAAATTTTGAATAAGACACTTAATACATTAATAATGTAAAGTGGAAGATTGTTGAGCTGGGCCCAGACTATTCCACCGATGAATAATAGTGGTTAGAGCATTTTGCCCTATGTGTGACTGATCCATCGGCGAATAATAGTGGTCAGGCGCATTATGGTTGTATGTTTCCAGTCCACCGGCTATAATAGTGGGGGGCTCCGTGCTAAAAAAACCAAATATAATTGTGCTAAGACATGGGAAAGACACTAAGTACTTATAGTGAAACACTATGAGAGTCAGGGCCAGACCAGTCCACCGACGAATAATATTGGTCAGGAGCTTTATGTCTTGTATGTTTCCGGTCCACCGGCTATAATAGTGGGACTCCCGTACTCGCATGGACATGAAAGAGAGTATGGTGTGAAATAAGTATCGATAAGAGATTAATTAATTAATTAATTCGGACTATAAATGGACCTTTGTATATTTACCTGAATGATCGTAGGCTACTATGTTATTATGTTGGATTATATGTTGTTTTTATTATTTCGCTTGGTTTTATATGCTTCTATGTTTTGGTTACCTTGCTCAGTACGTAGTGTACTGATCACCCTTTTCATGGGTGCTGCTCATTCCCACAAGCAGAAGGCCCTTCTGACTTTGTGGAAGTAGGCGATTCATATTTTGATGCCTTCGATGTCCATGAGGCATCAGGCGAGGCTGGATGGTGATCATGGGCATGGTTCAATGATCGAAGTGACGTGGCCAGATTCTCTCTTTATGTCATTTTGTTTCTTTATGTTATTTATTTTATGTATTGGATTTTCCTAAATTAAACATTATCGTTTGTAGACATTATTCCCGTTGAGGAATTTTGATTTCGTACTTTGAGATATGTAACTTTTTATGCGTACTCTGATTTCTATGTTATGACTCTTCTAGTTTCTCTTTTTTTGAAATCTCGGTTTAAGTATTGATTAAGTTTAATGAATATCCTTTTAGCCTTAGCACTTGGTACCAGAACGGTCGAAGTGAATCGGTCTGATACTAAGTGTGGCAGTAACATCCCCAAAATTCATAGGTTTTAATTTAATTGTTTCCGTTTAAAAAAAATAGTGAATTTTGGGTGTTACAAGTCTATTACATGAGTAGCATCATTCATTTTATTACAAGGACTAAAATATGCCATTTTAGAAAACTTATGAATCAAAATCATTTTCCCTTTGTGTCCTCGATAACTCTAGGATAATGTCCATACTAACCCCCTCCTATAATTGACTAGGAATTAGTAAAGGAGTATACAAGACTTTATGGAAGATACTATTACTCTTCTAACAAGTTACACATCTCCCAATAATAGCTTGTACTAATTTTATCATTCGTAGCTAATAGAAATTCTCTTGTATTATTTCCAAAGTTTTATGAACACCAAAATGACCAGCTATACCCCCTCATGTATTTCCTTAACAAGTAAATCACACACACTATAACGAGGTATACACAACTAATTAAGTTTAAAAGAAGTCATCTTGAAGTACATAATTACCTTGACTATGATTCTTTTTACATGCATCATAAATCTCAAAGAAATCTTCATCTTTTGTATAGAAATCTTTCAACATTTCAAAACTTAATAACTTATCATCCAACATAACAAGTATCAAAGACCTTCTCTATAATGCATCTGCTACAACATTTTCTTTCCCATCAAAATATTGGACAGAAAACATGAAGGATTGTAATAAATTAACCCATTTTGCATGCCTAGGACTAAATTTTTTTTGCCACGCAAATATTTTAAATTTTCATGATCCGAATACAAAATAAATGGTTTAGGTCTCAAATAATGGCTCCATGATTATAATCTTCTTATGATAACATATAATCCTTTATTATACGTGGAGTAATTCCATTTGGCCCAATTTAATTTTTCGCAAAAGAATGTAATGACTCGTTTTTCTTATGAGCGTACATCTCCTACCCCTACATTTTCCTATAGATTTTAGCTTCTTTTAGTTCATCAAATAATCTCCTCAAATGAATAAGATGATCATGCTCATTTTTACTATACACAAGTATATCATCTAAGTATGCCATAATGAATTTTCCAAGAAAAGGACAAAGAACTTCATTCATTAGTATTATAAATGAACTAGGTGCATTACACAATCCAAAAGGCATAACAGTCCATTTATAAAAACCATAATTTGGTTTACAAGAAGTTTTCCATTCATCTCTTTCTCTTATTTTCATTTGATGATATATACTCCTTAGATCAATTTTAGAGAATACTTGTGATGCACACAATTCATCTAACATGTCATCTAATCTAGGCATAAGAAATTAATATTTAATAATTATATTGTTAACAACTCTATAGTCAATACACATGTGCCACGTACCATCTTTTTTTTTTGGAAAAAGTGATACAGGTACACAATATGGACTCATGCTCTCTCTCAGAAATCCTTTTTTTATGAGCTCTTGTATATGTCTCTATAGTTCCTTAGCGTCTTTCAGATTATATCTATAGGCAACTCAATTAGGTAAAGACATACTAGAAATTAAGTTTATAACATGTTCTATTCATATTTTAGGTAATAATCCATTTGGTAAATCATCAAGAAATACATCATTATATTTATCAATAAGCTCATTCAATCGAGGATTAATTTAATTTTTCTCCACTTGTAGAGATTCTTTGATAATCAAAACATAACAACTACCTTCTTCTTTAATACATTCTATCATAAACTTTTCATGCAAAAATAAGCTCTTTTTATTTTTGACTGTGCTATGATTATGACATTTAGAAGGATTAAGTTTGTGCCTTTTCTTATACTTCTTAATAAGATACTTAGTAGTAATATCATTATGAATAATACATCTATCATATTTCTATGTGATTCCTAATAAGATTCCATATGCATCCATAGGTAAAATATCATGTAGCACATCATCAAGATAATTACCAATTTGAAATAATATTAGGGTTTGTTTGGTTACCTTGAATCCTTTATCTTTGTTAAGCTATTAAAGCGAATAAGGCTTCAGATGCAGTGTTGTCTCTAATCCCAACTCCTTCACCCTCCTCTTATTAGCTACATTTATACACAATCCACTATTAATGTTAACCTAATAAACTGTGTCTCCTACTCTTCCTTTAGTCTTGAGTATCTTCTCTTGTTGGTTGGATTTCTCATTAGCTTGAATTTGAAGTAATCTTTGCAACACATAACAAGAGTTTCGCGTATCATCGGATTCACTTGAAATTACTTCACTTGGATCAAACCCAAGGTCTTCATCATAAGCCTCCAAAGCTTCAATCTCTTGTATGGAAACACTCTTTGATTGTGACATTCTCTATAAAAGTGTTCATATACTCAACATTTAAAACATTGCTTTGTAAAAACCTCATTAACCTTAGCCTTGCCTTTCTCCTCTGGGGTAGGTTCTTGTTTCTTTTCAACATTTGCAGAATTTGAGGTACCCATCCCATACGTTGTAGTTAGTGCACTCGAGTAGTACTTTGTAGAAGAACATTATTTGGCATGAGACTTAGTGGACTTGATTTGTCTTTAAAATTTTAAAGATAACTTAATCATATCATCAAGAGAATCATATAAACAAGTGATGCATGATGCCAAACAAATGGAACCAAGCTAAGCATTGGTGATGAAAGTTGGGAAAGCTTTCAACACAACTCAAAAAATAGAATGGAGATGAAGAAGAATCTGAAGAGAAAAATTGGTTTTGAAGCATTCAAACCCAATTACTTTCATCAACCAACTAAGGTTACAACACTTAGCATAATTGGTGTAATATTTAAACTAAACTCAAGAACAACACAATCATGAGAATATCAAACACCTAAGGATAATTTTTTTTATCAAAGTACATTATGCAATTCTTTATAGCCTCCTTCCCCTTTCAAAAGGTAAGATTCGACTACTAGGGGTTATAAATAGATTGCTAACCATGTGGGTTAGTTTAGTTACACCCTCACCCTTGGTTGATACTACTTATGCTAACTAAAGTTTACAAGACTCCAATCAACTAGTGCTGATTGTGTGTTAACTTCTAGTAGCCATCCATCATTAGATGGATGTTAATAAAACCTATGTAAATGATTAGGAAAAACTAATTACACGTTAGAAAATTTTAACAACACACTTTAACTAAGTTTAGCTAATAAAGGAAATAAGAAAAAGTACAACCTGCTCGGTTGATGGCTATTTGATTCTGCCAATTTAGATGGTTGCTTCTCCACAAATTAAGCTAGATTTGGAGGGCTTTGAACTTCCCATAATCACCTTGCTAATGTCCTTAATTCTTACACAAAATATGGACAGCAAATCAGGCCTTGATTCAGTTGAAAAATTAGTGGAGTGTGGAGGAGAATAAGGTGGCGGCTTGGTTAAATAAAAGTGAAGACATATTGTAGCCAGTTGAGGGTGGGATTTTGTGGAGCTATGAAATAGCTATATGAAGCTATATTTACATGGGGTTTTGGAGTTATGGTTGCTAGATAATCTAGTTACTTATTAACCAAAATGAAAAGAGTTTTGAAGTCTTCAATTTTGGAAAAATTAATAAGTAGATTATCCTTAGTTTTGATTGCCTTGGATGCTCCAACATAAAAAAATTTCAACTTTATCTCGAATCATCATGTTAAGGTCACTTAGAAATCTAGCACATATTTGTTCTTTTTTTTTCTCATGGATTTCATATACAAGTGCTAATCTTTCAAAATCTCTAACATATACTCCAACACTTAGACACCCTTATCCAAGAGTAGTCAATCTAATGTAATTATATTGCTCATACTCCTTATGTACACATTTTTTTCCTCTAATTTTTATTAAGCTTATCCCAAGATATGATTTTATATTTACCTTATCTTTCTTTAGCCCTTTTCAAGTTATCATACCATATCTTATCAGACTTCTTAAACTTAAGAGTATCTAGTTTACACTTTTTCTCATCATGATAATCCTTTAATTCAAATATAGCCTCTACCTCATGTAACAACGCAAGAAATAAATCAACATCAAGTTTACCATCAAAATTGAAAAGATCAAGTTTGATTCCTTTATCTTCTCTTTGATGATGCTTTGGTTGATGGTCATTGAACCTTTGATTGCTTCCACTTCCTTGTGACTCTTCCTTATGGTCTGCAGGTGAGTTCAAATATCTCCCTCTTGTTGGGTTGGTTGACTTTGTTGTAATTACCATTCAATCTCCATAGAACTACCTTTTCTCTTGTATATTTTGGACTTAATATTCTTGGAAAATCAATGCTCCATCTTTTACAATTAGGTTTGCATTATTGGAAGTTGTTTAATTTGATTATTAGTTGCATCAAAGTTGGTTGAGACCTTTTGAATTGCCTAAAAAATAGCTTGAAAGCTCAGCTCTCCATCCATTGTAATCAAATTTCTAACACACTCAACAAATGGTTAGTAATTCCTAGGGTTTGATTAGAAACCCGAATCAACTAATATCCTATCTCGGTCCTTGTTTGGTTCTTGTATTAAATTTTGACTCTAATGAATCAAAGCACATCTGACAATGAAATATAACACACCCACAAATGAGTTGTTACACATTATATGTTTCTTGATGAATTCTTGAAGTATAGTTCAATAAAGAAATCTCGATATCATCCGATGGACTTCAACATTTTTACACATGTTCTATATCCTTTTCATGTAATATGCTTAAGGTAAGATGAATGCACTAATATTATGAATTATTAGATGTAAAATTTAATTCGGTTAAAATATACTAGAGGATGCATATTAAATTTTAAATTTAGGATGGATTGTAATCGGTATCCACTTCATCGAGTAAACCTAACCAGGTAACCTCATAAATTTTACTTGGATATTTCTACCTAATTTTTACCTAGATATTTATCATATCCCACTGGACACCCTTAATTTTTTCTTTCTTCTCCCTCCCCACACGTTGATCCTACTCCTAAAAAACCATGCCCCTACACAACCCTGTGCCATATCTCCCCTCTCCCCCATGTTTTCCTCTCTTTTATTTGCTCCTCTTTTCCATGTACGATACCCTCTTCTTAATCCCTTCTCCTATCCTTACCATGTTGTGCCAAAAATCATGAGCAACCCTGCATTCCTCCTCTTCTCGAGCTCCCTCACGTAGAATTTTTCCTCGCCATTATTTATCGTGTGCTTTCTTCCACCACCATTTTTATTCTATAACACAACCCTCCACCACAATGCCCCACTCCTTGCACTGCCATCCCCTACCAAAGCTACCCCAGTAACCACACACAACCTCCTCAAAGCAAACCCTCTATATCGTGCTACTTCTCTTCCCTTCCTTGTCTTTAGCCCTTCACACTAAAACTACCACCACACCACTAGGCAAACCCAAAAACCCTCCCTTCTCCTTTTACCAAACTTATTGTTTCACCATTGGGCCAAACCTACAGAAGACTAACCCTTTTACCTTTGGCTAATTTGGCCAAAGCTCTCCATTGTTGCTGCACCACTTTCCACTGAAACCCTCCCCTTTTCTTTGATCCATTTGTGATACATATTCGTCTTCCTTGCTGCACCCTGTTGACATTCTCCCCTCTCTATCATTGGCCTTACCTACCATTCTTGGTCCTGTAGCACTATCCAAGTCCACCATTGCTCATCCTTCCCTTCTCGGTAGAAAGCCTTCCACCCTTGCTGTTAAGTTTTCCTTAGCTTTCTCTTACTTTGTTTGACCGGTTAGTGATCATTAAATTATTTTAGTAATTTTTCATTATTTTTGTATAATATTATATAGCTAATACATATGTGTTTGGATGTTAAATTTCTAGGTAATTCTTGAGGACTTTAGAGAAGACTTCCTTTTTGTGTAAGCTTGGATTAGATAAATCCAATCTCTCACAAGATGCTAGAAATAATGTGTGATCATGCTAGGATTTTTTAGACCTAGAATCTTGCTAGTGTTTTATGCTTTTCAAGTATTATAGCATGCATGATAAAATGATAACATGTTGAGGGGATGATATATGTATGATTGTGAAAGTTAAGTTGTATGCATAGTAATATGTCAAATGTTTTACATTCGCATGTCTAGGATTTTTTTGGGATTTTCATTCTTGTCAAGTTATTATTTAAATTCCATGGTAAATGCCTCATGATTGCTAATGAATAGTAGTAAGGGTTACTATAATTTGCATGGGAGTGTTTTATGGTTAGCTTATAATAAATTCTATTTGTTTGACCTAGGGTTAGAGATATTCCCCTAGATGTACTTTGATGATAATTTTCCTATTTAAATGATGTATTATGCTTGAAATTTATAAGTACATGCTGCATGGAGGATGTGGTACGTGAGAGTTGCTTGATTTGGGTTTTGTGGGCACAATCCACTAAATGCGTGAAAAGTGGAAAATATAGTTAATCATCAAAATACAGAGATTACCTACGTGATAAAATAATGTGGAATATTTTCTTTTTGCCTGCTCATGACAAATCTCTCGTTATGATAATGTTTGGTATGAAATTGAATAAAATAGTGAAACTAGGGTTTTGAAGGGCATTTTGGTAGTTTTTATCTAATATATCTTTTATAATTAATTAGATGCTAGCATGGCCTTAGACTTTTGATATATTGACCTTAGCTTTAACTTGGCTTAACATAGACCTATGACCTTTGGGTTTACTTTAATTATAATTCCCAAAAAATTTTAAAAACCTATAGTTTAATAAATAGCCTTTGTTGGGGATAAATTAGCTTTTAAATTATTTAATTTAATTATTTTGTGGATTTTTGAGCATGCAAAAATGGTTGTAAATATTTCATAAATTAATTTTTTTTATTTTATCATACTCACTTTATTTAAATAATTTTCCAAACTAATATTTTACTAAAATTAATATTTTTAAACCAATATATTAAATTATAATAAATTCAATTATGAAATTAATTTATCTATAAAAAGTATTACATTTTACTATTCCAAAAATTATTTTTATTTTATTTCTCCCCATTTTCTATTTTCCTTTTTCTTTCTCCTTCTTCTTCTTCTTTTTCTTTTCTTTTTTCCTTTTCTTCTTTCTCCTTCAACTGCCATATTTATGGCCTTTCTCCCCCTTGCACTCTGGGTCGTTGACCCACTCCTTCTCTTCCCTTCTCCTCCATCTCCCATATGACATTGCCCCAGCTTACCTCCCTCCTTTATTTTCTTTCTTTCCTTCTTCCTCGGCTAGGCCAGCACACTCCTTTTTTTTTCTCTTCTTTCTCCCTCGTGCGTGGGCCGGCCCACTCCCTGTTCTTTCTCCCTCGCCTAATTGGCCTACCCCTCCTTTCCTCTCCTTCTTCTTTGTCTTCTTCTTATCCTTCTTCTTCTTCCTTTCCTTCTCCTTCTTCTTCTTCTCCATCTTCTCATTCTTCTTGTTCTTCTCCTTCTTCTTCTGCCTCCTCTCTCTCCCTCTCTCCCCCTTCCATTTTTGGGCCATACAAGCCCCTACACCGTATGCCCTTCCTTCTCCCTACAACTGCCACCTATATCATCGACTTTCACACCTCCCCCTACCACCACCCAACCGGCCACACCTGCATCCTCTCCCTCTCCTTTTTCTTCTTCTCTCCTAATTCATTTTTGCCCCGTTCGACCCTTTTTTCTCCATCTCCCAACCCCCCATTCTCCCTTCTTCTCCTCTCCTTTCCTTCCCCTATTTTGCTCTGCCACCCTTGACCGCCACTTCCATTGTCCTACCAACCACCTACACCACCTCTTGCCACCCCTACTACCACCTTACACCACCAGGCCACCCCCTTGAGCCCCTACAACCACCCCTCTTCCTTTTCCTTTTCTTCCCTCCTTCTTGGCCTCCTATCTACATCACCGCCCTTCGTCACTTCCGTCGCTTCCGCCGCCTCCTAAGCCACTAACCTACTCCCTACAACCACCACGACCACCCCTTCCCTTCCTTGGCAGAAAATTAGCCCTGCAGCCCCTCCTTTTTCTCCTTCATTTCCCTTCCTTCTTCTCCTCCACCACCCCTACAACCCACTTTGTAACCCTGCAACCGTAGCCTCTGTTTCCCTTGGCCACTAATAATCCATCCTCGACCACCACCTACACCCCCACTCCACCCCTGCATTTAGCCACTACCATAACTCCCCTCCACATGCTCTCCACTTCACCCCTAAAACCCCAACCCAAGCCACCCATTCCCTTTTCCCATTTCTCCTCTTCGACCCCCTTCTTTCCTACCTCTACATGCAGCTCATGCAACATGAGTCTGCTGCCCCTTTGACAATCTTAGCTAATCTTTTAAGGTATAACATTGGTTAAATGCTAGTATGTACTTACTTAAGTTTTTGATAAAATTTATTCCTTTGATTTCATACCTTCTAATGTGATAAATATTGATATTATTTTTAGGTATTGATTTTACTAATCAAAGCTTAAGCCTTTAACCAGGGTACTCGTAAGGTTTGATTTTTGTGGAAAATAAGGTAACCGCTAAGCCTTACTTAAACGTATGGATATACGTATGCTAGAACATTAGGGTTTTTAATATATTTATATGCATAATATGTGTTGTTAAGTATAATGTTTTAGTTGTATGTGTTGATTGATAAAAAAAAAGAACATGTCAATTTAGGTGTTATGTGTATAAATAATGCATAAGGAAGGAGTTTTGCTAGTAAAAATGAGGTTAAAAGTATATGTATGATATGATATGTTAATATGGCCATTGGTGCATAAGTAATGTTAATATAGGGGCGTTGTGGTAATTTTTGCATGTGCAAAAGGTGTGGCCTAAAAATGTGTGTGGTAGGTGCTAATATGTGTTAATGGTAATTAATAAGAGTGGGCGGCGTTGAATGATGGGTATGGAGCATTAATATTGATATTTTATGTAGTGAGGGTATTTTGGTAAAAGTGGTATAATAAGGGTAAATTGGTAAATGGATAAGACAGAAGGGCATTTTAGTAATTTTACATGGAAAGAGGATAACTTGATAATTTTTAGGTGTAAGAAAGTATTTTGGTGAATTAAATATAATGAAAAGGGTATTATGGTAATTTTAGAAAGTATAGGGGATAAAATGGAAATTTAATAAAGTGGAAGATTAAAATGGTAATTTAATAAAGTGGAAGGATAAAATGGTAATTAGTGTAAATGAAGGGCATTTTGGTAATTTAATAAAGAAGAAGGGTAAAATGGTGAATTGGTGTAAAGGAAGGGTATTTGGTGATTTGTAGAAAGACGGGAAAAATGGTAAATATAATAATGAAGAGGGGTAAAATGGTAATTATAATAATGGAGAAGGGCAATTTGGTAATTTAAACAATTAAAAGGGCAAAATGGTAGTTATAATAATGGAGAAGGCAATTTGGTAATTTAAACAAGTAAAAGGGCAAAATGGTAGTTATAATAATGGAGAAGGGCAATTTGGTAATTTAACCAATTAAAAGGGCAATTTGGTACTTTAACAATTTGAAAGGGCAATTTGGTATTTATAATAATATAGGGCGATTTGGTAATTTAACCAACTAAAAGGGTAATTTGGTAGTTATAATAATGAAGAAGGGCAATTTGGTAATCTAACCAACAAAAAGAGAAATCTGACAAGTGTAATAAATATGGAGGGTGAATGATGATACTATGGGCCTAAAGGTAATTTGGTAATTTAGATAAGTATAAAGGGTAATACGGTAATTTAACCCACTGAAAGGGTAAATTGGTAACTTGACAAGTATAAGGGGTAAACTTGGTAACCTAACACGAGTAAGGGGCAATTTGGTAATTATGTAACATGGAAAGTAATAAGGTAATTTAGCAAGTAAAGAGAAATGGCATAATAATTATACAAGCAAGGGGTATTTCGGTAATATTGTAGAGATGATAGGGGTAAATCAGTAACTCGTATCTAACATGTTAATGGGTTAACGGTGTTTCATAATAAGACTCAAGTAACATTGAATGGCAAGATAAGGGTATTTGACAATCAGTAAGTATTACAAGAACATGGTCCGACCTGGGATTGGATGGATAATTAAGGTTGCAGTATGGTGTTATTCTTATATCCATGAAGGAGGTGTCTTAATCATTTATCATGCACAATATTGTGTGTTGGGTGTGAATTATAGGCATGTTAGGGTTATGTGTGCCATGATCCTTCAATGTGAACTAACCAGACTCTAAAATTATAATGTGATTATGATATGATAACCCATATGGAATGTGAACAAATGGAAATGAATCCTAAATTGGAATTGGATGAGAAAATGATGGCTTTAGTGATTCCTCTAAGTTATCATGGATAATTGTATGAATAAGGATTACCTAATGATATCATAAACAATTGTAAGTGTATAAGTATGTAGTTGTTGTGCTTCTCGTGATCACTTTAATTAATACACTAATAATTAAAGTGGAAGACCTCAAGATCGAGAATGGTGGCTCTTTAGGGGTCGCTACCCTAAAGACGTGGTTTAGCCCACGATTATTCTGGTATTTTTTGGTGTGCCTTAGTGCCCCAACCTCGCCCTACATCTTACTCTATCTAGCTCTACAAACCTATTTATGGGGTATGCATCCTTATGGATTAGGTGTCCTTGTCAGTAGAGTACTGTGTAGCTTGTATGCACTAGTACGACCAAGGTACCTTTGTGTCCTTGGTTTGATGGTTGAAGGATACTAAGCTGTTTGTATGCACTAGTATGACTGGTGTAAATTTGTGTCTCCTGGTTCTTGATCTCCCCCTCGAGGCAAATAAATAGAACTATTGTGCTAATTAAAAAGGGAAAACACTAATAATGTAAAGTGAAAGACGATTGAGCCGAGCCTAGATGGATTATATTATGCGTATCGGTCTACTGGTTATAATAGTTGCCAGGAGCATTTTGTCTTGGAAGATGTATATGCGTACTGGTCCACTGGTTATAATAATAGCCCAGGGGAGTTTTACCCTGGAAGATGTATATGTGTACCAGTCCACCGGTTATAATATTGGCCTAGGAGCGCTTTGCCTTGGAAGATGTATATGTGTATTCTGGTCCACCGGCTATAATAGTAGGGGTTCCGAGTTCAATAAACTAAATCTTGGATGTAAATAAATCATGGAAAATACTAATCACTTATAGTGGAACACCATGTGATTTGGGGCTAGATCGATCCACCAGCGATAATAGTGGCCAGGAGCCTTTTACTCGAAAGACCGATCCACTGGCAAATAATAGTGTTCAGGTGAGTGTTGCCCTATATATTTTTGGTCCATCGGCTATAATAGTGGGATTCTTGTACTTACATGGATATAATTTGAGAGATGATGTTTGAGTAATGATATTCATAAATGGCTTGAGACCAAAAGAATACTATCATCATTACGATCTATCTCTCTTGATGGAATTGCTAAGTACGTGGATGTTGTGTTATACTTCTCTTGTTGTATGTAAGGTGTTGAATGATGTATTAGTTTGTATGTTACCATCTCATACTGTGTATGTTTTATGTGTTGCATGCAGGCCTGCCTTTTAGTGTGGTTTAAAGGGTTACTCAGTACTATAGTACTAAAGGGTTCCATTCGTGGCCCCCTGCTTATTTAATGTGTAGTGTCCCTTGTAAGTCCATTGCAGGTGCTATTCAAGAGAGCTTGGGTACGAGAGTAAGGATTATTCGAAAAATCCTTAGGGTATTTCTCTCACTCTTTTTAATTCCTTAGTAAATGATTTTACTCTTGTAGTCACTAACTATGGGCTTATATCTTTTATAACAATTTTAGTGCTCTACTCTATTTTAGATTGAATTTGTATAAATCATGTTCTATCTCTTTTAGCCTTAGCACTTGGTACTGGAACGGTATGAGTAGACCCGTCTGGTACTAAGTGTGGCGGTAATATCCCCAAAATTCACGGTCTTTACTTTTCGCTTTCGGTACCTTATTTTAAAAAAACAAAAATTTTTAGTAGTGAATTTCGGGGGTGTTACATTAATAATTGGAAATAAAAAGGAAAAAGGTTAAGTATGAAAAACCAAAATTGTTGTGTCATATGTGACTTATGTGATTACCTCATAAAATATTAATACTTAAAGTGAAAGACCTCGAGTTGGGAATAGTTGCTTTTTGGGATTAGCTAACTTAGAGGTGAGGTGTTAGCCCTCATTTGTTTTGGTTCACTAGTGTCATTGCGCCCTAGTCAAGGCCTTAGTACGTTCTATAGGTGACCTATGGGTTCTATAGGGGGTATTAATACATAAGGACTAGGTGAATGACGTTGGAGAATACCATGTTGCCTTTGTGCGCCGATATGACCAGACGTACCACTGTGTCCCTAAGTTTAAGGGAGGGTTATTGTGTTATCTTTGGGTTCCAATATGAAAAGGTGTACCAATGTTTCCCTAGGTTGATTGTATCACCTTCAGGTAATTAAGTAAAAATAGAAATATATGTTAAGTAAGAAAATGAAAAGAAATGAGTTATTGGTTCAGTAGTTGCCTCAGTGCCTTACCTTGGGTTGTTTTGGAATTGTTGGTTCGGTAGTTGCCTCTGTGTCCTACCTTGTTTTTTTTTTAGATTTGTTGGTTCGGTAGACACCCTATTGCCTTGCCTTGGCATTGTTTTGTATTGTTGTTTTGAGAGTTGTCTTAGTGCCCTACCATTATGTTTGGAATGTATTTGACTAATCATATATGACTTTGTACCTTGAAATGATGAGAAGTTAACTAGTATATTTTACTATTGAGTTTAAGATTAGATGTTTATATATGTTGTTTTATGAATACTTTTTGTGGTTATGGTACATGCTTTGTGCTCAATTATATTTTTTGGATTTTGTGTGACTATGTGAAATGTAGGTGTACTACCTCTACTTAGTATGAGGAAGTCGTACTGATACTGCTTTGGTAGATATTACGTGATGGCCATGGATTGGCATGAAGTGTATATGAACAAGAAGGTAAGTGGAGCCCTTGCTCTACTTTAGATTATACTGTTATAATGAAAATATTTATTCGTAACTTTTATCTTTGCATGAGATTCTGTTTCTGCTGAGTTAATTTGGTTACGGTTTGTTTTAGCATTAACACTTCGCATAAGAAAGGCAAGGGAGTTGGACTTTTTCTAAGTGTGACAGTAACACCCAATAATTTGGTAATTAACACTTCTACAAAACGAAAATTTTAAGTTAGTAAATTGACGGTGTTACAATTGGTTACCTTGACCCAAAATCCAAGCCAAAAATGATGGATAAGTTGATCTTCATAAAACCAATCAACTGGTGTGCCAAAAAAAAACCATTTTCTTCCTTTTTTATAAACTTTTCCAAGTCCTTTGCAAATAAAACCCAAAAACACGATAAAATACCATCAAATCATCAAGTACATGAGCCTTTACATATTATTGGCCTAATTTAGGGGATGTTATACATTGTACTTCAGAAGCATCTCTTTCAAGAGATCAAGAAGAGAAGTGAAACTTTTATTGCTTCATCCATGACCTATCTTCAACTTGTATAATCGTAACATGATTGAAAATTTATAAATTTAGTACAATCATTATATAAAGGTGTCTCCCAATTAATAACTAACTTTCCAACCATTTCTAGATGATCTCTAAAATACTCTTCAACATTATTTGTCTGGTCTTCCTTATAAGTAAAGTTATAAATAGTTTCAACATCATTGTGATTAACAACACTAGGTTCTTTGAGAAGTGAATATCCTTGGTAAATCTACCTAGCATAACTCTTATCAATTATATGTATAATGAGATGATCTCATATCTCATTTACCTCTCTCCTTATCATATTTCCACAACCCACACATGGAAAAAATATTTGCAAAGGATCTTTTGAATGTTGAACAACTATCTTAAGAAAGTCCATAACACCATTTATATATATTTTACAGACAATTTACTTGCATGTGTTCATTTATAATCCATAATGAGAATTAAAATTTCTCAAATTATAAACAAAGATGGAAAATCGCATGATATTAGCTAAGCCTAGTAAACCCCCCCAACTAGTACAGCACAACAACATTTACATTATAAATATCTAGCATATGAGTTCCATAATACTATCTATACCCTTTGTATACTCTTACTATAAAAACGCTTCTTTAGTAAGGGTATACAAAATAATCCTTTCACCCTAAGCATTGTGTATAATTATGTTTCAAAAAAAAGGGAAAATGGTAGTATAAATGGTAGTTTGGTATAATAACCACTGTGTATAATTTTACTAAAATAACGCTATTTTAGTTAGGGTATACATGGCAATTATTATACCAAGCTACCGTATATATAATGAAAAAAATTTCCTCTATGTTTTTTTTTCTTACCGAGTAATGGCACATATGAAAGTTCACATTTAAACCACCTTATATTGCATGTTGTGCATTTTGATCTGTGTACCGATGATAATTTCATTTATCCCAAATCAAATGAACACTTAGTTTTGACTGATAGGCATAAACATGCATAAATCTATCGATGAAATGTCCACATGACCCTCTCCATTTTCTAAGTCATGAAGGCTCATCCCTGGCCTTAGCCTGATGGGGGAAAAGGGAAGATGGGCCAACAAAGCAATCCAAAAAAATAGAATTAATAACAAATCAATGACACACAATTTACGTGAAAAATTCCTTCCAATGCGAAAGGGAAACAACTACAGGAAACTTTGATCCCCCTAGAAAACTTTCACTATGAAAAATTTAAGATAAAAAGTCCAGTATTCAAGTGATAACTGCATGCTACAATCATAAACCCGAAAACAACATATCTAGAAAATAATTGCAACACCCAAAGAAAAGAGTTTGCAATCCTAAAATGAATCTGCTGTAAAAACACATAAAGGTAAATATAAAGGCCACAAAACATCGATATCTTTTATAGTAATCAACAAAAAGATGTTAGAAGTAGCCTTACAAAATTTTAGCCAAAACCAATCACAATAGACCACTCAATTAAAACCAAAACCAAAACTAATTTGAGACTGCCCTAAACAAAAATACCCACTGAAATACCAACAAAAACATGACATGGAGTGCTGAAAATCAAATCTCCATCATTCATAATCAAGATTAGTTTCCTAGAAAACTTGTGTAAAAAAATCAAAATGATCTAACTGTGAAATACTTCATATATTTTCATTGATAAAACTTGTGCTTCAGAATGATCGAACTGCGAAATACTTCAGAATAATGACATTTTTTTTTGTGTTTCTACCTCTCTCTCACCTACGAGACTCAAATCTCAATTTTCTCACAATTACTCACCTTCTCACATCAAATTTATAGCTAATGTTTAGCCTTCCTAAAGTTAGGTCATAAATAAAAAAAATTAGCCTTAGTTAAAAAAATTGACTTTACCATATAGGGAGGATCCCAAATGCCCCAACAAATTCTCCCCCTCCTGATTATGTGGAGGTGATCGCTACCCCCGCGATCATACAACACACCTCAAACTTCCATCTTGGTAAGGCATTTGTCAACATATCAACCCCATTATCTATAGTGTGTACCTTATCAACCTCTATAAAATTATCATCCAAAACATCATGTATCTAATGACATCATATATCAATGTATTTTGTTGTAGAATGGAAGGTAAGATACTTATCAGAATGTATAGTGTTTTAGTTGTCACAAAAGAGCACATATCTTTCCTGAACAAAATTAATTGCTCGAATAAATTTCTTTATCCATAGTAACTCATTGCTACCTTTAGTCATAGCAATGAACTCTTTTTCAATAGTTGACAAATCAACATATTTATAAAGTCTAGACTGGCATGACATTGGCCCCCTACAAAAGTGATCAAATAACCTGAAGTAGATTTCCTTAAGTTAATATCCCCAACCATATCTGAATCAATATATCCCTTAATGACCGACTCATTAGTTCAAAGATAAAGTCTTGAACTAGAAGTGCCATGAAGATATCTAAAGAACGATTTCACTACATTCCAATGCTCTCTAATCATGTTAGAAAGGAGCTTACTAACAACTCCAACTGCATAAGCAGTATCAAATCTCATACACACCATGACATACATCAAACTACCCATGGCAGATGGATAAGGGATGTTCTTCATCTCTTACTTCTCTATATCACATGAGGGACATTCCTTACTTTAAGTGATGAGAAAGTGGAGTGCCTATGACTTTGGCATTATCCATCCTAAATCTATAAAGTATCTTCTCAATGTATTTTTCTTGAGAAAGACTCAACTTCATAGCTACTCTGTCTTGAATTATTCTGACTCTGAGAAATGGATCCAAGTCTTTCATGGAAAAAGAATTGCTTAACTCATACATCAACTTCTCAATCCTATAAGTGTTCTTGCCAACAATAAGCATATCATTGACATAGAGCAAAAAAATGATGAAATCAACATCATCAGATTTTTTACATAAAAACACAATGATTTGAAGTAGTCTTCTTATAGCCATATTGTTTAATGACAGACTCAAACTTCCTGTACCACTACCTCGATGCCTATTTCAATATATACAGACTCTTCTTAAGCTTGCAGACATGGTCTTCCTTACCCTTTCACCTAAAAACTATCTGGTTGCTCCATGTAAATCTCTTCTTTCAACTCACCATGTAAGAAAATGGTCTTCACATCCATCTACTGAACCTCTAAATCAAGATTGGTAGTAATCCTAACACAACTTTGATCGAAGACATTTTCACAATACGTGAGACGATTTATCTAAAATCAATACCTTTCTTTTTCTTGAAGCCTTTGACCACCAACCTAGCTTTATATTGTGGGAAGGAAGAATTCTCCTCTTGCTTTAATTTGTAAACTCACTGATTCTTCAAATCTGTCTTACCCTTATGCAACTTCACTAGATCAAAGGTATAGTTTTCATATGAATATTCCATCTCATCTTGCATTGCTTCAAGTAATCTATTTTTTTTTCTCTACTTTCAACAACTTCTTCATGAGACACAAGCTCTCCCCCATCAATCAAAATCACATACTTTTGTCAAGAGTTTCTAGAAGAAGGTCTATGATCTTTGGCAAACCTCCTAAGTGGAGTTGTCATCTATAAAAGTTTCTCGATGATCACCAATAACATCAATTTCTAAAACATTAATATAACTATCATGTTGTTTCTCATCCTGAGCCAAATGCTCATCCATATCATCTTCTACTCCACGATCAATAGGTTCATGTACCTGTTGCATCTTCACTAGATTCATATCTATTATTTGATCATTACTCTCAATTATGCTATTCTCTACTTTGTTTATGATAGTAATGGTCTAGTCTTCACATCACTACTTCTCACAAGATTTTTCTGCATAGGATCATATAACTTGTAGCCAAATTCATCATGACCATAACCTAGAAAGATGCATTGAATAGTATTTGGATCCAACCTTGACCTTTCATCACTGGGGACATGAACATATACCTTGCACCCAAACACAAGCAAGTGATCATATAATGCATCCCTACCAAACTAAAATCTATAGGGAACATCACCATTCAGAGCAACTATATGACTCAAATTAATCACATGTGTAGTTTTATGTAAATCTTCACCCCAAAAAGACTTAGGCAACTTTGCCTATGAAAGCATGCATTTAACTCTTTCAATTAGAGTTCTATTCATCCTCTCTACTAAACCGTTCAACTAAGGAGTCTTTGGAGGAGTATTTTGGTGCCTAAGACCTTGTTGAATGCAATACCTCTCAAACCTACCACAATACTCACCACCATTATTAGTATGAATGCATTTCAGCTTCTTACCAATCTCTCTTTCAACAGAGGCATGAAAGTGTATAAACTTATCAAACACTTCGTCTTTGGGTTCCGAGGCATAAAAGCAAAGATTTCTAGGATGATCATTACTAAAAGCAATAAAGTAAATTGCGCCAACAAGATATTTTACCTTAATGGGACAACAAATATCTCAATGCACCAATTCAAGAACCTCAGCTCTTCTTGAATGAGAACTTTTATGGAAAGAAATCATGCATTGTTTGCCTGCCATACAATGAGGAAAGTTCTCTAATTTGGCATACTTCAAACTAGATAGAAAATTATTCTTTGCCAAATAGTTAAGTCCTTTCTCACTTATGTAAATAAGCCTCTTATGCAACAACTCAAATACATCTTCGTTTGCCACTCCATTCACATGATCATTAGAAATTAAACCTTGTGTAAAATAAAAGTTAGCACATTTGTTACCTTGGGCCACAACCAGATTACCTTTGGTGAGTTTCCATTGACCTAAACCAAAGCTATTGTAAAAACCCTCATCATCAAGTTTGCTAGCAAAAATCAAATTTAGGTGAATATCTAGTGCGTGTTGAACATCTTTGAGAATAAGCTTTGTTCCTAGCTTAGTATCCAATCATACATCTCCCATGCCAATCACCTTAGATAAACCATCATTATCCATCTTAAAAACTCCACAAATATTAGGAGTAAGAAGTGAAGAATTCCTTCCTAGAGGTAACATGTTGTGAAATGCCACTATCAATAAACCAACTCGTCTCATGATTCACAATATTCTCATCAACAACAATGGAAATATCATTAGATGTGGGAACAAAAACACAATCATTAACATCATTGCTTTTCTTTTCTTGCTTGGAATTCTTGTTATCTCTCTTCTACTTGTAACAATACTTCTTGATATGCCTCATTTTGCCAGAATAATGGCATTCAAGATTCTTGTACGTACCTCTTGACTTACCATAACACTTATCTCTACCCTTCTAAAATTTTCCCTTGCTTCTCCCATGTTTTCGGTGAATAAAACATCTAAATATAAGGATGGCCCTTGAGTCCTTCTTCTCATCTCCTCATTTAGAACACCACTCTTGATAAGCTCCATGGTAATTTCACCATTTAGGTTAGATTTTGTAAGTGAGACCTGAAATGTCTCCTAAGAATCCAGTAGAGTATTAAGGAGCTGCAATGCTTGAACATCATCTTCAAACTTTACGCCCATACCCAAAAACTGATCTAACACACATTAGAAGTCATTCAAATGATCAAAAATCAAAGAACCATATTTGTATCTCAAATTCATCAATTGTTTCAAGAGATACAATTTATTGTTCTTGATCTTTGAGGCATACAAAATTTCTAGTTTATTTTATAGTGTCTTTGCATTTGTCTCATTTACAATATGGTTGTAAAAATTGTCCTCCAACCATTGTCGAATAAAACCACGAACTTGTTCATGATCAAATTGCCAATCTTCATTAGTTTTATCTATCGTTTTATTCTTAGCAAAACTTGGTAGATGCAAACTTTTAATATATAAGCGATCCTTCATTTTACCCTTCCATCTATGGTAATTATACCCATTAAAAAAGACCATCTTACTTTTATTAGCCCGCATCTTATGCTCTAATACCACTTTGATGGGGGTAAAGGGAGAATGGGTCAACAATGCCAATCACAAAATAGAAATAATGACATATTAATGACACACGATTTACATGGAATAACCCTTCTTATGCGAAAGGGAAACAACCATGGGATACTTCAGTCCATTTAGAAAACTTTCACTATGAGAAATCTGAGATATAACGTCTAGTATTTAAGTGCTAACTAGATGCTATAATCATCAATCCAAAAAAAACACAACCAGACAACAATTACAACAATCAAAGAGAAGAGTTTGCAACCCTAAAATGAAGCTGCTATAAATATACCAAAGGTCAATCTACAAGCTACAAAACAAAAATACCTTTTTATAGAAGTCAATAACCTCACAAACTTTTAGCCAAAACCGAGTACAATAGACAACTACGTTAAAGCCAAAACCAAAACCAATCTGAAACTGACCTAAACAAAAATGCCCATTTTAATACCAACAAAAACATGACCTACAGAGTTCAAAGTCAGATCTCCATTTTTCAAAATTAAGATTGGTATCTCAGAAAGCTTGTATCAAAAAATCAGAATGATCTAATGGTGAATGACTTCAGATCTCTTTATTGATCAAACTTGGGCTGAAGAGAATAATGACAGATTTTTTTTTTTGTGTTTATCTTTCTCTCACTTACGAGATTCAAAATTTAAATTTCTCACAATTACTCACCTTCTCACATCAAATTTACAGCTAATGTTTTGCCTTTCTAAAGTTAGGTCATTAATACAGATGATAAAAATAATCTTGGTTAAAAAATAGACTTTGCCACTTATAAGGAAGCCTAAATGCCCAACATGGCCAACTAGTCTAAGGGTAGATACTTCATAGAGAAAGATAAAGGAAACATGAGAGAGCAAATAATTGGTGGTTCTAGTTTTTTCTTCTCAAGAAATGAAATGATAGGCATAGAAAGAGATGTGGGGCGAAGGTAGAACAAAGAGAGGGCAACCATTTCACAACAAAAGAGGTCGAATAAAAGAAAGATGATTGCTAGAGGCAACAATGAAATTTGAAGACAATAATGGGAGGCGAGGGAATTCGTAAGAATGAGAAAAATGAACCAGAGTGAGAGAGAGGGTCAATAAGGGGAGGTTTTTTTTTGGGTTTTAAAAAGCACTAGCTTGTGAAACAAAGACGTTTGCAAAATCTAACGTCATTTCACAAATATTCAGAAAATATATTTAAAAAAATAAAATAAAGCAGTTGCACAGGAAATAAAATTGATACATATATCAACGATCCAAATTAAAATGCTTGTTAAGAGTACGAGAAATATTATACATATAGGATTTGCCATTGCCCAATGCTAAGCATCTTCTCTCAAAGCTAAACTTGTCATCATCATTATATAAATTAAGCCCACAAACGCATGGCAATTACATAATTTAAACTATTTCGATGGGCTTAACTAGCTAGTAAAGATGTAATGAATTGCTCTGTTCTTCCTTGGGAGTTGGAATATCCATCTCCATGCTTGTATAGCACGTGGATCATCCGAGCCAAGTTGAGTATTCGGGTAAGATGCGGCATAGGAGGAAGAGGAAGAGGAGCGTTTTGTGATGCTGTTTGGATAAGAAATGCCTGGTTTGTCTTTCCAAGCATTGTCCACTAGTCGGCTCAGTACGCGGCGGGCTTCTTGTTCTGAAACACCGTATTGCTTCATGTAGCATTCAACAGCTGAGGGTATGTGCTCTCTCTCCTGCTCAAGCTGACATTCAAAACAGAATGGCAGAAAAATTTAATTCATCTCTCTTAATCGAGATAAATGAAATTATTATAAGTTTAAATTATCGTTTGAGATAAAATTTCTCCTATAAGTCTTTCCTTCAAACGAAGTGTTTGTGCTTGTTTTGTATAGGATGATAGGAGAAAAAGGATACTTCCGTATTATACGTTTCTTACATAATCTATTTTCATTTTAGATATATATTTATATTAAAACGGGTATTTCTTTAAAAATGTTTTAGTTATTTTCAAATATAGAGATTAAAAACTTGAGGGCGTCTTTTCCATCCATATTATTATTACTCCATATAAAGATGAGAACTTAGTCCTAATCACTTCTTTAAGAAAATTTTAGGCTACAATTTTTATTTTTTCTTAACAAGTATCTCCAAAGAAACCCTACCAAGGGTGCCGCAGCAGAAGCATATGTAGAAGGGGCCGGCATGCAAGTGTTTAAATCTGGTTGTTATGTTAATTAGTTTACCTGCGAGACCATGTCATTCATTATTCTGCCGAAAGTGGATGCTGCACGAACGATTTCAGGTTCACTTCATAACCAATCAAATGCGACCTTCATATATTCTTCAAATGTTGGCACCTTATCCGTGTTAAGCCATTCCGTTTCAGCAAAGTAAGCCTGAGCCAATGTCTTCATCTGTCATTAATAGATTAAGCAATGATTAATAAATATGGATAGTACTTGTTAATTGTTTTGGTTTAGCAGGAATGTGCTCGAGGAGGGGGGGGGGGCGTCATCTGCAGGCGAATTTAACTAATTGGATCATAATTAATCAACATAATTGATGTTCCTTAATTTCTTCATCGGTTGGACTCCTGCCCAACAAAAAGCTTTCTCGATCAGACTTAATTAGCAAGGTACGTAGTAACATTTATAAACGCAGAAGGATATATAATTTCTTACGCCTTCTTTGACGTAGTATACAAAATGAAAGGACGCTCCTTTGTTGGCCATTTCCTTCTCCATATCTCTATACACATCAAGTAATGCACGGTAACACGATCTCATGTACTCGGGGAGTTTATCCATGGCACTGATCTCTCACCTGATCATCCATGTACGAATTTCTTCACTAAAAAGGAGCAAAGTATAGATGCGAGCATGAACAAGAATTTGAAGGTCGGTGTAATTAATTTGGCAATTGAATGGTGATTATATATGTGTATATATACCCATGTGTGTGTGTGTGTGTCTCTCTGTCTCTCTCTCTCTCCATGTATGTGCGTGTCTATATATATATATATGAAAGAGTAAGTACCTATTCACAGCTTCAGTGAATAGCTCAACTTCTTCCTTAGTACCATACACGTTGCAGATGTCATCAATGATGGATGTCATGGCACCAACTCTGGTGAAAAACTTTCTAGCAAGGCTATATTGTGGCTACTTTTAACGTCTAACTCCTTCCACCATCTACAAATTAATTAAAGACAGATTTACTAGTATATATGTATAATGAAATCTCTAGCTACTTGTTAGGATATATATATAATTACAGTGAATTAGGGGGTAGCACATAATTAATTTTCTCTTATATATCTCTTCTAGCATTGGATAAAAACGTGCAGTCGCGGCTATATATAGAATCAAAAGGTAGGTGGGTAAATGAAGTTTAGCTTACTTTACAATGATGCTTAACTCCTCCTGGTGCAGCTTTTGCAATATGTTGAAATCTAGTTCGGCAAACTTGAGCAGAATTTGATTGTGATTCTGAATTTTTCGGTAATAGGAGATGTAGTGACGTGCATCTAGTCTCGGTAAGCCCAGCCGTATAGGTTGGTCGAGGGCATGCAGTACTTGATTTGCCAAGTTATGATCATTTATATGGCCTGCCATTGATTCGAGATGAGATTTGGTGAAGTCAATAGCATCGTCAAGGATCCCTTCTCCGTGTACTCTAAGATGTGCTGCCTCGTATAAACCCAACATCCCCGCTATATCCTCCCCACCAACGAAATCTTCTTTGAACGTACCTTCCTCGTATCTGAATTTTTTGAATATATCTACATGGGTCGTGTGTGCAGTACGCACGTAAAATACAAACATAAATTACTTATATATCTGAAATTTGATGACATCTACGAGGTGTATGGTACTAAGGAAGAAGTTAAGCTATTCACTACAGTCGTGAACATGTACTAAGGCAGTTCTTTGCAACTTTCTTATCACATTATCACTCAATATTGTTTCCCTTTTGATAATTAAGAATTTATATCTGATATAATCAACATGCACACCAACATCAATGTAAGACTCCTCCACCTTGTATGAAAAGTTTGGGATTTCATTTTATCATTCATCAGCCTGGGCAATATGAGTACATCACCATGTGACACCATGCCTTCATTGTTTATAGGAGACAAGAATAGTCTTTGGGCTAGGCCAACTAGGCCACTATTTAGGGCCTAGCTCAAAAAATAGGCCCCTCCAAATATTTAGTGTATATATATATATATATAAGAATAAAACTAAAAAGAAAAAATGAACACTAGCAATAAAATAAGGGCTCGAGCCCTAGTCTTTTTCTACATATATTATACTAAGAGAAAGAAAGAAAAAAATTACCTTTGCAGCTTTGCTACTAAATAAGCATGATAAAAATGATACCTCTACTTGCATAGTCTGAAAATGAAAGACAAAGAAGGAAAAAAACTTAAATTTCAAGCATTAAGATGGCAATGGAATTCCTTCATCTTTTTTATAACTCTATTAGATATATCAAATGATAAAATCTTTTCCTCTCTCTATAATTTTAGCATCAACGATTAGTATTATTTTTTTTCTTCTATTTAACACGTTATCGATTGAAAAATTGCTATCAAGTCTAAATCCAAAGAAGAAAAAACTAGATGTTGATTTACAATTTTGCAGCTGCATTTAGATTGCTACTTTTTTCTTCTATTTGGAGAAAATAGGCACAACTATTGTTAATTGTTATTGTGTAGTGTTGCTATGCTTGGCTAAGTAAAGTCTTTGGGATAAGCCTACTAGGCCACTTTTTAGGGCATAAAAAAAATATGGGCCTCCAAACAGTTAGTGTGTGGGTATGTATGTATATATATATATATATATATATATATATATATATATAGACTAAAAATAAAGAGAGAGAAAATGAATACCAACAAAAAAATAAGGGCACGAGCCCTCATCATACATTGTACTAAGAGAAAGAAAAAAAATATAAAGCCTTTCCTTTGCCGCTTTGCTAAATAAGTACACAAAAATCAGAATGCCTTTGTTTACAAAGTTTGAAGATGAAAGACAAAGAAGGAAAAAACTTAAATGTAAAGAATTAAGATGACTATATAATTCTTTTTTTTGTAGCTCTATCTGACATATTAACTAGTACAATATTGTAACACCCCCATTTATATTATTTAAAAAATTTATTTTGTGAAGACATTAATTACTAAAGATAATGGGTGTTACTACCACACTTAGCATAAGTATGGTTCTCTCACCTTTCTGATGCCAAGTGCTAATGCTAAAACAAATCATAACCATACTAAAATATTGGGAATATAATACCATACATATATAAAAGCTATGGATAAATATTATTAGTACAAAAAGATAACCAACATACAGTAAGGGACACAAGAGTCCAAAGGAAAACTGATCATAACCATAAACTAGAACTCTAAGGTATGACACCGGTTTTCTCTAACTCTTAGAAAATGGGACATATTCCTAAGGGTTTCACTTATCCTTGCTACTCTTATATGCTTCATGCCACTCCATGACCTTCACGTAGTCATTTACAAAAGCAGTATCAATGCGACTTTCTCGTACTAAGTAAATCACAATACCTCATAAGAGGTAGCATACCTACATTTCACATAGTCACACAATAATATGAAATCATACTAAAGCACAAAACATGTACCATAACCATATGCAATAATTATGAAATAATCTATGTAATATCAAGTCTTAATCTCAACCGTGAAACATACCAGTTCATTTCACATCATCCTGAGGTACAATAGACATATCTGATTAATCAAAAGATTCCAAATATCAATGTAGGCCACTGAGGTGACTACGGAACCAATAAATCCAAAAAAATAAAATCTAAATACTAAGGTAGGAGACTGAGGCAACTACCAAACCAACAACTCTAAAATAATACTTTTCATTTTCTTACACAACAAGTACTTCCATTTTAAATTACTCGAGGGGGATACAATCAATTGAGGGATACTAAGGTAAACTCGATCATATTGGTACCTAAAGGATGGACAATACCCTTACTCTCAAATCTAGGGACACAGCAGTATGACTGGTCATACCAGGGCTCATAGGCAACACAATATCCTCAACATTGGTCATTTAGTTCTTAAGCATTGAGACCCTCTATAGGGATCATAGGTCACCTATATAGTAGAATAGGGCCTTATTGGAGAACAATGACACACTAACGAACCAAAACAAACCAGTGCTAAGTCCTCATCTCTAGGTAACTAATCCTAGAGAGAAACCATTATCAACTCAAGGTCTCATACTTTAAGTATTAATATTTTAAGAGGTGATCACAAATGTCACATAATGCATAGCAATCCGCATTTCCATACATAACCATTTTCCCTTTTATTTCTAATAATAAAGGTCAACCCTAAGGTCATTTGTAACACCCCTAAAATTTATAGTTAAAAAAAATTCATTTAACAACCAAATACAAGCACGGGGTGCTACTGCCATGATCAATACAAGCCCGGCCCCCGACCAGTCTCATACTAACCACAAGGCTAAAAAAAGTTGTCACCAAACATTAGTCAAAATTAAAACAAGACTCATAGAAAAATTGAAATGTTCATAACATGGAAATCAAAGTGCACATTAAATAAGTTATTACAACCCAATAGAGTGCATAATTAGAATTTCCAAAGAGATAAAAGATAGATTACGATAAAACAAAACCAAAATAAAATGGTACATAAATAATAAAAGAGAATCAAGCCAATGTCGCTCTCGGTCCCCGAGCCAATTCCAAAGCTGAACTCGCAGCCCCGCCCGATGCCTCATAAGTGTCATAGGCATCGATGATGGCATCTCCTATCTACACAAACTCAACAGGGCCCTCTATTTGTGGGAATGAGCAGCACTCATGAAACAGGTGGTCAGTACGCTACGTAATGAGAAAGGTAACCATGCATCTAAGGCCAAACATAGAAAGGTATATAATACAAGTAGGATCATATAGACAACATACTAGCAATACAGATAATAAAGGTTGTGCTATAGTCCGGTTAAACTCAATCATTAGATCTTTGGTTAATATGCTCATTTCACACCATGCTCTTATAAGTCCATGCGAGTACAGGAACTCCACTATTATTGCTAGTGGATCGAAAAACATACACGGCAGAACGCTCCTGACCACTATTATTGCCGGTAGATCGGTCTCCAAGGCAAAGTGCTCTTGATCACTATTATGCTGGTGGATCGGTCAAACCTCGACTTTCATGGTGTTTCACTATAATTACTTAGTGTCTTTCCCATGTATTATCATAACTTAGAGTTTGGTTTATTGAACTTGGGATCCTCTACTATTATAGCAAGTGGATCGGAAACGTACAGGGCAGAATGCACTTGACCACTATTACATGCCGGTAGATCGGTCTCCAAGGCACCCCAGCACGTGGCCACTATTATGTCTGTGGATCGGTCTAGGCTCGGCTCAATAAACTTTTACTTTAGATGATTAGTATCTTATTGTTTCTTATTCAATATATGTTTTTTCCTAGACATGAATGTTCTTTGGGCTACACCATCCGTCTACTCCCATTCTCCCAAGAGGGCCCACCTCATATCTTGGGACTCCTATACCTCCTAACATATTCTAACATCCTTTCCTTCTTCTTCTTACTCACCATGATTACCCAACTCCTAAGTGTGTGGTCACGACCTACTTCCTTATACCATCCAAGGTCAACTTCACTATCGCCCATAGGGTTTTCCCCGAACACCCTAATTGGGCCTATATGGCCCATCCTTCCCTATCTCACACAACTAAAGCTCCTTTACCACCCAACACATCACCTCACTTATATTCAACCCCGAGCATTCCAATTTACTTCCCATTTACACATGTGACCATAAAACCCTAGTTGGCCACTCAAACCCTGACACCTTTCTTTTCCCATATATCAGCTCTCCATTACTCACCTACCATCCTCTCTTCCCCATGACACCCACACTCACCCTCCATATGATATTCTTCCACTCTTTCCCTATATTCCACTCACCCTCCATTATTTTCACTTCCACAATCTCCTCCATTTAGGGTTTTCCTCCCAAACCCTAACTAAGTTTCCTATGCACCCTTATACCAACCTACGTAATATTTCTCACCCAAGGACTCCAATCATCCCCAACAACTCTTCCTTTACTTTACTTACACCCCAAGGCAACTTTTCCCATGTAAGGATCATCCCCATGCAAACTCCGTTCATCCCATGCAAACCCTAGAATTCCCCATGCAAGATTCACTTCACTCTTTTATTTTGTCCATATTTTCCTTTTATTTGTCCCCTTGTGGACCATGAGATAATTAGGTCATTCTTATATCCCTTTAGTCAACTCACTTTCCCTATTTCCCTTCTTATCCTTTTACCCCATATTCTACTATTAAAACATCCTAGCATGCATGTCCTAGAGGGTCATATGATATAACACCACAAGCACAACATACATATCATTATACACATGCCATAAGGAAGTTATATAAGCGTACCTCAACTCCAAGATGCGCTACAAGTAAGCAGTCATAATAACATAAGGTACACAAACATAGCATAACACATGGCATACAAGGCACATAACACATATAGTTGGTCTTAGCTACATCCTTACCTAAAACGGCGCTAGGTTTGGAGAACGCTCCTACGCCTCCTTAGGGTTTTGACATGATTCACCTATAAGGGGAAAATACTTTGACTTCCGTCTAACCAATATTATCGTTATTTCCTTCTTTACCCTTATCATAACCTAGTATTAGGATTACTAATAATAATAATAGTTTTATAAGTAAAAGTAGGGGTATTATTCTTAAACTAGTTAAAATAAGTCTTCGTAGTTATATGGGTCCTTGTTAAAGTATTATTAGCAATATCTATATTACTAAAGGTAATAGCTTTAATAATAATAATACTAATAATAACCTAAATCTTAGGAATAATAATAGTAGTATTAGTAACACTAAAATAGTGACCATAACAATAATGTGGATGATAATAATAATAATAACAACAACAACAATAATAATAGTAGTAATAGTAAAATTAGTAATATAGGTAATAATAACAATAATAAAATAATAATAATAATAATAGTAATATTAATAATAGTTTGAATCTTGAGAATGATAATGACAAGGGTCTTAATAATCATAATAATGGTAACATTAGTAATAATAGGGCCAAGGTTAATAATAATAATAATAATAATAATAATAATAATGGTAATAATATTTCAAATCCTAGTAATAATAATGATAGAGTTCGAATAATCATGTCAATATTAGCATTAGTTATAACAGTTCCCAAGTTAACAACAACAACAACAACAACAACAACGACATCAATAATAATGGTTCACATATTCATAATAATAATAATAATAGTAATAATATGCCGAAGTTAGTAATAATAATAATAATAATAATAATGATGATGATGATATTAACACAAATATAATAATTAACAATCTCAATAAATTATTTTTAAAAGTTAGGGAGGCTGGGGCACAACTTAGAGTGGTGGTGACCAGGCGGTGCTGGTGGTGGCGGTGGAGGAGGAAGATAAGTTGTAAATGTGGGTCTCTAGGCTGGAAGAGGGGGAGTGAGAGGGTGGTTTTGGTGGTGGTGGATGTTCTGGGTTGAGAGGGTTGGAATGGCGGTGGTGGCATAGCCCAAAGGGCAGTGTGGGTGGCGGTTGGTGTGGTGGCTGAAGGTGGAGGAGGAGGAAGGGAGAAGGAGAGGGAGGCAGGGAGAAAGGAAGGTAGGGGGAGGTAGAGGAGGCTTAGGTGGGTGTTTTGGAAGGTAGGGAGAGTGGTGGTTGCGGCGGGAACAGTAGTGCACGGTGGCACGAGGGGTAGTGATGGAGGAAAATTGGCAGTTTGGGCAGCTAATTTGGCATGGTTGCTGCCATTTGTGTCAATGACTGTGCATCCATTTTTCTTGAACGAATCGGCCTATCATGTTCTGCTCATATGATCGATGCTTCTACCTACAAATTGGAATTTCAGGGCACAAGAAAAGCGCGTACACAGGGACGATATTGCTAGGCATCTCAAGCTCCCAGTAGAGAAGATAATGTAAGCCCCGATTCTTCATCTGCCTTGAAAAAACCCAAAAAGATAGAGAAGCAAATAATTTGTGCTTCCATTTCTTTTCTTTCAGGGAATGCATCACAGCGCTTGAGGATGAAGGCTTGATATACTCGACCATCAATGAATATCACTTCAAGTCAACTGCTTCATAATGAAACCGTGTGGGGTGCTATTACTTTCACTTCCAGTACTGTTGCTCCGGTTGTTATTACTTAACAGGTTACTTTATCCATTAAAATGATGGCAGTTTATGCTTTGATGGTAGATAGGATTAGCTTATGAATGTTATTCGTGCTTAACCAAAAAAGCTGTCCAAACAACTAATACGGCATCTGCATCTTCAAGGCCGTAGGCAGCTAGTAATGTATTATGGAATTACCATTTCCTGGCTTCATTAGCCGTTCTTTTTTGTTTCAATTTTATTTGTTACATATTTTTCAATTTTATTTGTTACATATTTTTTCGTCCTTGCATAGAATCGAGGGGCCGAGGGTAGAGGTGGCAATCGGGTTTGGCGGGTTGGGTTCAGGTCGGGTCATTTGACTCTTGTGGGTTGGGTCGGATCATTGCTTTGTTTGAGTCGGGTCAGTTCTGGGTTGAGTCATTTTGATTCCGGGTTATTTTGGGTTAATTTGTCGGATCGGGTCGGGTTTGGGTCATTTCGGGTAAACTTGACTAGTAAGATCGGGTTGGTTTCGGGTCATTTTCTGGTTCACATGACTAGGTGGCTTCGGCTCGTTCGGGTCATTTTGCACAATATAATAGGTTGGTCCTGTTGGGTCTGAGTTGTTTCGGGTTAACTTAATGGGTCTGATCATTTCATGTAATTTGACGGGTTGGATTTGAGTAGTTACGGGTTAACTTGATGGGTCAGGTCAGGTCGAGTTTTGATAGGTTGAGTCAAATTTGGGTTTAGGTAATTATCATTTATTATATTGTAAATATTAGAGACAATCATACAATTACTAGTGTAGATAAATGAATTAATAATATTAGATATACTTTATTTTCACAAGTAAATAGTAAAGATATTTATAAATTTTAATAATAAAAAACATTGCATGTTAAATCTAACAAAGATATTTATCATTTATTGTAATTTATTTGATTATTTAAAATATTTAATTACTTAAAAAAGATAATTTTACAAAATAAAGGTGATCGTAACATGACTATACAATGTATAATTATCATTTATTAAATTGTAAATATTAGAGACAATCATAAGATTACTAGTACAAATAAATAAAATAAGAATATTATATGTGCTTTATTTTTACAAGTAAATAATAAAGATATTTATAAGTTTTAACAATATTATATTTGATTACTTAAAATGTTTATAAATTTTATAGGTAAAAATATTAGATATTTATCATATATTTTATTTATTTGATTACTTAAAATAAAGAATATGTCTAATTTCAATTTTAAACCATTAATTTAAATATTTGAATAGGATTTGACCGGATTTACGATTCGGGCTTAAAACCTCTAATTATATTAAATTGGGTAATTCCTTTATAGTTTTTAATCAATTGAGTATACAATATGTTTTAGAATATGTCTAATTTGAATTCTGAAATGTCAATTTAAATATTTGAATAATATTCAATCGGATTTTCAGTTCGGGCTCAAAAACTTTATTTATGTTAAATTGGGTAATTTCTAAATAGTTCTTAATCAATTGAGTATACAATATATTTTAGAATATGTCTAATTTCAATTTTAAGCCATCAATTTAAATATTTGAATAATATTAGACCGGATTTGTAGTTCGTGCTCAAACCCTAATTATGTTAAATTGTGTAATTTCTGAATAGTTTTTAATCAACTGAGTATACAATATGTTTTAGAATATATCTAATTTCAATTTTGAACTGTCAATTTAAATATTTGAATAAGATTTGACCGGAATTGCAGTTCGGGCTCAAAAACCTTGATTATGTTAAATTGGGTAATTCCTTAATAATTTTTAATCAATTTAGTATACAATATGTTATAAAATAGACCAGATTTATAGCACGATGGTGTTCAGAGTTAGTAATTTTTAGTTGGTAACAATTGTAATTACAATTTCATTAGGTAACCAGTAACCACTATAATTACATTTTCAGAGTCTGAGTTTGATTTTTTATTTATTATAAACTTATGATCTATGTACTCTATGTAAATTAATATAATATTTGTTGTTTTAAAAATTTGCATCAAAAGTTGGAGCTATGAGATTTTTTTTATTCTAAATGATATTGTATAGAATGTCTAGGGTAAAAGTATGCAAAATAAGTACAATTTATAAAATACTATATTTTTAAAAGTTTTAAATGAATAATAAAATATGTGTAATTTATTATTATTATTATTATTATTATTATTATTATCATCATCATCATCATCAGCATCATCATCATCATCATCATCATCATCATCATCATCATCATCATCATCATCATCATCATCATCATCATCATCATCATCATCATCATCATCATCATTATTATTATTATTATTATTATTATTATTATTATTATTATTATTATTATTATTATTATTATTATTACATATTTTGATGTCTAGTTGGGTCAATGTCGGGTCGGGTCGCTATGAGGGCATGGGTTGACATCAGTCGGATCGGGTTGGGCGGGTCGGATCAACTATTACCGGCTCTAGCCAGGGGGTAGAAAAAAAAATGAAAGAATTAATAAAAGAAAAATGCAATGTGTCCAGTCCCATATTATGTGCATATTTCACCGACAACTCAGATTCGAGCAACAGCTATGGCCTTTAGTACTAGCTTGTATTGTAGCATAATATGACGCTGACCTATAATAAAGTGTGGATAAAATTGAATGTCCATATATGTTTTGATATTGTTTTTTAGATATCTATTTTATATTTTTAAATTAAATATTTAAAAAATTCAAATAAGATATAGACGAGATTTGAATATATTCAAGATTTATATAAAAATATTTTAATAATTTTTGTAAGAGTTTTTTTTAAAATAAAGATTGTTATATTCATATTTATATAAGTAATTTATTGTCAAAAAAGTAATAAAGTATTATTATAGAAGTTTAAAATAAAAAATAAATATATTTTAAAAATTTTAATGTGTAAAAGCATAATATTATGATGTATTTTTGAAATAATTAATAAAATATTGAATATTTTCTTGAATTGAGTAATTTAGTAAAAAATTGAATATTCTAAATGTTGGATATTTAAATATTAAATAGGATTTTTTGCATATTGGATTGAATTTTTAGATCTGGCATTATTTGTAAAATCTTACTAGTGTGTAATATGGAGATAATTCTATATAAATTTGGATAGAAAGCTAGAAATTTATAGGGTTTTTCGAGGAATTAAAAGTGGGACAACTAGCAAATGATTTTGTTAGAGATGAGTTAGTGGGTGGATGTATACGTAGGTTCGTAAATAAGTTGAGCCAAATCATTTGTTTTTGAGTTCAAGTTTAACTTATTTGATAAATAAATCTAAAATAAGACTCAGACTATGTTTGTTTATTTAAATGAACTACTTGAGTAGAATTTTTAATGACTAGCTAAATTCACAAGCTCAGACTATAAATAAGTGTAGTTAAACTTTTTTAAACTTGGATTGACTTGTTTAATAAACAAGTATTAACATGAAGCTAATGTTTAATTCATTTTATTAAACAAACTAACTAAACCAACCTTTTGATTTACAATCTTATAAGTAATGGGTTAGTGGCGGAGCTAAGGCTTTCCTATGGTGTCTCGAGACACCATAGAGCCTAAGTCGGAGTCATTAGGTATTATTAACATATAAGGTATTTGATTTATGTTGTATAAGAAGGATACCATACAAAAAATTGCAGTACCCTAACTTTCTCGTGTCATTTGAGAAAGGTTGGAGGTTCAAGTATTGATTAATGTATTTTTTTTTGGCATGATTGTTTTATTTTCAAATCACAATGTTTGGTGCTTGTATTTATTACATGTTAGTTTTCCCCCACTTCTCCCCTCTCTATCTTGCGCCCTACTTTAGCTTCAGACCTTCTTCTTCTTCACTCCCATCTACGTTGTTGGCTCGTCACATTGGCAATTGATCATCATCCAACACCTGTGCCGCTGCTTTTGCTTTGTTGGCTTGACTATTGCTGAGTCGTCCGTTGTCACCGCCTGGTGGAAATCTGTACTTTAACTCCTCAATTTCTTAGGTAAATTTTGATATATATTTTTCCTTAGTTTAGTAGTTACAAATTAATATATAGCTTTATGTTAATTGATAAGTTAAATATTAATAAGTTTTCTTTGATTACGAAACTCCAATTGATTAAACTTAGGCGATTATGAAACCCTAATTGATTAGAGATTGATTACTTTTTGTTAATTAATTATCTTTCTCAATTATTATGAAACCTTAATTTACCAATTAGTTTGTTAATTGAATGAATTGTTTAGTTATTTAGTTAATTATTGGATTAGTTTGTTGTAACATTATATCACATATTAAATTTTGTTAAATCTCTTAGTTAATTAGTTAAATTAATTTACCAATTAGTTGGTTAATTGTATGAATTGTTTAGTTATTTAGTTAATTGTTAAATTAGTTCATAAAATTATATTACCTATTAAATTTTCTTAAATCTCTTAGTTAATTTGTTAAATTATATAATTTTTTAATTTAACATTACAAAACCCTAATTTAAGTACAATGCATTGTTATTTTTGATATTGTTTATTAATATTATTTTATATAGGATACCATGTAACCTAAATTCTAGCTCTTCCTCTGCTTATGTGTATGTGTCATTGCAAGCATTAAAAGTTACTTTTAGAACATGCGCATCAATTAGATTTTAATTTAGGTTTGTTTATCTTTTCTATACAAAAAAGTATTTTAGTATCCATTAAGAAATCTATTTATTTGGATCTTTATATCAATCATTTTTAACTTAAATCCCATATAATTATCTACTATAATTATTTCAATACATTTATTATTTATTAAAAAATTATTTTTAAACTATTGCTTCCCACATTTTTTTAACTCGTATCGATAAAAAAAGAAGTTGAAGCATTAGTTTCCCAGATGGAACCCAAGACCTTCTGCTCTTATTATTTCTAAACTGATGCGAAGATAATGGAAAATTTATCTTTCACAATGAAAAATCTTTTATTTTGTTCCTTGAAATAGGGAAGATCTTCAAAGTTATGTGTATTCAACAATGTTGCACTCGTGAATTGAATCTCCAACAAATCCATTCAATTCTAAAGTGAAATTATCAAATTTTATTTAAAGAATAAACTCAAACTCTCAAGATAATTCTAACTTGAATAGGAGGAAGAATTTAGCAATTTTGCAATTATTATTTTACTTCATTTGTTGTTTTATGTACAGGTTTGGCACATATGTATATATATAGATACATGAGAGCTTAGTTCCCCCTTTATTAACCAAGTCTTCTAGCTAGCTAAATAGAGAGCTAACTTAATGCACTACATGCCATATTATACATATATTGATATACAATTGCAAGTTACTGGACATTACAAAGTTTACATAAAATATTAAAGCTAAACAAAATCCTACTCATGTAATACATTGAATAATCATGTAATCAAGCTTCGTGTCTTATGACTTTATCTTTTATGTAACTTTGCAATCCTTATCTTGTCTACTAGATGCCTTTGGGGGAATTCTTCTTCTTGTAAACATATATAATACCTGTAAGAATCAGTTAACAAAAATATCATTAGAATTATCATAAAGATGTTCTTTAAACTTAATTAATACTTAAACCAAGAGTTCATAAAAAGAGAAATTAGAAGAGTCCTAGTATAGAAATTAGAGTACACGTAAAAAGTTACATATCTCAAAGTCCGAAATCAAAATTCCTCAAAGGGAATAATGTCTACAAACGATAATGTGAGAGAATCTGGCCCTAAAGGATTAGAAGCACTATTCACTGAGTCATTTCTAATCCACATAATTTTCATATAAGGGAAGTTCTTTCCCATAGATTTTATCATTTTCAAGAAATAAAATTTTGATTTTGAACCACTATGTAATCCAATGCAGGAAAGAAATAACATAAAGAAGCAGAATGACATAAAGAGAGAATCTGGCCACTTCACTCCGATCATCGAATCGAGCCTATGATCAACACTCAGCCCCACCTGATACCTCATGGACATCGAAGGCATCAAACTATGCATCACCCACCTGCATAAAGTCAGAAGGGCCTTTTGCTCGTGGGAATGAGCAACACCCATGAAAAGGGTGATTAGTACGCTACATACTGAGCAAGTGAACTACACACTAAGGCCAACACATAGAAGCATATAAAACCAAGGAAAATAATAAAAACAACATATAATCCAATATTATAACATAGTAGCCTACGATCATTCAGATAAATATACAAAGGTCCATTTATAGTCCGAATTAATTAATTAATTAATTAATTAATCTCTTATCGATACTCATTTCACAACATGCTCTTTATCAAGTCTATGCAAGTATGGGAACCCCACTATTATAGCCATTGGACCAGAAACATACGGGGCATAAAGCTCTTGACCACTATTATTGCCAGTGGACAGAAAACATACAGGGCATAAAGCTCTTGACATTATTATTGCCGGTGGACCGGTATGGCCCTTATTCTCATGTTGTTTCACTATAAGTACTTAGTGTCTTTCACATGTCTTAACATAATTATGTTCGGTTTGTTGAGCAGAGAGTCCCCCTTTATTATATCCCGTGGACTGGAAACATACAGGCATAATGCGCCTGACCACTATTATTCGCTGGTAGATCGGTCACACATAGGGAAAAACCATTTTAATACTACGAAATAATAATAATCATAATGGTATTTTTAGTAGGAGGGAACCTAATCTTTAGTGTTCCCTCTGCTAGGTGAGACCAGTCAAAGCCTTAAGGAGACGTAGGAGCATGCTCCAAGACTTGTGTCGTATTAGGTAAGGGTGTAACTAAAGCCTTATGTGTTTTATGTGTATTATATGCCTTTGATGCCTTGTATAATGTTGTGTCGTGTATCATGTTCTATTAGTTAACTATTTTATGTATGGAGCAGGTTGGAGTTCAGGTATGCTTACGTGCCTTCTTATTGTATATGTTGATATTTATATGTGGTGAAATGATGTGGAATGTGATGTAATATGTTATGACCCTTTAAGACATGCATGTGAGGATGTTTAATGTGGTTGGTGGGGTGGAAAGGATGAAAATGGAAAATGGGGAAGTAAGTTGAATAAAGGGGAGTAAGTTGACTAAAGGGAAATAAGATGACCAAGGGGTGTGAGTTGACTTGAATATTTTAATGGTCCATGATTGGATGAATAAAATGGGAATTTTAAATAAAATAAAATAGTGGAAGAATCTAGGGTTTTGCATGGGAGAATCTATGATTTTACATGGGAGAATCTAGGGTTTTACGTGTGAGTTTTAGGGTTTGCATGAAAAAGTTTGCAGGTTTACATGGGAAGGTTAGAGTCTGCATGGGAGTAAAATTCACGTTTGAAAAGTTGACTTGGGGTGTGAGGAAGGAAATTGAAGAGTTGTTTGGGTGTTTGGAGGCTTTGGGTGAAAAATAGTATGTAGAACAGTATAAGGGTACATAGGAGATTGAGTAAGGGTTTGGAGGGAAAACCATAATTTGAGGAGGTGGTAAAAAGGAGAAATAAAGGATGGTGAGTGGAGTACGAGAGGATTATGAAAATGATCAAGTAAGGATGAGCATGATTGGTATGGAAAAATAAGAAGTGGAATGTGAGAAATAGAAGGGTGACATGTGGACACGAGGAAGCTAGGGTTTGTTGTGGCAAGTTAGGGTTTGGTGTGGTTACTCAGGGTTTTGTGAACACACATGTACTTGAGGAGTAAGGCGTCATGATGAAGGTTGAATCTAAGAATTTTGAAATATGGGGTGTTAAAATAGTTGGGCCATGTGAACTGGAGCAGGATGGACCACATATGTCTAAATTAGGGTTTTGGGATAAAACCCTAGAGTAAGGTGTTGAGTGGACGTGGAAGAGTAAGGTAGTGGGCCTTGACCACATAGATGGGAGATGGGCTCTAGTGTGAGTTAGGATATGGAGGAAAGGGTGTTGGGCCAAGTTAGGAGGTGCAGGAGTCTTACGACATGAGACAGGTTCTTTTTGAGGATAAGCATAGAGGGGGTTAGTTATGCATGTCTAGGGTTAAAATTTTGAATAAGACACTTAAGACATTAATAATGTAATGTGGAAGATTAATGAGTTGGGCCCAGACTATTCCAACAGTGAATAATAGTGGTTAGGGCATTTTGCCCTATGTGTGACTGATCCATTGGCAAATAATAGTGGTCAGGCGCATTATGCCTGTATGTTTCTGGTCCACCGGCTATAATAGTGGGGGATTCCGTGCTCAACAAACTGAATATAATTGTGCTAAGACATGGGAAAGACACTAAGTACTTATAGTGAAACACTATGAGAGTCAGGGCCAAACCAATCCACCGACGAATAATATTGGTCAGGAGCTTTATGTCCTGTATGTTTCTGGTCCACCGGCTATAATAGTGGGACTCCCGTACTTGCATGGACTTGAGAAAGAGTATGGTGTGAAATAAGTATCAATAAGAGATTAATTAATTAATTAATACGGACTATAAATGGACCTTTGTATATTTACCTGAATGATCGTAGGCTACTATGTTATTATGTTGGATTATATGTTTTTTTTATTATTTCGCTTGGTTTTATATGCTTCTCTGTTTTGGCTACCTTGCTTAGTACGTAGTGTACTGATCACCCTTTTCATGGGTGCTGCTCATTCCCACAAGCAGAAGGCCCTTCTGACTTTGTGGAAGTGGGCGATTCATATTTTGATGCCTTCGATGTCCATGAGGCATCAGGCGGGGCTGGATGGTGATCATGGGCATGGTTCAATGATCGAAGTGACGTGGCCGGATTCTCTCTTTATGTCATTTTGTTTCTTTATGTTATTTATTTTATGTATTGGATTTTCCTGAATTAAACATTATCGTTTGTAGACATTATTCCTTTTGAGGAATTTTGATTTCGTACTTTGAGATATGTAACTTTTTATGCGTACTCTGATTTCTATGTTATGACTCTTCTAGTTTCTCTTTTTTTGAAATCTCGGTTTAAGTATTGATTAAGTTTAATGAATATCCTTTTAGCCTTAGCACTTGGTACCAGAACGGTCGAAGTGAACCGGTCTGATACTAAGTGTGGCTGTAACATCCCCAAAATTCATAGGTTTTAATTTAAATTTTTCCGTTTAAAAAAAATAGTGAATTTTGGGTGTTACAAGTCTAGTACATGAGTCGCATCATTTATTTTATTACAAGGAATAAAATATGCCATTTTAGAAAACTTATGAATTAAAATCATTTTCCCTTTGTGTCCTCGATAACTCTAGGATAATGTCCATACTAACCCCCTCCTATGATTGACTAGGAATTAGTAAAGGAGTATACAAGACTTTATGGAAGATACTATTACTCTTCTAACAAGTCACACATCTCCCAATAATAGCTTGTACTACTTTTATCATTCGTATCCAATAGAAATTCTCTTGTATTATTTCCAAAGTTTTATGAACACCAAAATGACCAGCTATACCCCCTCATGTATTTCCTTAACAAGTAAATCACACACTCTATAACGAGGTATACACAACTAATTAAGTTTAAAAGAAGTCATCTTGAAGTACATAATTACCTCGATTATGATTCTTTTTACATGCATCATAAATCTAAAAGAAATCTTCATCTTTTGTATAGAAATATTTCAACATTTCAAAACTTAATAACTTATCATCCAACATAACAAGTATCAAAGACCTTCTCGATAATGCATCTGCTACAACATTTTCTTTCCCATCAAAATGTTGGACATAAAACATGAAGGATTGTAATAAATTAACCCATTTTGCATGCCTAGGACTAAATTTGTTTTGCCATGCAAATATTTTAAATTTTCATGATCCGAATAAAAAATAAATGGTTTAGGTCTCAAATAATGGCTCCATGATTATAATCTTCTTATGATAACATATAATCCTTTATTATACGTGGAGTAATTTCATTTGGCCCAATTTAATTTTTCACAAAAGAATGTAATGAATCGTTTTTCTTATGAGTGTACATCTCCTACCCCTACATTTTTCTATAGATTTTAGCTTCTTTTAGTTTATCAAATAATCTCCTCAAATGAATAAGATGATCGTGCTCATTTTTACTATACACAAGTATATCATCTAAGTATGCCATAATGAATTTTCCAAGAAAAGGACAAAGAACTTCATTCATTAGTATCATAAATGAACTAGGTGCATTACACAATCCAAAAGGCATCACAGTCCATTTATAAAAACCATAATTTGGTTTACAAGAAGTTTTCCAATCATCTCTTTCTCTTATTTTCATTTGATGATATCTACTCCTTAGATCAATTTTAGAGAATACTTGTGCTCCACACAATTCATCTAACATGTCATCTAATCTAGGCATAATAAATTAATATTTAATAATTATATTGTTCACAACTCTAGAGTCAATACACATGTGCCACGTACCATCTTTTTTTTTTTGGAAAAGTGATATAGGTACACAATATGGACTCATGCTCTCTCTCACAAATCCTTTTTTTATGAGCTCTTGTATATGTCTCTATAGTTCCATAGTGTCTTTCAGATTACATCTATAGGCAACTCAATTAGGTAAAGACATACTAGAAATTAAGTTTATAACATCTTCTATTCATATTTTAGGTAGTAATCCATTTGGTAAATCATCAAGAAATACATCATTAAGCTCATTTAATCGAGGATTAATTTAAATTTTCTCCACTTGTAGAGATTCTTTGATAATCAACACATAACAACTACCTTCTTCTTTAATACATTCTATCATAATCTTTTCATGCAAAAATAAGCTCTTTTTATTTTTGACTATGCTATCATTATGACATTTAGAAGGATTAAGTTTGTGCCTTTTCTTATCCTTCTTAATAAGATACTTAGTAGTAATATCATTATGAATAATATATCTATCATATTTCTTTGTGATTCCTAATAAGATTCCATATGCATCCATAGGTAAAATATCATGTAGCACATCATCAAGATAATGACCAATTTGAAATAAGATTAGGGTTTGTTTGGTTACCTTGAATCCTTTATCTTTGTTAAGCTATTAAAGCGAATAAGGCTTCAGATGCAGCGTTGTCTCTAATCCAACCTTCTTCACCCTCCTCTCATTAGCTACATTTGTACACAATCCACTATTAATGTTAACCTAATAAACTGTGTCTCCTACTCTTCCTTTAGTCTTGAGTATCTTCTCTTGTTGGTTGGGTTTCTCATTAGCTTGAATTTGAAGTAATCTTTGCAACATATAACAAGCGTTTCTCTTATCATCGGATTCACTTGAAATTACTTCACTTGTATCAAACTCAAGGTCTTCATCATAAGCCTCCAAAGCTTCAATCTCTTATATGGACAACACTATTTGATTGTGACATTCTCTATAAAAGTTTTCACATAATCAACATTTAAAACATTGCTTTGTAAAAACCTCATTGACCTTAGCCTTGCCTTTCTCCTCTGGGGTAGGTTCTTGTTTCTTTTCAACATTTGCAGAATTTGAGGTACCCATCCCATACGTTGTAGCTAGTGCACTCGAGTAGTACTTTGTAGAAGAAAATGATTTGGCATGAGACATAGTGGACTTGATTTGTCTTTAAAATTTTAAAGATAACTTAATCATATCATCAAGAGAATCATATAAACAAGTGATGCATGATGCCAAACAAATGGAACCAAGCTAAGCATTGGTGCTGAAAGTTGGGAAAGCTTTCAACACAACTCAAAAAATAGAATGGAGATGAAGAAGAATCTAAAGATAAAACTTGGTTTTGAAGCATTCAAACCCAATTACTTTCATCAACCAACTAAAGTTACAACACTTAGCATAATTGGTGTAAGATTTAAACTAAACTCAAGAACAACACAATCATGAGAATATCAAACAACTAATGATAGTTTTTTTTATAAAAAGTATATTATGCAATTCTTTATAGCCTCCTTCCCCTTTCAAAAGGTAAGAGTCGACTACTAGGGGTTATAAATAGATTGCTAACCATGTGGGTTAGTTTAGTTACACCCTCACCCTTGGTTGATACTACTTATGCTAACTAAAGTTTACAAGACTCCAATCAACTAGTGCTGATTGTGTGTCAACTTCTAGTAGCCATCCATCATTAGATGGATGTTAATAAAACCTATGTAAATGCTGAGGAAAAATAAATTACATGTTAGAAAATTTTAACAACACACTTTAACTAAGTTTAGCTAATAAAGGAAATAAGAAAAAGTACAACCTGCTCGATTGATGGCTATTTGATTTTGCCAATTTGGATGGTTGCTTCTCCACAAATTAAGCCCGATTTGGAGGGCTTAGAACTTCCCATAATCACCTTGCTAATGTCCTTAATTCTTACACAAAATATGGATAGCAAATCAGGCCTTGATTCAGCCGAAAAATTAGTGGAGTGTGGAGGTGGATAAGGTGGCGGCTTGGTTAAATAAAAGTGAAAACATATTGTAGCCGGTTGAGGGTGGGATTTTGTGGAGCTATGCAATAGCTAGATGAAGCTATATTTACATGGGGTTTTGGAGTTATGGCTGCTAGATAATCTAGTTACTTATTAACCAAAATGAGAAGAGTTTTGAAGTCTTCAACTTTGGAAAAATTAATAAGTAGATTATCCTTAGTTTTGATTGCCTTAGATGCTCCAACATAAAAAAATTTCAACTTTATCTCGAATCATCATGTTAAGGTCACTTAGAAATCCAGAACATATTTGTTCTTTTTTTTTTCTCATGGATTTCATATACAAGTGCTAATCTTTCAAAATCTCTAACATATTCTCCAACACTTAGACACCCTTATCCAAGAGTAGTCAATCTAATGTAATTATATTGCTCATACTCCTTATGTACACATTTTTTTCCTCTAATTTTTATTAAGCTTATCCCAAGATATGATTTTATATTTACCTTATCTTTCTTTAGCCCTTTTCAAGTTATCATACCATATCTTATCAGACTTCTTAAACTTAAGAGTATCTAGTTTACACTATTTCTCATCATGATAATCCTTTAATTCAAATATAGCCTTTACCTCATGTAACAACTCAAGAAATAAATCAATAGCAAGTTTACCATCAAAATTGGAAAGATCAAGTTTGATACCTTTATCTTCTATTTGATGATGCTTTGGTTGATGGTCATATAACCTTTGATTGCTTCCACTTCCTTGTGACTTTTACTTATGGTATGTAGGTGAGTTCAAATATCTCCCTCTTGCTGGGTTGGTTGACTTTGTTGCAATTCCCATTCAATCTCCATAGAACTACCTTTTCTCTTGTATATTTTGGACTTAATATTCTTGGCAAATCGATGCTCCATCTTTTACAATTAGGTTTGCATTATTGGAAGTTGTTTGATTTGATTATTAGTTGCATCTAAGTTGGTTGAGACCTTTTGAATTGCCTAAAAAATAGCTTGAAAGCTCAACTCTCCATCCATTGTAATCAACTTTCTAACACACTCAACAAATGGTTAGTAATTCCTAGGGTTTGATTAGAAACCCGAATCGACTAATATCCTATCTCGGTCCTTGTTTGGTTCTTGTAGGAAATTTTGACTCTAATGAATCAAAGCACATCTGACAATGAAATATAACACACCCACAAATGAGTTGTTACACCTTATATGTTTCTTGATGAATTCTTGAAGTATAATTCAACAAAGAAATCTCGATATCATCCGATGGACTTCAACATTTTTACACATGTTCTATATCCTTTTCATGTAATATGCTTAGGGTAAGATGAATGCACTAATATTATGACTTATTAGATGTAAAACTTAATTAGGTTAAAATATACTAGAGGATGCATATTAAATTTTAAATCTGGGATGGATTGTAATCGGTATCCACTTCATCGAGTAAACCTAACCAGGTTACCTCATAAATTTTACTTGGATATTTCTACCTGATTTTTCACCTAGATATTTATCATATCCCACTGGACACCCTTAATTTTTTCCTTCTTCTCCCGCCCCACACGTTGATCCTACTCCTAAAAAACCATCACCATACACAACCCTGTGCCATATCTCCCCTCTCCCCTATGTTTTCCTCTCTTTTTTTTGCTCCTATTTTCCATTTTCGATACCCTCTTCTTAATCCCTTCTCCTATCCTTACCATGTTGTGCCAAAAATCATGAGCAACCCTGCATTCCTCCTCTTTTCGAGCTCCCTCACGTAGAATTTTTCCTCGCCATTATCCATCGTGTGCTTTCTTCCACCACCATTTTTATTCTGCAACACAACCCTCCACCACAATGCCCCACTCCTTGCACTTCCATCCCCTACCAAAGCTACCCCAGTAACCACACACAACCTCCTCAAAGTAAACCCTCTACATCGTGCTACTTCTCTTCCCTTCCTTGTCTTTAGCCCTTCACACTGAAACTACCACCACACCACTAGCCAAACCCAAAAAAACCCTCCCTTCTCCTTTTACCAAACTCATTGTTTCACCATTGGGCCAAACCTACAGAAGCCTAACCTTTTTACCTTCGGCTAATTTGACCAAAGCTCTCTATTGTTGTTGCACCACTTTCCACTGAAACCCTCCCCTCTTCTTTGATCCATTTGTGATACATATTTTTCTTCCTTGCTTCACCCTATTGACATTCTCCCCTCTCTATCATTGGCCTTACCTACCATTCTTGGTCCCGTAGCACTATCCAAGTGGACCATTGCTCATCCTTCCCTTCTCGGTCGAAAGCCTTCCACCCTTGCTGTTAAGTTTTCCTTAGCTTTCTCTTACTTTGTTTGACTGGTTAGTGATCTCTCACAAGATGGAAAATCGATGCTCCATCTTTTACAATTAGGTTTGCATTATTGGAAGTTGTTTGATTTGATTATTAGTTGCATCTAAGTTGGTTGAGACCTTTTGAATTGCCTAAAAAATTGCTTGAAAGCTCAGCTCTCCATCCATTGTAATCAACTTTCTAACACACTCAACAAATGAATAGTAATTCCTAGGGTTTGATTAGAAACCCGAATCAACTAATATCTTATCTCGGTCCTTGTTTAGTTCTTGTAGGAATTTTTGACTCTAATGAATCAAAGCACATCTGACAATGAAATATAACACACCCACAAATGAGTTGTTACACCTTATACGTTTCTTGATGAATTCTTGAAGTATAATTCAATAAAGAAATCTCGATATCATTCGATGGACTTCAACATTTTTACACATGTTCTATATCCTTTTCATGTAATATGCTTAAGGTAAGATGAATTCACTAATATTATGACTTATTAGATGTAAAATTTAATTAGGTTATACTAGAGGATGCATATTAAATTTTAAATCTAGGATGGATTGTAATCGGTATCCACTTCATCGAGTAAATCTAACCAAGTAACCTCATAAATTTTACTTGGATATTTCTACCTAATTTTTCACCTAGATATTTATCATATCCCACTTGAAACCCTTAATTTTTTCCTTCTTCTCCCTCCCCACACGTTGATCCTACTCCTAAAAAACCATCACCCTACACAACCCTGTGCCATATCTCCCTTCTCCCCCATGTTTTCCTCTCTTTTGTTTGCTCCTCTTTTCCATGTACGATACCCTCTTCTTAATCCCTTCTCCTATCCTTACCATGTTGTGCCAAAAATCATGAGCAACCTTGCATTCCTCCTCTTCTCGAGCTCCCTCACGTAGAATTTTTCCTCGCCATTATCCATCGTGTGCTTTCTTCCACCACCATTTTTATTCTGCAACACAACCCTCCACCACAATACCCCACTCCTTGCACTGCCATCCCCTACCAAAGCTACCCCAGTAACCACACACAACCTCCTCAAAGCAAACCCTCTACATCGTGCTACTTCTCTTCCCTTCCTTGTCTTTAGCCCTTCACACTGAAACTACCACCACACCACTAGCCAAACCCAAAAAAACCCTCCCTTCTCCTTTTACCAAACTCATTGTTTCACCATTGGGTTAAACCTACAGAAGCCTAACCCTTTTACCTTCGGCTAATTTGGCCAAAGCTCTCCATTGTTGCTGCACCACTTTCCACTGAAACCCTCCCCTCTTCTTTGATCCATTTGTGATACATATTTTTATTCCTTACTGCACCCTTTTGACATTCTCCCCTCTCTATCATTGGCCTTACCTACCATTCTTGGTCTTATAGCACTATCCAAGTCCACCATTGCTCATCCTTCCCTTCTCGGTCGAAAGCCTTCCACCTTTGCTGTTAAGTTTTCCTTAGCTTTCTCTTACTTTGTTTGACCGGTTAGTGATCCTTAAATTATTTTAGTAATTTTTCATTATTTTTGTATAATATTATATAGCTAATACATATGTGTTTGGATGTTAAATTTCTAGGTAATTCTTGAGGACTTTAGAGAATACTTCCTTTTTGTGTAAGCTTGGATTAGGCAAATCCAATCTCTCACAAGATGTTAGAAATAATGTGTGATCATGCTAGGATTTTTTAGACCTAGAATCTTGCTAGTGTTTTATGCTTTTCAAGTATTATAGCATGCATGATAAAATGATAACATGTTGAGGGGATGATATGTATGATTGTGAAAGTTAAGTTGTATGCATGGTAATATGTCAAATGTTTTACATTCGCATGTCTAGGATTTTGTTGGGATTTTCATTCTTGTCAAGTTATTATTTAAATTCCATGGTAAATGCCTCATGATTGCTAATGAATAGTAGTTAGGGTTACTATAATTTGCATGGGAGCGTATGCACATGATTATGGTTAGCTTATAATAAATTCTATTTGTTTGACCTGGGGTTAGAGATATTCCCCTAGATGTACTATGATGATAATTTTCCTATTTAATTGATGTATTATGCTTTAATTTTATAAGTACATGCTTCATGGAAGATGTGGTATGTGAGAGTTGCTTGATTTGGGTTTTGTGGGCGCAATCCACTAAATGTGTGAAAAGTGGAAAATATAGTTAATCATCAAAATACAGAGATTACCTACGTGATAAAATAATGTGGAATATTTTCTTTTTGCCTGCTCATGACAAATCTCTCGTTATGATAATGTTTGGTATGAAAATGAATAAAATAGTGAAACTAGGGTTTTGAAGGGCATTTTGGTAATTTTGATCTAATATATCTTTTATAAATAATTAGATGCTAGGACGGCCTTAGACTTTTGATATATTGACCTTAGCTTTAACATGGCTTAACATAGACCTATGACCTTTGGGTTTACTTTAATTGTAATACCCAAAAAATTTTAAAAACCTATAATTTAATAAATAGCCTTTATTTGGGATAAATTAGCTTTTAAATTATTTAATTTAATTATTTTGTGAATTTTTGAGCATGTAAAAATGGTTGTAAATATTTCATAAATTAAAATTTTTTATTTTATCATACTCACTTTTTTTTAAATAATTTTCCAAACCAATATTTTACTAAAATTAATATTTTTAAACCAATAGATTTAATTATAATAAATTCAATTATTAAATTAATTTATCTATAAAAAATATTAAATTTTACTATTCCAAAAATATTTTTATTTTATTTCTCCCCATTTTCTATTTTCCTTTTTCTTTCTCCTTCTTCTTCCTTTTCTTTTCTGTTTTCCTTTTCTTCTTTCTCCTTCGAGTGCCATATTTATGGCCTTTCTCCCCCTTGCGCTCTGGGCCATTGACCCACTCCTTCTCTTCCTTTCTCCTTTTTTTTTCTTCTTTCTCCCTCAGTCTTGGGCCGACCCACTCCCTGTTCTCCCTCCCTCGCCTAATTAGCCTACCCCTCCTTTCCTCTCATTCTTCTTCGTCTTCTTCTTATCCTTCTTCTTCTTCCTTTCCTTCTCCTTCTTCTCCATCTTCTCATTCTTCTTGTTCTTCTCCTTCTTCTTCTGCCTCCTCTCTCTCCCTCTTCCATTTTTGGGCCATACAAGCCCCTACACCGTATGCCCTTCCTTCTCCATACAACTGCCACCCATATCATCGACTTGCACACCTCCCCCTGCCACCACCCAACCGGCCACACCTGCATCCTCTCCCTCTCCATTTTCTTCTTCTCTCCTACTTCATTTCTGCCCTGTTCGACCCTTTTTTCTCCATCTCCCGACCCCCCATTCTCCCTTCTTCTCCTCTCCTTTCCTTCCCCTATTTTGCTCTGCCACCCTCGACCGCCGCTTCCATTGTCCTACCAACCACCTACACCACCTCTTGCCACCCCTACTACCACCTTGCACCACCAGGCCACCCCCTTGAGCCCCTACAGCCACCCCTCCTCCTTTTCCTTTTCTTCCCTCCTTCTTGGCCTCCTATCTACATCACCGCCCTTCGTCGCTTCCGTGGCTTCCGCCGCCTCCTAAGCTACTAACCTACTCCCTACAACCACCACGACCACCCCTTCCCTTGGCAGAAAATTAGCCCTGCAGCCCCTCCTTTTTCTCCTTCATTTCCCTTCCTTCTTCTCCTCCGCCACCCCTGCAACCCGCTTTGTAACCATGCAACCGTAGCCTCCGTTTCCCTTGGCCACTAATAATCTATCCTCGACCACCACCTATACCCCCACTCCACCCCTGCATTTAGCCACTACCATAACTCCCCTCCACATGCTCTCCACTTCACCCCTAAAACCCCAACCAAAGCCTCCCATTCCCTTTTCCCATTTCTCCTCTTCGACCCCCTTCTTTCCTACCTCTACATGCAGCTTATGCAGCATGAGTCTGCTGCCCCTTTGACAATCTTAGCTAATCTTTTGAGGTATAACTTAGGGTTTTTAATATATTTATATGCATAATATGTGTTGTTAAGTATAATGTTTTAGTTGCATGTGTTGATTGATAAATAAAAAAAACATGTCAATTTAGGTGTTATGTGTATAAATAATGCGTAAGGAAGGAGTTTTGCCAGTAAAAATGAGGTTAAAAGTATATGTATGATATGATATGTTAATATGGCCATTGGTGCATAAGTAATGTTAATATAGAGGCGTTGTGGTAATTTTTGCATGTGCAAAACGTGTGGCCTAAAAATGTGTGTCGTAGGTGCTAATATGTGTTAATGGTAATTAATAAGAGTTGGTGGCATTGAATGATGGGTATGGAGCATTAATATTGATATTTTATGTAGTGAGGATATTTTGGTAAAAGTGGTATAATAAGGGTAAATTGGTAATTGGATAAGACAGAAGGGCATTTTAGTAATTTTACATGGAAAGAGGATAACTTGATAATTTTTAGGTGTAGAAAGTATTTTGGTGAATTAAATATAATGAAAAGGGTATTATGGTAATTTTAAGAGTAAAATGGTAATTTAATAAAGTAGAAGGATAAAATGGTAATTAGTGTAAATGAAGGGCATTTTGGTAATTTAATAAAGAAGAAGGGTAAAATGGTAAATTGGTGTAAAGGAAGGGTATTTGGTGATTTGTAGAACGAGGGGCAAAATGATAAATATAATAATGAAGAGGGGCAAAATGGTAATTATAATAATAGAGAAGAGCAATTTGGTGATTTAAACAATTAAAAGGGCAAAATAATAGTTATAATAATGGAGAAGGCAATTTGGTAATTTAAACAAGTAAAAGGGCAAAATGGTAGTTATAATAATGGAGAAGGGCAATTTGGTAATTTAACCAATTAAAAGGGCAATTTGGTACTTTAACTATTTAAAAGGGCAATTTGGTAATTATAATAATAAAGGGTGATTTGGTAATTTAACCAACTAAAAGGGTAATTTGGTAGTTATAATAATGAAGAAGGGCAATTTGGTAATCTAACCAACCAAAAGAGAAATCTGACAAGTGTAATAAATATGAAGGGTGAATGATGACTTAATGGGCCTAAAGGCAATTTGGTAATTTAGATAAGTATAAAGGGTAATACGATAATTTAACCCACTGGAAGGGTAAATTGGTAACTTGACAAGTATGAGGGGTAAAGTTGGTAACCTAACTCGAGTAAGGGGCAATTTGGTAATTATGTAACATGGAAAGTAATAAGGTAATTTAGCAAGTAAAGAGCAATGGCATAATAATTATACAAGCAAGGGGTATTTCGATAATATTGTAGAGATGATAGGGGTAAATCAGTAACTCGTATCTAACATGTCAATGGGTTAACGGTGTTTCATAATAAGACTCAAGTAACATTGAATGGCAAGATAAGGGTATTTGACAATCAGTAAGTATTACAAGAACATGGTCTGACCTAGGATTGGATGGATAATTAAGGTTGTGGTATGGTGTTATTCTTATATTCATGAAGGAGGTGTCTTAATCATTTATCATGCACAATATTGTGTGTTGGGTGTGAATTATAGGCATGTTAGGGTTATGTGTGCCATGATCCTTCAATGTGAACTAACCAGACTCTAAAATTGTAATGTGATTATGATATGATAACCCATATGGAATGTGAACAAATGGAAATGAATCCTAAATTGGAATTGGATGAGAAAATGATGGCTTTAGTGATTCCTCTAAGTTATCATGGATAATTGTATGAATAAGGATTACCTAATGATATCATAAACAATTGTAGGTGTATAAGTATGTGGTTGTTGTGCTTCTCGTGATCACTTTAATTAAGACACTAATAATTAAAGTGGAAGACCTCGAGATCGAGAATGGTGGCTCTTTAGGGGTCGCTACCCTAAAGACGTGGTTTAGCCCACGATTATTCTAGTATTTTTTGGTGTGATTTAGTGCCCCAACCTCGCCCTACATCTTACTCTATCTAGCTCTACAGACTTATTTATGGGGTATGCATACTTATGGATTAGGTGTCCTTGTCAGTAGAGTACTGTGTAGCTTGTATGCACTAGTACGACCAAGGTACCTTTGTGTCCTTGGATTGATGGTTGAAGGGTATTGAGCTGTTTGTATGCACTAGTATGACCGGTGTAAATTTGTGTCTCCTGGTTCTTGATCTCCCCCTCAAGGAAAATAAATAGAACTGTTGTGCTAATTAAAAAGGGAAAACACTAATAATGTAAAGTGAAAGACGATTGAGCCGAGCCCAGATGGATTATATTATGCGTATCGGTCTACTGGTTATAATAGTGGCAGGAGCGTTTTGTCTTGGAAGATGTATATGCGTACTGGTCCACTGGTTATAATAGTGGCCCGAGAGAGTTTTACCCTGGAAGATGTATATGTGTACCAGTCCACCGGTTATAATAGTGGCCTAGGAGCGCTTTGCCTTGGAAGATGTATATGTGTATTCCGGTCCACCGGCTATAATAGTAGGGGTTCCGAGTTCAATAAACTAAATCTTGGATGTAAGTAAATCATGGAAAATACTAATCACTTATAGTGGAACACCATGTGATTTGGGGCTAGATCAAGAAGAGAAGTGAAACTTTTATTGCTTCATCCATGACCTGTCTTCAAGTTGTATAATCGTAACATGATTGCAAATTTATAAATTTAGTACAATCATTATATAAAGGTGTCTCCCAATTAATAACTAACTTTTCAAACATTTCTAGATGATCTCTAAAATACTCTTCAACATTATTTGTCTGGTCTTCCTTATAAGTAAAGTTATAAATAGTTTCAACATCATTGTGATTAACAACACTAGGTTCTTTGAGAAGTGAATATCCCTGGCAAATCTACCTAGCATAACTCTTATCAATTATATGTATAATGAGATGATCTCATATCTCATTTACCTCTCTCCTTATCATATTTCCACAACCCACACATGGAAAAAATATTTGCAAAGGATCTTTTGAATGTTGAACAACTATCTTAAGAAAGTCCATAACACCATTTATATATATTTTACAGACAATTTACTTGCATGTGTTCATTTATAATCCTTAATGAGAATTAAAATTTCTCAAATTATAAACAAATATGGAAAATCGCATGATATTAGCTAATCCTAGTAAACCCCCCAACCTAGTACATCACAACAACATTTACACTATAAATATCTAGCATACGAGTTCCATAATACTATCTATACCCTTTTTATAATCTTAATATAAAAACGCTTCTTTAGTAAGGGTATACAAAATAATCCGTTCACCCTAAGCATTGAGTATAATTATGTTTCAAAAAAAAGGGAAAATGGTAGTATAAATGGTAGTTTGGTATAATAACCACTGCGTATAACTTTACTAAAATAACGCTATTTTTGTTAGGGTATACATGGCAATTATTATACCAAGCTACCGTATATACAATGAAAAAAATTTCCTCTATGTTTTTTTTCTTACCGAGTAAAGGCACATATGAAAGTTCACATTTAAACCACCTTATATTGCATATTGTGTATTTTGATCTGTGTACCGGTGATAATTTCATTTATCCCAAATCAAATGAACACTTAGTTTCGACTGATAGGCATAAACATGCATAAATCTATCGATGAAATGTCCACATGACCCTCTCCATTTTCTAAGTCATGAAGGCTCATCCCTGGCCTTAGCCTGATGGGGGAAAAGGGAAGATGGGCCAACAAAGCAATCCAAAAAAATAGAATTATTAACAAATCAATGACACATGATTTACGTGAAAAAATCCTTCCAATGCGAAAGGGAAACAACTATAGGAAACTTTGATCCCCCTAGAAAACTTTCACTATGAAAAATTTAAGATACAAAGTCTAGTATTCAAGTGATAACTGCATGCTACAATCATAAACCCGAAAACAACATATCTAGAAAATAATTTCAACACCCAAAGAAAAGAGTTTGCAATCCTAAAATGAAGCTGCTGTAAAAACACATAAAGGTAAATATAAAGGCCACAAAACATTGATATCTTTTATAGTAATCAATAGAAGATGTTAGAAGCAGCCTTACAAAATTTTAGCCAAAACCAATCACAATATACCACTCAATTAAAACCAAAACCAAAACTAATTTGAAACTGCCCTAAACAAAAATACCCACTGAAATACCAACAAAAACATAACATGGAGTGCTGAAAATCAAATCTCCACCATTCATAATCAAGATTAGTTTCGTAGAAAACTTGTGTAAAAAAATCAGAATGATCTAAGTGTGAAATACTTTAGATATTTACATTAATAAAACTTGTGCTTCAGAATGATCGAACTACGAAATACTTCAGAATAATGACATATTTTTTTTTTGTGTTTCTGCCTCTCTCTCACCTAAGAGACTCAAATCTCAATTTTCTTTCAATTACTCACCTTCTCACATCAAATTTATAGCTAATGTTTAGCCTTCCTAAAGTTAGGTCATAAAAAAAATAACCTTGGTTAAAAAAATGGACTTTACCATATAGGGAGGATCCTAAATGCCCCAACAAATTCTCCCCCTCCTGATTATGTGGAGGTGATCGCTACCCCCGCGATCATACAACAAACCTCAAACTTCCATCTTGGTAAGGGTTTTGTCAACATATCAACCCCATTATCTATAGTGTGTACCTTATCAACGTCTATAAACTTATCATCCAAAACATCATGTATCTAATGACATCATATATCAATGTATTTTGTTGTAGAATGGAAGGTAAGATACTTATCAGAATGTATAGTGTTTTAGTTGTCACACTTATCAGAATGTATAGTGTTTTAGTTGTCACAAAAGAGCACATATCTTTCCTAACCAAAATTAATTGCTCGAATAAATTTCTTTATCCATAGTAACTCATTGCTAGCTTTAGTCATATCAATGAACTCTTTCTCAATAGTTGATAAATCAACATATTTATAAAGTCTAGACTGGCATGACACTGCTCCCCCTACAAAAGTGATCAAATAACCTGAAGTAGATTTCCTTAAGTCAATATCCCCAACCATATCTGAATCAATATATCCCTTAATGACTGACTCATCAGTTCAAAGATAAAGTCTTGAACTAGAAGTGCCATGAAGATATCTAAAGAACGATTTCACTACATTCTAATGCTCTCTAATCATGTTAGAAAGGAGCTTACTAACAACTCCAACTGCATAAGCAGTATCAAATCTCGTACACACCATGACATACATCAAACTACCCATGGCAGATGGATAAGGGATGTTCTTCATCTCTTACTTCTCTATATCACATGAGGGACATTTCTTACTTTAAGTGATGCGAAAGTGGAGTGTCTATGACTTTGGAATTATCCATCCTAAATCTATAAAGTATCTTCTCAATATATTTTTCTTGAGAAAGACTCAACTTTATAGCTACTCTGTCTTGAATTATTCTAACTCTGAGAAATGGATCCAAGTCTTTCATGGAAAAAGAATTGCTTAACTCATACATCAACTTCTCAATCCTAGAAGTGTTCTGCCAACAATAAGCATATTATCAACATAGAGCAAAAAAATGATGAAATCAACATCATCAGATTTTTTACATAAAAACACAGTGATTTGAAGTAGTCTTCTTATAGCCATATTGTTTAATGACAGACTCAAACTTCTTGTACCACTACCTCGATGCCTATTTCAAGCCATACAGACTTTTCTTAAGCTTGCAGACATGGTCTTCCTTACCCTTTCACCTAAAAACTATCTGGTTGCTCCATATAAATCTCTTCTTTGAACTCACCATGTAAGAAAATGGTCTTCACATCCATCTACTCAACCTCTAAATCAAGATTGGTAGTAATCCTAACACAAATTAGATCGAAGACATTTTCACAATACGTGAGACGATTTATCTAAAATCAATACCTTTCTTTTTCTTGAAGCCTTTGACCACCAACCTAGCTTTATATTGTGGGACCGAAGAATTCTCCTCTTGCTTTAAATTGTAAACTCACTGATTGTAACACCCCCATTTTTAATGCTAAAAATTTTCGTTTTGCGGAAGCGATAATTACAAAATCCCTGGGTGTTACCGCCACACTCAGTATAAGTCTGGCATCCTCTACCGTTCTTATACTGAGTGCTAAGGCTAAAACATTACTTTACTTAAACAATATTAAAACAGAGGCAAGATAGAATTTCATTACAAATTACATTGTCCTGAATAGATACAAAAAGATCAGGCAAGAGTTGTAATGTGACAAAAGAGAAATAGCAGGGGACTTAAGAGTCCAAGAAATATCCGGACCAAAAGAAGTCGAGGCGAACACCGGATAGTCCTAACTCTCAACCCTCTATTTGAAGTCGTCAGACCTTACCCTCAAAGTAATCCTGCAAAGTAGCGACTGCCCGTGGAATAGGCAGGGGACCATGAAACGGAACCCGTCAGTACTACGGTACTGAATAACCCTTTATACCAAACTAATATGAAAACTAGCATGGAACACATACAAGGCATACGACTAACAGGTACAAGACATTTAAGTATTCATACGAGGATTGATAAACAATAATCATTTAGACAATCAATTTCTATTAAAGCTACATGCTACTCATTTTTATTTGTCTAAAACAACCGACAGCTTACCAGACTAACATGTCAAAGGTATTCTCAGAAGTAATGATTAGAACCTAAACTCCAGCATAACAATTATAACATCAGCAGCATGACTCATATCTCAGCATAACTCCCAACCAAATTTATAACATCACAAGTGTATTAACAGGTAAGCTACAACATAATCCACAACATCAAAAGTATACTTACAGGTAGAATATGATAAAATACATAATATCACTTGGGTACTTACAGACACAGAATAATAATATCCGTAATCCCACAGGTACACTTACAGGTATAGTAAATTAAAATACAAAACATCAACGTATACTTACAGATATAGTATAATAATATACATAACATCACAGACATACTCATAGACATAATACCCACACAGGTAGGCCCGCAGGCTACTACTTAAACCACAGGTAGGCACAGCGGCCACTACCAAACCAATCCAATATCCAATAATAATCCTTCAAATCAAATCACATTATTTCCATTTTTTATTTATTTACTCGAGGGGGATACAAGAATAACCCGGAGACATAACAGTACACCGGTCATACCGGCGCACAAGGCAACACGATACCCTCCAACCATCCAACCCAGAGGCATAACAGCACTCTGGTCATACTGACGCACAAGGCACACAGTACCCTCCTCACTTCGGACACCTAATCCTTAAGTATCGATACCCCCTATAGGGCCCGTAGGTCACCTATAGAGTAGACTAGGGCCTTACTGGGGCACAACCGGCACACCAGAAACCCAACAAATCGAGGACTCCTACCTCGTCTCTAGGATAGCTACCCCTAGAGAGAAACCATTCCCAAACTCGAGGTCTTTCACTTTACGTATTAGTGTTTTTATAAAGCGATCACAGATAACACACATTATACATTTATTCTTATTTCCATACTTATTCATTTTCCCTTTATTTCCAATTATCCAAGTCAACCCTACGGTCAACGGTAAAAAGAAAAGTCAAATCAATACTAAGGTCAACCTACCAAAATTCTAAGGCCATCCTATATCCAATTATTCACATTTGGGCGTTAGGCCGAAAATGACCAAAATGCCCTTGAAGCTAATAATTATCAGATTAGTATCCATTTAAATACTAAGTCTATCTTATTTATTAATCTATCATGAAAAGGCTAAAATGAATAATCTAATTATTTATTATATAATTTAAATCATTAATCATGTCAAAAGACCATTTTGCCCCTACATAGATTTCGGCATATAAAACTCTATCATAAACTTTTGAAACGTACAAAACACATACTCATAAAATCAACAACAGATAATGCATGTTAGACATGATTTTCAGGATAAATATCATATTACACAAAAATGACTAAATTGCCCTTAGGGCACACATTCCTAATAATTACTCCACAATTATATCTAAACATGCTAAACTAATAATATATATACATAATTATCATACCAAACATTCTCCCGTCATTAGAATTATTTTTAAGTCATACTTCTATACCCGAAATATTTTATATCAGATAACATGTCCGTTTTTATCCTTTTTCATAATAATAATAATTAACACATAATTATATTGAAATAAATCATGATAAACATATTTCATACACCAAAAACCCTAATGTATTATCATGCAATTTTTATCATTTTAGTAGAGTATAACGGTTACCTGAAATCCAGCAAAAACGTAAAATTAGCGGTATCCACTAAAATGTATTAGGTCCTGCAAATTAAACTTTCGTACCTAAAAATAATACCACAAATACAGAATTAATATCTATCAAATAAAATAATAATTATAGTATAAAAATATTTATTTTTCTGAAATTACCAAAATACCCTTACAATTAATATTGGTACCAAAATTTTTATTTAACCACTACGCAACTCACGCTGCATGCAGCGTGAGTCACGCACGAGGGGAAGGGGGCACGGCTGACTGGGCGAGAGGGTCGGTTGGGCAAGGCAGGGGAAGGGAGAGGATGGCAGTGGCGGTGGCTGGCCGGCGGTGGCCGGTGGAGACTGGCGGCTGGTTGGCTACGGTGGTGGTTGGCGCTGCGCGGAGGCTGGGCTAGTTGTGGCTGCAGGAGAAAGAGAAGGGAAAAGGAGGGACGGGTGCTGGTGCTGCGTGGTGGCTGCGGGAGAGGGTGCTGCGGTCGGGGAAGGGCGCAAGGTCTGGGCGACGGGTTGGACGCTGCAGGCTGAAGGGGGGAGGTGGCAGGGCTGTGTTCTGCGACGGGGAGGGGTGATTACATGGGGGCTGTTTGGTTGGGAAGACCAGCGATGAGAAGAGGGGGGAGAAGGTGGCTGGGGAGGCCAAACAAAACCGACGGGGAGGGGGCTGGCTGGTTGGACGGGGCTGCGGCTGCTGGGGCTGACGGACGACGGTGGAGGGCGACGGAAATGGAGGGGAGCTGCGATGGCTTGGTGGCGTGCTGCAGGGTTTGGTTCGGGGTTGGAGGTGCGGAAGAGGGTGGCTGCATGGGCTGTTTGGTTGGAAAAGTTGGGCAGAGAAGAGAGGGAAGGAGGATGGAAAGGGCTGGGAAAAATGGACGACGGGAAGTGTCGAAGGAAAAAAAATAAGAGGGAGCTGGGATGAATAGTGTTGTGTGTGTTGCGTGTGTTTTGTCTTCGGCCGATAGTGTGTGCGGGAAAAAGAGAACTGTTTGGGGTAGAGTGTGCGAGGGTGTGGCGTGTATGTATGTATAAAAATGCAGAGGGAGGCAGGGATATTATTTACGGGAAAGAGGCAGCAAGGGAGAGGGAGAGAGGAAAAAGAAAAATATATATTATAATTATATATATATATATATATATATATTATTTTAAATTAGTCCGGACAAAAAAAAAATAAATAAATAAATAAATAAAATAAAATAAAATATCGGATAGAAAAAAAATAATCCGATTTAAGATAGATTTAAATAAAATAAAAAGGATAAACATAATCAGAAATAAATTTTAGAAATTTATTTCGGGTTACGAGTCGCGATTATTAATAAAATAATTCAGATAAGATTTACGAATAAAACTAGGATTAAAATAAAGAATCGGTTTCTATCAAGTTTTTAGCCTAATTAATTTTTATATCTAAGTCATTGAAATAATAATAATAATAATAATAATACGTTTAATACTAAACCTCCTAAATTAATAATTATAACTAATCATACGTAATTATTAATTTTACTTCGGATTTCCTAAAAACGGGTTATTACACTGATGCTTCAAATTTGTCTTACCCTTATGCAACTTCACTAGATCAAAGGTATAGTTTTCATATAAATATTCCATCTCATCTTGCATTGCTTCAAGTAATATTTTTTTTTTCTCTACTTTCAACAACTTCTTCATGAGACACAAGCTCTCCCCCATCAATCAAAATCACATACTTTTGTGAAGAGTTTCTAGAAGATGGTCTATGATCTTTGGAAAACCTCCTAAGTGGAGTTGTCATCTATAAAAGTTTCTTGATGATCACCAATAACATCATTTTCTTGAACATTAATATAACTATCATGTTGTTTCTCATCCTAAGCCAAATGCTCATCCATATCATCTTCTACTCCACGACCAATAGGTTCACGTACCTGTTGCATCTTCATTAGATCCATATCTATCAGTTGATCATTACCCTCAACTATGTTCTTCTCTACTTTGTTTATGATAGTAATGGTCTAGTCTTCACATCTCTACTTCTCATAAGATTTTTCTGCATAGGATCATATAACTTGTAGCCAAATTCATTATGACCATAACCCAGAAAGATGCATTGAATAGTATTTGGATCCAACCTTGACCTCTCATCACTGGGGACATGAACATATACCTTGCACCCAAACACAAGCAAGTGATCATATGATGCATCCCTACCAAACTAAAATCTATTGGGAACATCACCATTCAGAGCAACTATATGACTCAAATTTATCACATGTGTAGTTTTATGTAAATCTTCACCCCAAAAAGATTTAGGCAACTTTTCCTATGAAAGCATGCATTTAACTCTTTCAATTAGAGTTCTATTCATCCTCTGTACTAAACCATTCAACTAAGGAGTCTTTGGAGGAGTATTTTGGTGCCTAAGACCTTGTTGAATGCAATACCTCTCAAACCTACCACAATACTCACCACCATTATTAGTATGAATGCATTTCAGCTTCTTACCAATCTCTCTTTCAACAGAGGCATGAAAGTGTATAAACTTATCAAACACTTCGTCTTTGGGTTCCGAGGCATAAAGCCAAAGCTTTCTAGGATGATCATTACTAAAAGCAATAAAGTAAAGTGCGCCAACAAGATATTTTACCTTAATGGGACAACAAATATCTCAATGCACCAATTCAAGAACCTCAGCTCTTCTTGAATGAGAACTCTTTTGGAAAGAAATCATGCATTGTTTGCCTGCCATACAATGAGGAAAGTTCTCTAATTTGGCATACTTCAAACTAGATAGAAAATTATTCTTTGCCAAATAGTTACGTTCTTTCTCACTTATGTAAATAAGCCTCTTATACAACAACTCAAATACACCTTCGTTTGCCACTCCATTCACATGATCATTAGAAATTAAAGCTTGTGTAAAATAAAAGTTAGCACATTTGTTACCTTGGGCCACAACCAGATTACCTTTGGTGAGCTTCCATTGACCTAAACCAAAGCTATTGTAAAAACCCTCATCATCAAGTTTGCTACCTAAAATCAAATTTAGGCAAATATCTAGTGCGTGTTGAACATCTTTGAGAGTAAGCTTTGTTCCAAGCTTAGTATCTAATCATACATCTCCCATGCTAATCACCTTAGATAAACCATCATTATCCATCTTAAGAAGTGAAGAATTCCTTCCTACAGGTAACATGTTGTGAAACGCCACTATCAATAAACCAACTCGTCTCATGATTCACAATATTCTCATCAACAACAATGCAAATATCATTAGATGTGGGAACAAAAACACGATCATTATCATCATTGCTTTTCTTTTCTTGCTTGGAATTATTGTTATCTCTCTTCTACTTGTAACAATAATTCTTGATATGCCTCATTTTGCCACAATAATGGCATTTAGGATTCTTGTACGTACCTCTTGACTTACCACAACTCTTATCTCTACCCTTCTAAAATTTTCCCTTGCTTCTCCCATGTTTTCGGTGAATAAAACATCTAACTATAAGGATGGCTCTTGAGTCCTTCTTCTCATCTCCTCATTTAGAACACCACTCTTGATAAGCTCCATGGTAATTTCACCATTTAGGTTAGATTTTGTAAGTGAGACCTGAAATAACTCCTAAGAATCCAGTAGAGTATTAAGGAGCTGCAATGTTTGAACCTCATCTTCAAACTTTACGCCCATACCAAAAAACTGATCTAACATACATTAGAAGTCATTCAAATGATCACAAATCAAAGAACCATATTTGTATCTCAAATTCATCAATTGTTTCAAGAGATACAATTTATTGTTCTTGATCTTTGAGGCATACAAAATTTCTAGTTTATTTTATAGTGTCCTTGCATTTGTCTCATTTACAATATGGTTGTAAAAATTGTCCTCCACCCATTGTCGAATAAAACCACAAACTTGTTCATGATCAAATTGCCAATCTTGATTAGTTTTATCTATCGTTTTATTCTTAGCAAAACTTGGTAGATGCAAACTTTTCATATATAAGCGATCCTTCATTTTACCCTTCCATCTATGGTAATTATACCCATTAAAAGAGACCATCTTACTTTTATTAGCCTGCATCTTATGCTCTAATACCACTTTGATGGGGGCAAAGGGAGAATGGGTCAACAACGCCAATCACAAAATAGAAATAATGACAGATTAATGATACACGATTTACATGGAATAACCCTTCTTATGCGAAAGGGAAACAACCATGGGATACTTCAGTCCATTTAGAAAACTTTCACTATGAGAAATCTGAGATATAACTTCTAGTATTTAAGTGCTAACTAGATGCTATAATCATCAATCAAAAAGAAAAACACAACCAGACAACAATTACAACACTCAAAGAGAAGAGTTTGCAACCCTAAAATGAAGCTGCTATAAATATACCAAAGGTCAATCTACAAGCTACAAAACAAAAATACCTTTTTATAGAAGTCAGTAACCTCACAAAATTTTAGCCAAAACCGAGTACAATAGACAACTCAGTTAAAGCCAAAATCAAAACCAATCTGAAACTAACCTAAACAAAAATGCCCGTTTAAATACCAACAAAAACATGACCTAGAGAGTTCAAAGTCAGATCTCCATTTTTCAAAATTAAGATTGGTATCTCAAAAAGCTTGTATCAAAAAATCAGAATGATCCAATGGTGAATGACTTCAGATCTCTTTATTGATCAAACTTGGGTTGAAGAGAATAATGACGGATTTTTTTGTGTTTATCTTTCTCTCACCTACGAGATTCAAAATTTAAATTTCTCACAATTACTCACCTTCTCACATCAAATTTACAGCTAATATTTAGCCTTTCTAAAGTTAGGTCATTAATACAGATGATAAAAATAATCTTGGTTAAAAAATAGACTTTACCACTTATGAGGAAGCCTAAATGCCCCAACATGGCCAACTAGTCTAAGGGTAGATACTTCATAGAGAAAGATAAAGGAAACATGAGAGAGCAAATAATTGGTGGTTCTAGTTTTTTCTTCTCAAGAAATGAAATGATAGGCATAGAAAGAGATGTGGGGCGAAGGTAGAACAAAGAGAGGGCAACCATTTTACAACAAAAGAGGTCGAATAAAAGAAAGATGATAGCTAGAGGCAACAATGAAATTTGAAGACAAGAATGGGAGGCGAGGGAATTCGTAAGAATGAGAAAAATGAACCAGAGTGAGAGAGAGGGTCAATTAGGGGAGGTTTTTTTTTTGGGTTTTAAAAAGCACTAGCTTGTGAAACAAAGACGTTTGCAAAATCTAACGTCATTTCACGAATATTCAGAAAATATATTTAAAAAAATAAAATAAAGCAGTTGCACAGGAAATAAAATTGATACATATATCAACGATCCAAATTAAAATGCTTGTTAAGAGTACGAGAAATATTATACATATAGGATTTGCCATTGCCCAATGCTAAGCATCTTCTCTCAAAGCTAAACTTGTCATCATCATTATATAAATTAAGCCCACAAACGCATGGCAATTACATAATTTAAACTATTTCGATGGGCTTAACTAGTAAAGATGTAATGAATTGCTCTGTTCTTCGTTGGGAGTTGGAATATCCATCTCCATGCTTGTATATCACGTGGATCATCCGTGCCAAGTTGAGTATTCGGGTAAGAAGCGGCATAGGAGGAAGAGGAAGAGGAGCGTTTTGTGATGCTGTTTGGATAAGAAATGCCTGGTTTATGTCTTTCCAAGCATTGTCCACTAGTCGGCTCAGTACGCGGTGGGCTTCTTGTTCTGAAACACCGTATTGCTTCATGTAGCATTCAACAGCTGAGGGTATGTGCTCTCTCTCCCGCTCAAGCTGACATTCAAAACAGAATGGCAGACAAATTTAATTCATCTCTCTTAATCGAGATAAATGAAATTATTATAAGTTTAAATTATCTTTTGAGATAAAATTTCTCCTATAAGTCTTTCATTCAAACGAAGTGTTTGTGCTTGTTTTTTATAGGATGATAGGAGAAAAAGAATACTTCCGTATTATACGTTTCTTATATAATCTATTTTCATTTTAGATATATATTTATATTAAAATGGGTATTTCTTTAAAAATGTTTTAGTTATTTTCAAATATAGAGATTAAAAACTTGAGGGCGTCTTTTCCATCCATATTATTATTACTCCATATAAAGATGAGAACTTTGTCCTAATCGCTTCTTTAAGAAAATTTTTATTTTTTCTTGACATGTATCTCCAAAGAAACCCTACCAAGGGTGCCGCAGCAGAAGCATATGTAGAAGGGGCCGGCGTGCAAGTGTTTAAATCTGGTTGTTATGTTAATTAGTTTACCTGCGAGACCATGTCATCCATTATTCTGCCAACAGTGGATGCAGCACGAACGATTTCAGGTTCACTTCGTAACCAATCAAAGGCTTCCTTCGTTACGATCCCTTGTTCCATTCCAACAAATGATGTAGCTGTTAGCATGGAATAACCACTAGTGACCAATGCGACTTTCATATATTCTTCAAATGTTGGCACCTTATCCGTGTTAAGCCATTCCGTTTCAGCAAAGTAAGCCTGAGCCAACGTCTTCATCTGTCATTAATAGATTAAGCAATGATTAATAAATATGGATAGTACTTGTTAATTGTTTTGGTTTAGCAGGAATGTGCTCGAGGAGGAAGGGGGGGCGTTATCTGCAGGCGAATTTAACTAATTGGATCATAATTAATCAACATAATTAAATAAGACGCGCGATTATATGAATTTTTTGGCTGGCTGCTGTTTTCATTGTGAATTGATTTTAAGATCAAATTTTATTTGATGTTCCTTAATTTCTTCATCGGTTGGACATTTATAAACGCAGAAGGATATATAATTTCTTACGCCTTCTTTGGCGTAGTATACAAAATGAAAGGATGCTCCTTTGTTGGCCATTTCCTCCTCCATATCTCTATACACATCAAGTAATGCACGGTAGCACGATCTCATGTACTCGGGGAGTTTATCCATGGCACTGATCTCCCACCTGATCATCCATGTACGAATTTCTTCACTAAAAAAGAGCAAAGTATATATGCGAGCATGAACAAGAATTTGAAGGTCGGTGTAATTAATTTGGCAACTGAATGGTGATTATATATGTGTATATATACCCATGTGTGTGTGTGTCTCTCTCTGTCTCTCTCTCTCTCTCCATGTATGTGTGTGTCTATATATATATATATATATATATATGAAAGAGTAAGTACCTATTCACAGCTTCAGTGAATAGCTCAACTTCTTGCTTAGTACCATACACGTCGTAGATGTCATCAATGATGGATGTCACGGCAATAACTCTGGTGAAAAACTTTCTACCAAGGCTATATTGTGGCTCAAAGTACACCCCTAGAGCCCAGAAGTAACATTCTACTATTCTGTCTCGGGTGAAAGGTAGCTTCCTTTTAACATCTAACTCCTTCCACCATCTACAAATTAATTAAAGGCAAAGATTGACTAGTATATATGTATAATGAAATCTCTAGCTACTTGTTAGGATATATATATGTATATATGCATAATTACTGTGAATTTGGTTGAAACAGTAGCACATAATCAATTTTCTCTTATATATATCTTCAAGCATTTGGATGAAACCATATAGTTGCGGCTATATATACGGAAAATAAAGTTTAGCTTACTTTACAATGATGCTTAGCTCCTCCTGGTGCAGCTTTTGCAGTATGTTGAAATCTAGCTCGGCAAACTTGAGCAGAATTTGATTGTGATTCTGAGTTTCTCGGTAATAGGAGATGTAGCGACGTGCCTCTAGTCTCGGTAAGCCCAGCCGTATAGGTTGGTCGAGGGCATGCAGTACTTGATTTGCCAAGTTATGATCATTTATATGGCCTGCCATTGATTCGAGATGAGATTTGGTGAAGTCAACAGCATCGTCAAGGATCCCTTCTCCGTGTACTCTAAGATGTGCTGCCTCGTATAAATCCAACATCCCCGCTATATCCTCCCCACCAACTAAATCTTCTTTGAACGTACCTTCCTTGTATCTGAATTTTTCGAATATATCTACATGGGTCGTGAGTGCAGTACGCACGTAAAATACAAACGTATATTACTTATATATCTGAAATTTAATGCACACATATATGGGTGTATAATTTGCACTAGAAAATTATATATGTATACACATATAAGAAAAACAAAGAGAGGAAAAGGGACAAAAATACTTACCGCAAGGAATAGGATATCCCTGTTGTCTGCGAATTCGAAACAGAAGAGATGTGGTGGAGAGGTCGAGATCATGATCATTGTAATATTTCTCAATATTAGTAAATATTTGTTCTGATGCTTGTTCTATCTCTCCGGTAAAATGGTACGCTATGCCTAACCTTTGAGTAGCATCGATCAAAGCTAATTTCTCCAGGGTTTCACTTGCACCAAAATCCTGAGAGAACATCTTTCTCACTTCTTCTTTCAATATTTTAGCTTCGTCACGCCATGCAGCTAAGATTTTCTACAATGACATTATTATTATTAATTTACTTATAGTCTTGAACTATATATATATGTATTATACGAATAGAGTAACAATAATTTCAATTAATATATTATTTATGACATATATATATATATATATATATATATATATATGACATGCATACCGTGTCGTCCTCGCTTATTTGTTTGTTAAAGTAGTCTCCCCAAGCACTCGGATGGTAATTTGCTGACTGTCGAATAATCTTTCCACTTGGTGTATTCTTTTGGCGTGGTGATAAGCTAGTTGTAACTGATTCAAGTGACATTTCCTTTCCTTTTTCTTTTAAGTGACAATAAATAAATAATTTTTCGTGCACCAGAGAAGAGGATCGTAGGACTTTGCTGAATCCCTGTTTTTGCTGAGAATATTGGAGTGAAGAAAATTAATCTGGTTCTGCTATTTATGGAAGCCTCGTGAAGGTATAGATGTGGGTTGCCACCGACAAATCTAGATCAGGACTTCCGACTCTCTCTCTCTATTTTTTTTTTGGGTTCTTTTCGATTATTTCATGTCCTCAATATGGGCTGACATATAGTACTAGCTTTATGTGGTCCGACTATACGCTTACTTGGGATGGGACCGGCAACACGGTATGCTTGATAAGGACATCTTCTAACGGCGTCCACGCTACTACCACCAAATTTAAAACTTCAATTATACTTTTTAATTATTTTTTTTTTCTATTTTTATTAATTTATTTTAAATTTAATTCAATACTCAACAATTACCAACTTTAATTTTACAACATCCAATTACTTTTATCAATCACATCATTATTAATTATTTACACTTTATATTATTTAACATCTAAAATATACTAAAAAATATCAAAAATCAATTATACACAAAAACCTAGGAGCTACGTTTCATAGATTGGGAGCCCTAAATATTTGAGGTTACACCAAATTTAAGGATAAATTTTTTTTCTCACAACCACAACCTCAAATTTGAGATTGGGATACTCTTTTTTTACCCCACTACAGATGCTCTAATTGGGACATCATTGTAGAGGTTGAAAAAACAAAAACATCAGAAACTAAGGACCACCAACCCCAGCACCAATCAATTTAAACAATAATCAAATCACACATGCATGTGTTTAACATGAATATTACACAAATTAAGTATTATGACCATATTTATCGGATGAATTTAAATTTTTTAGCTCCTTTCAAATATGACATCGTTGAAGATGAAAAAAATAGGACAAAACGTTTTTGTCGTTGTGACATGAATTCATTGATTTGATAATTCAATATCAAAACACAAGTGTAAGTTTATTAATTTGGTATCTAAAATGCCCCCACTTATATTTTTAGTACAATTACAATTTTCTTTTAATATATATATATATATATATATATATATATTATAGAAATGCAATAAAATATACTAAAATTACATTGTATTTATACTAAATATATAAGAGATACACCTAAAATTGGATATACTTTGCTTCGTTAGCTTACAACCTTCAATTTATTTTGTATCAAGGGAGGAGGATCATCAATCGGATGCTTCCGCCGTACCCTATAGGCTATAGCTCGTTTGTGATTTGGTTTAAGGTCAATTTCATCTGATTCTTCATGTTTATTTTTATTTTACCTCAACTTGATCCTCATCGCAAGTCATGATGGAATGGAATGTGACAGACAAATATAGAATTGCATCACAATCGTGCATTGGTCATGAGAAGTGACGTGGGAACATCTAGGCTTCCTTGCAAAAATGGTTTATTAGAAAATGTTTTACTCAATCTAAAAGTTCTTGGAAGTGTTCTATATGATTTAAGCACTTTCTTGAATTAACAATGGAGATTAGGTGGGTTTCTTGCACTTTTGAGAAGCCACTCTTGCTAACACTTGAATGATGTGTCAAGGTGCTTATGTGGCAGATTTAAAGAGTCCAAGTCAGCATTTTTGAAGTTCCAATGAAATTAAACAACCTAGGTGTTCTTTTTAGGTGGTAGTTGATTAGGAGTTGTTTTGTATTTTATGTCTATTATTGCATGAAATAGATTATAACAACACTATATAGGTAATTAACTATTTTAATGTGAACCATGGAGAAGTATCCCAACCCTAATCTCATCCCCATCTACCCTGCCATCCCTCAATCCAAACTCACTCCACTACTACGAAAACGGAAATAATAACGGGACATTAATAACGGTAGTTCGAAAACCGTTGTCAAATGCGTGAAAATTTATGGGCGGGATAGTTTTGATAACGGTTATAGTAAAAACCATTATTAAAAGGGAAATGTTAAAATTTACACGGATGTTTTAATAACGGTTCTTTCAAGAACCGTTATTAAAAGAGGTTTTAATAACGGTTCTTTCAGGAACCGTTATTAAAAGTCTGAAAGTTTTAATAACGGTTCCTGAGAGAACCGTTATTAAAAGATGTTTTAATAACGGTTCTTTCAAGAACCGTTATTAAAACCCCAAAATCAAACTTATATTTCATTCAATTCAGTTCTGTTTCGTGCCAAAATTTTCAGATTCTCTGCACCTTCGTTCACTTTCTCTCCTTCTCCTTGCAAACCCTCGCACCGCCAACTCTCCACCACGCCTCTGCCATTGCAAACCCTTGCACCGTCGTGTTTGAATCCCTTGCCTCTCTCAACATTCTCACCATCATGTTTGTAGCTAGCTCACTTTATGTATGTGTTTGTTATTCCTCTCGTAACTTTTTATCTACTTATATAAATTCATGTCGCCAGGGTTTCGTTCGAAAATGTGTTGTTGAATGTGTTGGTTGAAAATTTTTCTGTTTGTTGTTGAATTTGTTGCGTTGTTGTTATATATTAACAAATACATGTGTTGGCCGAGACCTTTACATATTATTGTTGTATTTGTTTGTATGGAGAATATAGATTCAACATTATTTAGAGCTACAACCATAATAAGCAAAAGAGAAGACATTATTGAGGCTATTTAGAGCTAGATTCACCTCTCGTAACTTTGGAGGGTCATAACTTTTTCATGGGACCTCGGATTTAGGTGATCTAGGAGGCTATTTTGGGTATTTTTTTGATATCTACAACGTGGCAAACGGCGTAGCCGGTTTGGGCAATATCGGAGCCTAAAAAAAGGCTATTTTGGCCTCTAAATTGAGGTTTTTTTGTTATGTTTCTTATTTTTAGGGCCTTTTCTTACTGTAATTATGCCAATTCCGTGTAATTAGGTACCTCCAAAGAGCTACTGGAACCAGATTTTCAAGACAAAGGAACTTAGATGATGATGATGAAATTCCAGTTTTTAAGGGTTCGAGTGAAGAAGACGAGCTACATGTTTGTATTTTGTCTATGTCTTTAAGTCTTCTTTGAAAACCTTAAAACATTTTGCTTTGGGGTGTAGAGCTACCAAGTTGTGGTATGCCTACTAATTTTGATTCTTGAGTATATATGTCCGGTGTATTAACAAGGGATTGATTGAAATTATGGTGTGATTGCAGATTTGTTATCAATTGATGTTGTTTTACAATGCAGATTTGTTATCAATTGATGTTGTTTTACAATGCAGATTTGTTATCAATTGATGTTGTTTTACAATGCAGATTTGGTAATTATTTGAACATACAAATGTGTATGTGGGCAGGAACAAAATTGCAAAAACTGCGAAAAAATAGGAGTTTTAATAACGGTTCTTATGAAAACCGTTATTAAAACCTTGTTTTAATAACGGTTATGATGAAAACCGTTATTAAAACGTAGGTTTTAATAACAGTTTTCATAAGAACCGTTATTAAAAATCCTGTTTTTAATAACGGTTTTAATAAGAACTGTTATTAAAACCTACGTTTTAATAACGGTTTTCATCATAACCGTTATTAAAACCTGGAGTTTTAATAACGGTTTTTACTTAAAAACCGTTATTAAAACTTCAGTTTTCGCACATATTCGCGGGTTTTTGTGTATTTTTCATAACGGTTATGAACCGTTATTAAAGATTTAATAACGGGCGATTCAATAACGGTTGAAAACCGTTATTAAAACTATAAAATAACCGTTATTAAAACCCCTTTCCGTGGTAGTGCTCAAACTTCCAAACCCAACTACCCTATCAATCGAATTAAATCCTATCCTGATCTCCACAAATCTAAGCATGGTGGAGCTGCTACGTTGACGCCTCAATTAACTACAACTTCCAGACACAATGTTGGGCATGCCATCAATGTCTTTGTTGATAACCTTGCTAAGGGTATTACTTTAGGGGAAGTCCGGGAAGTTTTTGAAATGGTTAGAAGTGTGATTGATTTATTTATCAACAGGAAGGAGAGGAAGCATTCAAGCCTTCATTTTAGGTTCCTTAGATTCAAAAGTGAAAGTGAGGTAGTTGGGGCGGTGAGGAAGATTAATAATATGTTGCTTTATGGGATTAGACTCTATGTTCGAAAGGCGATGTTTGGAAGAGAAGAAAGGTTGAAGCCAAGGGCTCAACAGAAGGCTAGAGTTGTTGGGAGAAGAATGGAGCATGGAAGCTGGAAGCTGGCCATTAAGGACTCTCGATCCTTTGCCATGTTTGTAGAGGAGCCAACTCTTCTTATTAAAACTAGTAGGTGGAAGGTCGAAAGCTGCACCTCCAAGAAGATAAGGATGCATTGGAGTGGATGGCAAGAAGTGTGGTGGTTAAGTCCTACCAATCTCTCCTACCTGATATTATTATTCCACAATTTCTGCAAGATTGGAGTGCAACCACTAAGGTAAGAGATTTTGGTAGATAAAAATTTATGATTACCTTTGATTTGAATGAAGATTGTAGTAAAGCTTTGGAGGAAGATAGTTTGTTGTTTGACCAATTTCTGGTGGTGAGGAGATGGAGGATGGAAGAGGCATATGTTCTTCGGTGTACTTGGGTGGAGGTTAGGGGTTTACCCCTAGTTGCGTGGAGGGAGGATGTGTTGAGGTCCCTGGTGGCTCCTTGGGGTCGATGGGTCTACTGGGAAGATGAAGGAGACTATGACACCTTTATGGAAGCAACAAGAATTCTGCTTGATACACCACACATTGAGGACATCTAGGAAAGATTGGAGGTGCAAATAGGGAACATTTCTATGATGGTGGTGGCTAGGGAGATAGGCCAAAGCTTCATTCCTTGGCAAAAGGATAATGAAGCAATTGCCAAGGGTCGATCGGAGTTCTTACTGTCTAGGGGAGATCTCGATCGACTTTCCTTTCAAGATTCCAGTACAGGTAAGGAGGCGTTATTTTTGAGCAATGGTGGCGTGTAGGAGGAGGCGTGCATGGGAGTTATAGGCTTGGGATCCAAGCTAGGGTTGTGTGGGGAAGAGGAAAGGCTAAGCATGCAGGTGGAAGGAGAAGGATTTGAAGAATCGTCTTTTGGATTGAAGGGAAGGGAGTTGATTCGACCAACAAGGATATCACGTGGGGAGGTAGAGGGGTAGTCTCCTGGATCTCAAGTCGACATAGGAAGGCATGGGGAAGCCTAAAATTCATGCGGTAGACCTAAGGAGAAGCATGGTTTAAGGATTAAGGAGGCCTCAGTGGTTGTGGAAGTTAAGGAGTTAGCACACTTCGGTAATGCCAGCTCGAAAGGATGGGGTGAGGAAGAGTTAATATAGTCCATGTGGTGTATGAGAGGTTTGATCATTGGGGAGGATAAGGCTATTAGCTACTTGAGGAAGGCCCATGATTCAAAATCACGGAAGTGTTTGATGGTTGAAAGGGAAGTGACTACCAGTTCATCCAACACAAAATTGGCAAGTGTAGAGGAGGAGTTAATAAGATCTATAGGGTGTAGGAGAGGGTCGGTTCTTGTGGAAGACAAGGAAGGTGGTTGCTTGAGGGATGATATTATTTCGAAACCAAGGGAGTGTTTGGGGGTTGGGGAGGAAGAGGATATTGGTTCTGCAAACATAAAAACAGCAAGGGTGGATCAAGATTTTGAGGGAGAAAAAAGATTGATTAAAAATTGGAGAAGGTAGGAAGAGTTGGAGAAAGAGTCAAATGGGATGTAGGTAGGCCTTGGTTTAGGGAAACAAGGAGAAGAGGAGTTAGAAATGGGTGATTCACAAGATAGCTTGGATGATCCCCCACCTAGATTTGAGGGTGTTGCAATTAGGTTATCCCGTATAATTCAAAGTAAGGATGAGGAGAGGTAGGCTCAAGAAATAGAGGAGAAAAGGTTGGAGGTAGAAGAATTGTTAGAAGCAAGAGAATCATGGAAATTCGGGAAGGAAATTGGTTTATCCACCAAAGAGGAAAACAAGTGTGTAGAGAAGTTGGCTGGATTAAGGAGAAGCTAAAGGAAGATTCGGAGAAGGAAAAGTTAAGAGGGAGTAGTAGAGTTAGGGGGGCTCTCGAGTTTTATCTTATGTTAATCATTAGTTGGAATATAAGGGGGATTAGTGCCTTAGGTAAGATATCTAGTATCCAGATGTTGATTTCTAAAGAAAGGCCTTGGGTTTGTGGATTGGTTGAAACTAAGCACCATATTCTGAAGGATTCTTGGAAGAATAGGGTTTGGATAAATAGTTCAATTGAATGGAGAGACTCAGTAGCACATGGTAGGAGTGGAGGCCTGGTTATTGGATGGGATGCACAACATTTTGCCTTAAATGATTTAGGAGTGGTAGTAGGTGGATCTTGATTGAAGGATGCTTAGGCCCACATTCGTTTGAATGTGGGGTGTTGCTTGTTTATGGGTACTTTGATCCACAAGATAGGAAGGTTCTGTGGGAAGAATTGTGGAGTGTGGGCCAACACTGCAGTAGATGGTTGTTGGTGATGGGGGATTTCAATGAGGTCAGAAGGCAGAGTGAAGGAAAAGGGAGATAGTTGGACTGCAACAGTGATAAGTCCTTTAATGAGTGGATTGATAGAATGGGCCTTATCAATTTTAAACCTTTTAATTTGAAGTTTTTGTGGCATAATGTGGGTTCGGCTAGCCTTCTGGACAAATTCTTAGTTAGCCCCACTTGGTTGCCAGTGTACCCATATCTCTCGTGTTTAGGGTTAGGAAGGTCATTATCGGATCATAACCCTATTTGCCTCAGTTTTAAGACTTGTGGGAATGGGTCGAAACCCTTCAGAGCTTGGGATATATGGTTCTCTCATCCTCAGTTTCATGGTTTTGTGATAGAGTGTTGGACCAATCTAAAAGGGAGATCTTGTCAGGATATATTAAAGGAGATGAAAAGTATGCTTAGTAAATGGAATAAAGAGGTGTTTGGGGACATTAATTTGAAGATTAATTTACTTGAGTTGGAATTGGCAAATGTGGATGGCACAAGTAATGATGGTTCTTGCAATAAAGTAGAGCTCGCTAAAAGGTTAGCCTTGCAGAATTAGCTTTGGAAATGGCATAAGAGAAAAGAAGCTTACTAGATGCAGGTGTTTAGGATAAGAGGATTTAAGGATAGAGACAGGAACACAAAATTCTTCCACACTGTTGCCACTGTAAGGAAGAAGAGAGCTCTCATCAGCAGGTTAGTGGAGAAGGGCAAGGAGATTTTAGAGCCATTAGGGATTAAGTGTAACACACCTAAATTTACTACTAAAAAATTTCGTTTAATTAAAAGGGTTTAACGGAAGCGAAAAGATAAAACCGTAAATTCAGGGGCATTACCGCCACACTTAGTACCAGATCGGTTCACTCCTACCGTCTTAGTACTATGTGCTAAGGCTAAATAAGGTTAACATTAAACACGAGTCATTAATAAAAACATAAGTCGTCAGTAAAGCACAAGTCATGCAGAAATCAGAGTGCGGTTTAGGATTACAATTCAAAGAGTACGTGGCTAGAGTTTTTCAAAACACAAAGCATAGTACAAAACACAACTAAAATATGATAATACATGGTCCAATAAAAGAAATAGAGTAATAATAATAATAATAATAATAATAATAATAAAAGTAAAATATTATTAATAATACTCTTATTAGTAGAATATTAATATTAATAATACCATAAATCTTAAAATTACAAGGTGGCTTTTGAAACCACCCCATTTAATAATAATACTATTCAAAAATGGTAATAATAATATTAATACTATATATACTTATAATATAAAAGATAATAAGGATAATATAATTAGTAATAATGCTAAAAAAATGCTAATTATAGTAATAAAAAGCAAGGGTACGAGACCTAATTAACATTTTAGGTTTCGACCCCCTTGAAATAATTACAAAATTAAATAAATAATTATACTAATAATAATAATATTAATATTATTATTATTAATTATAGTAAATATGTAATAATTCCATTAAATAACTAAAATTTGAGAATAATAATTTATCTAACTCAATAATACTCCCAAACCTGTCAACAAGATTTAGCAATTAGATTACAGTTGATAACCATAATAATAATAATAATTAAAATCAAAATAACATTAAAAATTAGGATAAAAGCAGAATAATTATCAATAAATCAAAAGGAAGTGTTGAAAAGGTCTAGGGTTTCACCTTGAGTTGGTGGGGATAGGTGGCACCGGTGGTGGTGCCCGGAGGTGGCCATAAAAGTGATCTAAGAGGGGTGAAAAGAAGAAAAAGAGGGAAGGGGGAAGAAGAAAAAGAAAATAAGTTTATGGGTTGGTGGAGGAGAATTAGCAGGAGATTTTGAGTGGTTTAGAGGGTGGTAGAAGCGGCAGATGTGGTTGTGGGTGGTGGTTCAAGGCTTCGGGATAAAAATTCTGGCGAGAGGAGTATGAAACTTTGCACGGTTATGGAGGCCCGTGCAATGAGAATCGAAGGATGTGGATGGTTTAGTTAGCTAGAGGGTATTGCAGGGAAGAGTTTTGAAGGAAGAGACGGTGGTGAGGTTGGCTAACGGTGGAGAAAAATGCGTCTAAAACTACGGTGGCGCACAGGTTGCACTTAGGGTTTCAAGAAAAAGAAAGCTCAATTTTAGGCCAAACGAGGGGTATTTATAGTGGGGGAGGGTAGGCTCGAGTTCTGGAGGTTACTAGGAGGTCAAAGACGGTGAGAAATGGGGCGGTTATGGTGTTGGTCGGTCAGCACGATTTCAAATCGTGCTCGACCTTCGTAGGGGAAAATGGGGGCAAACGTGGGGAAAAAAAGGAGAGTGGGGCAATTCAAATTGAAGTGTGCGCTAAGGGGAAGAGAATGGGCGGGAGAAAGGCCGGTCATGACACATGTGGCCGGAGGTGACATTTTTGGGGGATGGAGGTTGCAAGTTCGACAATGGTGGGGAAAGGAGGAAGAAGAAAGGGGTGAGCCGGCTGTCGGGGAAAGAAAAAGAAAGAAAAGAAAAGAAGGAACCGACCGATCAGGTGATAGTTAAGGGCATTTAAATTAAACACTGCGCTTTAGGGAAGAAGGAGGCAAAACTCGGTGCATTGGTTGTCAAGGAAAGAAGAAGGAAGCAAACAGGCGTGGGTCGTGACAGGAGAAGAAAAGAAGGAAGGAAAGTGGCCCGTGCCAGGCCCAAATCGAGGGATGGAAGAAAAAGAAAAAAAGGAAGAAAAGAGAGAAAAAGAAGGAAAGAAAAAAGGGAAAAAAAAGGAAAAAGGAAAAAGGAAATTGTAGTGGTTTGGGGTAAATAAATTAATTAAAATATTTAGGATATTGAAAAATAATAATATTTAAATAAAATAATATTTAAATCCCTTTTTAGGCTAAATTAGGATTTTTAAAAGATTTTCCAAAATTTCCATTTTAAATTAGTAAATCACTCTAATTTTAATCTATTAAATTATTTATAAAATTAACATTAATTTGAAACTATTTTCTCTTTCTTAATTTAAATAAAATAATTTATTTAAATAAATTCCCAAATTAAAATCTTTAATTAGTTAATATACCCAAATTTCCTCTAATTAACATATTTATAAATTCCTTATTAATTTACCCTAATAAATTTTCTTTTATTTTAGTAAAAATAATTTATTAAATTAAATTCTCTAATAAAACCTTATTCAAATATAATCTTTAAAATTAGAAAATTTCGGGGCATTTCAATATCACTTTATCTCTTGACTTCGAATGTGATAGGAAAAACTCTAGTTGGCCACTTCAAACCCTAGTACATTTCTTCTCCCATAAGTAACCTCTCTATTTTTCACTCAATATTTCTTCTCTCCCATGGCACCCATACTCACTCCTTATATAATAAATTCCCACTCATAACCCATACTTCACTCTCCCTTAATCATTTTTACTTCCACATTTTTCAGATTACTGCTTCCTCCCAAAACCCTAATCGGGTCCCTTATACACCCTTACACCAACCTACATACTATTTTTCATCCTAAGTCTCCAATCACTCCACAACTCTTGCCTTAGCTTATTTACACCTTAATACAACTTTTCTCACGTAAAGTTCATCCCCATGCAAGTTTTATCCATCCCATGCAAACTCTCAAAGTCCCCATGCAAATTTTAAGACTCTCATGCATGGTTCCCATCTCTCATTCATTTTGGGTCATTCCTTCACTACCACGGAAAGGGCTTTTAATAACGGTTATTTTACAATTTTAATAACGGTTTTCAACCGTTATTGAATCGCCCGTTATTATATCTTTAATAACGGTTCATAACCGTCATGAAAAATACACAAAAACCCGCGAATATGTGCGTAAACTTCATATTTAATAACGGTTTTCACTTAAAAACCGTTGTTAAAAATGGAGCTTTTAATAACGGTTTCGCAGTAAACCGTTGTTAGAAATAAGGTTTTCATAACGGTTTATCAGAAAAAACCGTTGTTGAAAACCAAGTATTAATAATGGTTAATACAAAAACCGTTGTTAAAATATCATCGAATTACCGTTTCGGACATTGATTATGCATTTATTAAACCCTCTAATATGCATTAAATGCGCATAAATATCATATTATAAGGAGTTTTAATAACGGTTCGTAAACAAAACCGTTATTAAAATCGATGCTTTAATAACGGTTCTATGGGAAACCGTTATTAAAGAATAGGTTTTAATAACGGTTTTCATAGAACCGTTATTAAAAGTATATGTTTTTTTTTAGAATTTTTCTGTTTTGTTCCTGCCCACATACACAGTTGTATGTTCAAACAATTACCAAATCTGCAATGTAAAACAACATCAATTCATACCAGCAGGGTATCACACCATAATTTCAATCAATCTATAATTGGTATGCATGTCTCAATACACCAACTATACTTAGGAATAAAAATTAGTGGGCATACCACAACTTGGTAGCTCTACACCCCAAAGTAAAGAGTTCACAGATCTAGGCTGGAAGACCGAAAGATGTAGACAAAATACAAACCTGAAAATGCATGTAGAATATATAGATCGCTACCTAATACCGAATGAATGAGTGCACGTGCTTGGCCCATTGGTCTCTAACTTCATCAATTTCATCAACAGTATATTGTTGGCCTCGTGCATAGTCATCGGTGAAAAACTACAACACCCATGTTTCAATTAATATACAGTTAGACATTAGGTCAAAAATATATATGTCATGATTCATTAATAGAAAAATATGGAAAAGCAAACATACATGGCTTGGATCTATGTTGACCGATCTATTCTGGACTATAAGATCTATTGCTCTACATACATAGTATCCACAATCATCGCCGTTTTGCTGTTGTGGACACTGTCAAATGAATTCAATTAGCTCTCTAACTATTATATATTAATTTGAATTAAAACAAAATCCTTAGTATTTTCCCTCTTATATGTGAATCGAGCCAAAATCCTACGGAGTTGTAGGAGCGTGCTCCAAGCCCTGCGTCGTTTTAGGTAAGGATGTAGCTAAGGCCCATGTGTGTTATGTGACTTGTATGCCATGGATGCTATATATATCATGTTATATTGTGTATCGTATGATTGTGCTTAACTTGTCTTATGTGTAGCGCAGTTTGTAGTTGAGGTATGTTGTATGTGTTTCTTATGACATGAGTATGATATGTATATATGGTGTTTATGGTGTGATATGATATAGCCCTCTAGGACATGCATGCTAGGACAATTGATAATAGGATATGGGAATGAAAGGACAAAAAGAAAGAAATGGGAATTGAGTTCATTAAGGGGGATACGAGGTTGACCAAAATACCTCATGATCCATAAGAGGAAATTAAAGAGGAAGCACTACTACGGAAACAGGAAATAATAATGGGACATTAATAACGGTGGTTCGAAAACCGTCGTCAAATCCGTGAAAATTAATGCGCGGGAAGTTTTAATAACGGTTTTACGTAATAACCATTATTACAAGTGCAAGGTAAAATTTTGCACGGGAATTTTAATAACGGTTTATGTAAAACCGTTATTAAAACATGATTTAATAACGGTTCAAACAAGAACCGTTGTTAAAATTGGCAAGGTTTTAATAATGGTTCTTACAGGAACCGTTATTAAAATCTCCTTTTATTTCATTCTCTTCTGTTTCGTGCCAAAAATTTCAGACTCTACCGCTTCCCTCTCGTACTCTCTTTCTCTTGCGAACCCTTGCACCACCGCTCCGACTCCTCTGAATTAAGGGAAACCGTCGCACCGCCATCTCTCCACCACCCCTCTGCCATTCTTGCGAACGTAGCCAGCATTTGTACCTTTGTCGTTGTCGTTCTCAACTTGTACGCCGTCGCTCCCTTTACGCATGTGTTGTTCTTCCTTCATTGCTTACTTTGTCTCTACTGATATGTATATATATATATATATAAATGCATGCATGTTACACCGAAGAGGTTGTGTTTGATGTGTTGTTCGAAAATCTGTCGTTTGATGTGTTGGTGAAAAATTTTGCTATGGCCTTTTTTGATTGTGGCCAGCCGAGACCTTAATATATATGTCTATATATATATATATATATATAAATGTGTTCATAATCTATTTTATAAAAATATGTAATATTATTTTAAGAGAATCCACAAGCCTAAAATATATATTATTATCATAAGATATGTACGTTCTAAGTATAAAATTAAGGTGTATATATTTTTTTAGCACTCACATTATTATATATGCAGATGATCATGTGTATTTATATGCTTTTTTTAATATATATTTTGTAAGACGTGTATGTTTGCTTTTCCATAAAATATTAAAGGATATTCTAATATCTAGGGTATAACGGGTATCATATGTAGATGATCATGTGTATTTATATGCCCAAAAGTACCATTACTCCTTATTTTAATCTAAGATTAGGCTTATTAATATTAAAGGAAGCATTACACGTGGAAACTAGGGTTTTTATCTTCAAGATAGCCTACTAGATATTACTAGTCAAAATATGTTCATTTTAATATTTATTGCCATACTTATATTATTAAGCCCTAATAGCTTTGTTCTTCTAATAATAGTACTAATACTAATTGTGGCAAAATAGTGATAATAATAGTAATAATAATAGTAAGGCTAATGCTTATAGTGATAGAAACCCTAGCATTTTTAAGACTAAGACTAATAATAGTGTTAGGGTTAAAATAATAATATAATAGTAGTGATACAAACAAAGTACTAATATACCTAATGATAATAGTTATATTTGAATAATAATAATATAAGGGTTCAATATATTTTTGTCACAATAATAGTAACAAAATAATAACAATAGTAATAGTAATAACTAATAAAAATACCATAGTATTAATGTTAGTAATAAAGGCATTAGGAATAATATTAACGATATTCTAATATTAAATAGTAAAATACTAAGGCTTAAGTATTCTTCTTCTTTAATGACAAATTGATAATACGCTAACTTCGGTTTAAATAACATTAATAATAATAAAAGTAGTAATAGCAGCAGCATCAGGAGTTGTAGTAGTAATAATAATGATAAAAATGTTAAGTATAATAGTAAAACTAACAATGATAATAGTAACCAAAATGATAATAATAATATAAGGGTCCAAATATTTATATTAATAAATAAAAGTGATAATGGACAAAGTTAGTATTAACAATATTAGCAAGGAAATAATGATAATGATAATGATAATGGTAATAATAATTATAATAACAATGATAATACAACACTAATAATAATAAGAATAATAATAATGGTAATAGTAATATTAAGGATAATACTATTAATAATACTAAAAAATTATTAACACTTATAGAAAATACTTTAGGGGCTAGGAAAGTTGGAGTACCACCTAAGGTTGGTGGTGGAACTAGAGGCAGTCTGTGGCGGCGACGGTGGCAGCGGTGGAGGAGGAAGAGAAGTGGAAGATGAATATGTAGGCTAAAAGAGAGGAAGTGGAGGGGTGTTTGAGGTGGTGGAAGGTGCAGCAGGTGGAGAGGGGTGGAATGAAGGTGGTGGTGTAGCTGTGAGTGGCGGCACACGACGGTTTTTGCGGCGGCCAAAGGTGGTGGAAGATGGAGGAAGTAGAAGGAGAGGGATTCAGGGGGAGATGAAGGTATGGGAAGGTAGGGGAAGGTTTCCTGGGTGTTTTGGAGGGTGGAGGAGGTGGTGGTAGCGGCGGGAGTGGCGACGGAATGCTGAGCGAGGGGTGGCGAGGGGCTGGAGTGGGCTTCTCGAGTTGGCAACTTCGCACGGCTGGGGTGGCATGTGCAGGGTGAGATAGGAGATTATGGTGGCTCAGTTTTGTAGAGGAAGATGAGGGGAAGGTTTTAGTGGGCGGAGTATGCGGCGGTGGGGTAAGGATCTGTTTGAGTGGCGGCGAAAAGCTGAGTTTCTAGGCTTGCAAAAAAGGAAGCTCAATTATAGCTGCTATACGGGTATTTATAGTAATAGATGGGGAAAACGACAAAGGGAGAAGAAGACAACCGAGGGCAGGTGAGGCAGGTCGCTGACCGGCAGTGGCAAGTGGCACATGCCTTGTGAATTGTAGGGTAGGTTTGGCTCGGGGTGGGAAAAAGGAAAGGATGGCAGCACACGTGAGAAGGGAGGATGAGTAGGCTGGGTCGAAAATGGAAAGGAAAACGACGGGGGTGGAAGGGGAGGACAGCTGGATAGAGTAGGTGGCTACCAGTGAAAATCGAGGTTGCAGGTTGCATTACAGGTTGGGGTTGGGGGAAGAAGAAGAGGAAGGGTGGACCGGTGGTCCAGGGGAAGGAGAAAAAAAGAAGAACCGGCCGGCGGTTGGGTGCAGGGTCAGGGTTCGTGGCTTGGGCTACGCGAGGCAGGCCAGGGAGGAGAGTTTCGGTCGCGGGCTGGCCCAAACCGGGGGGGAGAAGGAAAGATAAGTAAAGGAGGAAGAAAGAAAATGAAAAAGAAAGGAGAAAAAAGGATAAAGGATAAAGGATAAAATGGTTGGGTTGGGGTATTTGGTTTTTATTATTTATATATTTAAGTTAGATATTTAATTTTTAATAATAATTATTTTAAGTATAATAATTAAATTCTTTTTTAGATTAATTGGGCTATTTTGGATAAATTTTCCTTAACTTCCATTTTAATTAGTAAAATGTCCAAAATTTTCTAAATAATATATTTATTATTTTCTCTTCATTTTCCTCAATTAATTTCCTCTTTATTTAATAAAATAATTTATTTTCTTAATTTTTTTAAGAAATCATTATTTTTCCATAATTCCTCAATTAGGATTCTTGGGGTATTTCATTAAGGAGGTAATCACTTCATACTTCAAGGGCCTGTATAAGAAATTGGACCTTCCAGACATTAGTATTCCTGTCGATGGTTTCCATAAGATTTTGAAGGAGTAAAGCTCGGAATTGGATAACATTCCTCTTAGGGAGGATGTTCAGAAGGCAATATGGTCTTGTGATCCTTTAAAATCTCTAGGGTATAACGGGTATCATATGAGTTTTATTTGGAAGATGTTGGGTATAATTGGGGAGGAGTTCACTGATTCTTTCTTGGATTACTTCCGATCAAGCTGATTACCGCATGCTCTCAGTACCACTTTGATTACCTTGATTCCCAAAGTGGAAGATGCGGAGGACGTTAGTCAGTTTAGACCCATCAGCTTTGTAGGGTGCATTTATAAGGTAATATCGAATATTCTAGCTCATAGATTGAAATAGGTGGTCGATGGATTGGTGATTGATTCTCAGTCAGATTTCATTGAAGGAAGGAGCATTTTGGATGGTGCTTTGATAGCTAATGAGATCATTCAGTGGTCCAAGAAGCGTAGAACATCGAGAGGTATAATGATCAAAGTGAATTTTTAGAAGGCTTATGACAGTATTAGATGGGAGTTTGCGGATAACATTCTAAGTATTATGGGTTTTAGGAATATTTTTAGAGGATGGATTAAGGAAGGAATCACAACTGCAAGTATTTCAGTTCTTGTTAATAGGTCCCCTTTAAGTCCATTCAAGATGGGCAGAGGGCTTAGGCAGGGGGATCCCATATCACCCTTTCTATTTGTCTTAGCAGTGGAGGCATTTAATCAACTCATTAGAAGAGGCGTGGAAAAAGGCTTGATTCAGGGTTTAAAAGTGGGAAGGGATAATTGTGAAGTTACCCGCCTTCAGTTTGCGGATGACACAATGGTTTTCTGTGGGGTATCTATTGGCAGTATTAGGAATTGGAGAAGATTTCTTGACTGCTTCTATTTACTATTAGGTCTTCGGGTTAACTTTGTCAAATCGGAGCTCATTGGTCTTAGTGTGGATTAGAATTTCTAGAAGGAGGCTACATAAATCTTGAATCGCAAGATTGATTCTCTACCTATCAGCTACCATGGTCTCCCGTTGGAGACTAATGCAAGAAATAAGGAGGTTTGGAAACCAGTGGTTGATAAGATAAAGTAGGGATTGGCTGGGTGGAAGTTGAAAGTCCTATGAAGAGTAGGAAGACTGGTTTTGATTAAAAGTATCTTAAATATCTTACCAATGTATTACATGAGCCTATTTAGAATTCCAAAAGGGGTGGTTAAGGATATCATCAGTGTCCAGAGGAATTTTTTCTGGAGCACTAATGGAGATAGGAAGAATTTACCACTAGTTAAATGGAATGTGATTCAGAGACCCAAATCTCTAGGTAGCTTGGATGTGGGGGATCTAGTCATGAGGAATAATGCACTATTATTCAAATGGTGGTGGAGGTTCTATACAGTTGAAGGGGCATCATGGAAAAGAATTATTTCCTCAATTTACTTGGGAGGTCACTTTGGGTTTCTAGAGATTCCAAATTAAAGGAGAAGGTGGACCTCGTGGGTGGACATTGTTAAAATTAGACGAGGAAACCCCATTCTTAATTCAAGTTTGAAAATTGTGATTGGAGATGGTAAAAGTGTTCGGTTTTGGCACGATAACTGGTCGGGACAAGGATCATTGAGAAGCATATTTCCCAAATTATTTATGGCGTCAGGTCCCAAATTATTTATGGCGTCAGGTCAACAAGGTGAAAAGGTTGCAGAAATGGGCATATGGGAAGGGGCATAGTGGATCTAGAACCTCTGGTAGAGGAGGCACCTTTTCTCTTGGGAGGAGAGTCAAGTGGAGAAGTTAGAATTACTGATTAAGCAGTTCTATCTGAGAAAGGATAAGAAGGACATGATCATTTGGGCATATGATGATATGGGGTCTTTTCTTTGAGATCCTTCTGTCAGTCCTCTTATCAAAGCTTATCTAGGGAAGAATTGAGTAGCAGTATATCCAGCCTAAATTAGAGGAGTATAGTGCCCTAGAGGCTTGAGCTTATTTCTTAGTTCACGGTTCAACATAGCCTCAACACTAGAGAAAGACTCGCCAAGTTGCAAATTATAGATATAAGGGAGGTTTGATGTCCTTTTTGTAAGTTAGAGCAAGAATTGGTTAACCATATTTTCCTGCACTATACCATGCCAGGGAAGGTTTGTGATTGGGTTGGTTGTTCTTGGGTGATTCTAAGATCTGTTGAGGTAAATGCTATTGCTTAGATAGGCGGTAGAAGTAAGGGGCTGAGGGGAGAAATTGGTAAGAAACTTTCTTTGTAATTATAGAAGCTATTTGGAAATTTAGGAATAATATTGTGTTTGATAATCAACAAGTTTGCATTAGTTGGATGCTTATGCTCATCAAATCGAGAATTAGCTTTTGGATTAAGAATAGAAGAAGAGGAGTTCCCTTACAAAATCGAAGAGGTGATCCACAACATGCAAGATTTTTTGAGAGTAGGAGCTTCCTTCAATTTTTAGATTATGTGGGTTGGGGTACAATTGGGATAACAAAGAGGGATATATTTGATGTATGTATCGTTTTGAAAGCTATGTGCTTTTTTGTATTTTCACCTATAAAAAAAATATCATATATGTGTGTGTGTGTGTGTGTGTGTGTGTGTGTGTGTGTCCTAATAAGTAGTTAGAGCTTTCATTAATCAAATAAGATTAAACGGACAACAATTAGCAAATATAGGCCCTTAGTCCATTTCATTCCAGCTGTATCATATCCGGCTGATACAGATAATAAGATGTGGCCTAATTTGAAGTGTGTAGCTTACTTAATGGAAAATCAAGGGCAGAGAAGAAGCAAAACTTTGATTGGTTCTCTATAATTATTTTTCTACTCTCCCTATTCAGTTGATGTAACACCTCCAAATTTACTACTTATGAATTTCGGTTTGTGGAAGCATTAGTTAAAAAAAATAATATACATTATCGCCACATCTAGCATAAGTTTGTTATCATCTATCATTCTTATAGTAAATGTTAAGGCTAAAAGTTACTTCGCTAGAATTAACAACAACCATAAAAAATAAAAACAAAGATTTTAATACATAATAACATTATCCTGATAGTTAAAAATGTCAGACAAATAGTTACAATATAATGAGTAAAAGAAATATAGAAGGGGATATAAGAGTCTAAGAAAAAATTCAGATTAAAAGATGTCAGATAGAACATCAAATAACCATAACGCTTAACCTAAATAATAGCCTTCAACTAATGTTAAAAGCTAACCTACAAATACTATTACTTATTAAATAAGTAGGGACTCATGAAAATGAACCCTTTTGTACAACTATATTGATTAACCTATTATACAAAACTAATATGGAAAATTTGCATATAACACATAAAAGGCATCACAAAAGATTATGGTATAACATATTGAAATATTAATGTAATGATCAAAATTCATTAATCATGTTAGATAGATAATAATCACCAAAGCCATATACCACTCACACTCATTCATTTAGAACATCATGTCATATAGATAATAATCACCAAAGCCATGTGTCGCTCATGGTCATTCATTTATAACATAATAAAATTTACCAACCAATAATACAAGAGATGCTCTCTGAAGTAATGATTAGAACCAATGCCAACACAACAAGCATAACCTTCACAACACATATCATATCTCAATATCAAAATCAACAATATCCATTACACCATAGGTAGGCCTCAAAGGCATAATACCTATAAAAATCCATAATATCATAGATAGGCACAAATGGTACTACCAAAATATAGGTAGATACAAAGGCTACTACCAAACCACATGCAATCACAAAGGTTACTAACAACCAATATAATAACTATTTCAATCTGATAATAATTATTTCCATATTTTATTTACTAGAGGGGGATACAACTATAACTTGGAGACATAAAAGTACACCAATCATACTAGGGCACAAGGCAACACATTATCCTCCCAACCACCCAACCTAGAGGCATAAAAACTCTCTAGTCATATTAGTGCACAAAACAACATAGTACCCTTCCAACCTATGATACCTAATCCTTAAGCATTGATACAACCTATAGGGTTCTTAGGTCACCTATAGAGTATACTAGAGTCTTATAAGGGCACAAAGACACACCAACAAACCAAACAAACCAAGGGCTTCTACCTCATGTGTAAGGTAGCTACACTTAGAGAGTAACTATTCTCAAACTCGAGGTCTTTTTGTTTAAATATTAATGTCTTAAGAAGGTGATCGCAAAATATCACATGTTTCAAAATGAATAATTCCATACTTAACCATTTTTCCTTTATTTCTAATTATTCAAGTCAATCCTAAGGTTAAAAGTCAAAGTCAGAGTCAAAGTCAACACTGAGGTTAGCTGATGAATATACTAAGACCATATTATATCCAATTATTCATATTAGGTGTATTAGGTTAAAAGTGATCAAAATTCCCCTAAGGCCATTATTACTGCATTACCATCCATTTTAAATACAAATTTTATTTTATTTATTTATTTGTCATGAAAAGGCTAAAGTACAATAATTAAATTACATAATATGTAAGTAAATTATCAGACATGCCAAATGATATTTTTTCCCTTATACATGATTTTACACGTAAAAATCTAACATATATTTTTAGAATATCAAATCACATATTCACATGCTCAATAATAAATAACATATATTAGACACACTTATCAAGATAAATATCATAATACACTTAAAACGACCAAAATACTCTTGGGACATATAATAATAATAATAATCATGCTAAAATATTTGTTTCTAAAACATCAAATCACGTACCTCTATATTTAACAACAATTAAGATATATTAGGCATTCTTACCGGAATAAATATTATGATAAACTTAAATGACTAAATTGCCCCTAGAATACACAATGGTAATAATTATTTTAAAAATGTGCCTAATCATGCTCAATCTATCATATTATATGTACATGACATATATAATTTATTCTTGATTTTTAAACTTATTTTGAACTTCTTTAGTACACATATTATTTTACATAAGTTAATATGCTCTATTTTACCAAATTCTATAGTAGCATTATTTGGTAGCTAATTTCAACACGAATTACATGCTTAATAATATTTATACATCAAAAACCCTAATGTACTATGGTGGAATATCTCACATTTTAGTATAGTATAGTAATTACCTAATTTCTATAAAAATCACAAATTATGGGTAACCTCCTGAAATTTATCAGCCCCTAGTCAATCTTTTGTACCTAAAAATAATACCACATTAACTATACTAATAATTAATAAATAAAATAATATTTTTATTAATTTTAAATTATTGTAAATCTCATGCTACTTGAGCAGCATGAGTTGGCAAAAGTAGGGGGCTTCAGGGAGGGAGCTAGTTGGCCGGTGGAGATGATGGCTGAGGGGGCTTGAGATGCATAGTTGGTATCACTGGCAACGATGATAGTGGCTATTGGTAGTGAGGTTGTTGGCGATGGAGACAAAGGGTGAGGTAGGGAGGCATGAAATAAGGGAAAATATGGTCGGCTTGTGGTGGTGATGGTTGGTGATGCAAATGTAGAGCATAGATGGGCATGGCTAGGCTCAATGGGAGGAGGAAAGGAAGAAAGAGAAGAGGAAGAGAAAGTAATAGGTGTGGTATGTATACATAAATATAAATGAATATGTGTATGGTTTAGGGGTTAAGTGAAGGGAAACCTAAGGGAATATGTCAATTTAGGCATGCACCTGCAGACGAGGGTTGTTGTGGCAATGCTAGTGGGTTGTAGGGAAGAGCGAGTGGTGTAGGGTTTGTAGAGGTGCAAAGATACAAAGGTGTAGGGGGTTGGAAAGGGAAGAGAAAGTCATGCAAGGGGACATACATGGGGTGGTTGGTGTAGGTGAGGGAGTTAGCATAGAAGGTAGTAATGGAAGGGAAGGAGCAATTGAAGGAGACAGTAGGGGCTAGTTTAGCTGGAAGGGGAAAAGAAAGAAAAAGGAAAAATGAGAAAAATAAAAAGAAAAAGGAAAAAGAAAATAATTTTAGGGTTAGAATTAGAATTATATTTAGATTCAGAATTAGAGTAAAATTAATTTATTCGGGTTTAGGGTACCCAATTAAGAAAAATAGACCGTAATAAAATTTATAGATTTTGGGCGGATCTGAATAAAAATAAAAGATAAAATAATTAGGATAAATTAATTTAAAATTTTATTAGGGTTTACAAGTCAAATGTTAAAAAAAATAATGAATTTAAGATTTTAAAGGTTATGGTAAAATATAAATTAATTGGGATAACATTAGAAAATATTTTGGGATATTGCAGTTGATTACTCCAATTCCTTCTAGTGGTTTCATGGTGCTGGTTATTTGTTGTAGACAAGCTTTGGTTTTGAGGGAGTAGTTCCCTTGGCCACTGCTTGCTAGATTATTAGGTGAAGTAGAGTTAGAAGAGGTTTTATCATTTTATTATGTCTCTCCATAGATGGTTTGTCTTTTTTTTTTTCTCATTAGTCTAAGGTCCTCATAGGAGTTTTAATTTAAGCTCTTTATTCTATTCCTTTTTTTGGTTTGCTATCCCATTGAGGACACCTTTTTCCCACCCTTGTCCTGTTCTGTTTTGGCTATTCTCTATTTGATCTATTGGGTGTTAGGTGTAATGTGGTCTTTATATTATAGCCTTAAGTTCTTTTGGTAAAAATTATTTTCGTACTACTAGGATGAAAGACATGTTTACAGTAATGTCAGTGTGCTTATGAATTTATGTTGGATATCTATGAAACTTCTCTTTATGAAAAAAGCATTAGTTAGGTAGGGAGAATAAAAAAATCCCACCTAATTTCAAGAAGGGTTAACAATATTAAACATCATTCCCAAAATCAAGCTTGAGAAATTAGCCTATTCCATTATAAATGGTGCATTACAATTGATATTTGATGTTGATGTATGCCTACAAGTAAATCTTTGTCTTAATTAATTTGTAGATGGTAGAAGGAGTTAGATGTTAAAAGGAAGCTACCATTTTCCCTTGACAAAATGGTAGAATGTTACTTCTAGATACTAGGTGTGTATTTTGAGCCACAACATTTCCTTACTAGAAATTTTGTCACTAGAGTTATCACCCTGACATCCATCATTGATGACATCTACGATGTGTATGGTACTAAGGAAGAAGTTAAGCTATTCACTAAAGCTATGAACATGTACTAAGGTAGTTCTTTGCAACTTTCTTATCACATTATAACTCAATATTGTTTCCCTTTTGATAATTAAGAATTTATATATGATATAATCAACATGCACATCAACATCAATGTAAGACTCCCTTACCTTGTATGAAAAGTTTGGGATTTCATTTTATCATTCATCAGCCTGGGCAATATGAGTACATCACCACCTGACACCATGCCTTTGTTTTTTATAGAAGACAAGAATGGTCTTTGGGCTAGGCTAACTAGGCCACTATTTAGGGCCTCAAAAAATAGGCAACTCCAAATATTTAGTGTGTGTGTATATATATATATATAAAATAAAACTAAAGAGAAAACATGAACACTAGCAATAAAATAAGGGCTTGGGCCCTAGTCTTTTTCTCTATATATTATACTGAGAGAAAGAAAACAAATATAAAAAATTACCTTTGTCGCTTTGCTACTAAGCAAGGATGCAAAAATCATGATAGAAATGATGCCTCTGCTTGCAAAGTCTGAAAATAAAAAGGCAAAGAAGGAAAAAACTTAAATTTCAAGCATTAAGATGACAATGGAATTCCCTCATTTTTTTTATAACTCTATTAGATATATCAAATGATAAAATATTTTCCTCTCTTTATAATTTTAGGATCAATGATTAGTATTACTCTTTTTTTCTTGTTTTTAACATGGTATCGATTGAAAAATTGCTATCAAGTGTAAATTCAAAGAAGAAAAAACTAGATGTTGATTTACAATTATTAGCTACATTTAGATTGCTAATTTATTCTTTTATTTTGAGAAAATAGTCACAACTATTGTTAATTGTTATTGTGTAGTGTTGCTATGCTTGGCTAAGCAAGTCTTTGGGATAAGCCTCATAGGCTACTTTTTAGGTCATAAAAAAAATATGGGCCTCCAAACAGTTTGTGTGTGTGTGTGTGTGTGTGTGTATATATATATATATATATAAGACTAAAACTTAAGAGAGAGAAAATGAATTCCAACAACAAAATAAGGGCACAAGCCCTCATCTTTGTCCCTATACATTGTACTAAGAGAAAGAAAAAAAAAATAAAGCCTTACCTTTGTTGCTTTGCTAAACAAGTACACAAAAATCAGAATGCCTCTGTTCACAAAGTTTGAAGATGAAAGACAAAGAAGGAAAAACTCAAATGTAAAGAATTAAGATGGCTATATAATTCATTTTTTGTAACTCTATCTGAAATATTAACTAGTACAATATTATAACACCCCCATTTATACTACTTAAAAATTTTATTTTGTGGAAGTATTAGTTGCTAAAGATAATGGATGTTACTACCAAATTTAGCATAAGTCTGGTTCTTTTACCTTTTTGATTCCAAGTGCTAATCTAAAACAAATCATAGCCACAGTAAAATAGTGGGAATATATTACCATACATATATAAAAGTTACGGATAAATATTATCAGAACAAAAAGATAACCAACATACAGTAAGGGAAACAAAAGTCCAAAGGAAAACTAATTATAACCAGAAACTATAACTCTAAGGTATAACACTGGTTTGCTCTAAATCTTAGAAATGTAAGCCCATTACAAAAATGGGACATCTTCCTAAGGGCTCTACTTATCCTTGCCACTCTTATACGCTTCATGCCATTCTATAGCCTTCATGTAGTCATTTACAAAAGTAGTATCAGTGCGACTTCCTCGTACTGAGTAAATCACAATGGCATACCACATTTCACATAGTCACACAATAATATGAAATCATACTAAAACACAAAACATGTACCTTAACCACATGTAATAATTGTGAAATAATCTATGTAATATCAAGTCTTAATCTCAACTATGAAACATACTAATTCATTTCACATCATCCTGAGGTACAATACACATATTTGATTAATCAAAAGATTCAAAATATCAATGCAGGCCACTAAGGAGACCACCAAACCAACAAATCCAAATAAAATAATCTAAATACTGAGGTAGGGGACCAAGGAAACTATCGAACTAAAAAATCTAAAATAATACTTTTCATTTTCTTACACAACAGGTACTTCCATTTTAAATTACTCGAGGGGGATACAATTAATCAAGGGACACTAAGGTACACTTGATCATATTGGCACCTAAAGGATGAAATACCCTTACTCTTGAACCCAGGGACACATTAGTATGCCTGGTCATACGAGGGCTCATATGCAACACAATATCCTCCAACATCGGTCATTTAGTTCTTAAGTATCGATATCCTATATAGGGCCCATAGGTCACCCATAGAGTAGAATAGGGCCTTACTGGGGCACAATGACACACCAACGAACCAAAACAAATTAGTGCTAACTCCTCATCTCTAGGGTAGCCAATCCTAGAGAGAAACCATTACCAAATCGTGGTCTCACACTTTAAGTACTAATACTTTAATAGGTGATCACAAATGTCATTTAATGCATAACAATCTCCATTTCCATACATAACCATTTTTCCATTTATTTCTAATTATAAAGGTCAACCCTAAGGTCATTAGTTTATGCCAAGCCATGTCAATGCTAAAGTCAGCCTATCAAAAGTTAAAGGCCATCCTATCTAATTATTTGCAAAAGATACATTAGGTCAAAATTGCTAAAATTTCCGTCAAAACCCTCGTTTACCCATTTTATTCATTTCCATACCAAACACTATTATTATGAGAATTTTTTCATGAAAATGCTAAAAGGAAATATTCCACATTATTTTAGCATGTAGGTGATCTTTGTATTTTGGTGATTAACTATAGTTTTCACTTTTTATGCATTTAGTAGGTAGGGCTCATGGAACTTTAACCATGAAACTCTCATGTATCACATCTTCCATGTAGCATTTATGCACATATTTAAAGCATAATGTATCATTTAAATAGGAAAATTATCATCATAGTACATATAGGGAGATATCTCTAACTCTAGGTTATGCGAATAGAAGTCATCATAAAATAACCCTAATCATGCTTACAAGCTTCCATGCAAATCATAGTAACCCTAACTACCATGCATTAGAAACCATGGGATATTTAACATTAATTTAGATAAAAAAATTGACAAGAATGAAAATCCTACTAAAACCGTAGACATGTGGACGTAAATCATATAACATATTATTCATGCATATAACTTAACTTTTAAAAATTGTACGTATTCTTCATTTAAAATATTATTATCTTATCATGCATGTCATAGCACTTAAAAAGCATAAAACCCTAGTATTATTCCAGGTCTAAACAATCCTAGCATGCTCGCATATAAATTACACCGTCTTATGAGTGATTAGATTTTCCAAATCCAATCTTACACAAAAGTCTTCTTTAAGATCCTCAAGAATTACCTAGGAAGTTAATACCCAACCACATATTTTTTAGCATTTAATAATATACAATAATAACCTAAAATTACTAAAATAGCTCAAGGATTACTAACCATTTGAATAAAAGTAAAGGAAGTCAACCAAAACTCACACTACAAAAGGAAGAAGGATTGGTGGATGTATGTCAAGAAAGAGAGGATGAGCAACGGTGACTTAGGCCATTGCTAGGGGATGTCTTCGATAAATATGGGTGTAGCAAGGGGGAGGCTACAACGGTTTTGGGTATAGCCTAGGGGGGAGGATACAATGGTTTTGGGTGTAGCCTAAAAGGAGGCCATGGCGCTTTTTGGTCATAGGTTAGGGGGAGGCTGTGGTGCTTTTGGGTGTAGCCCAGGGAGAGATTATGGGGATTTTGGGTGTAGCCCTAGGGGAGGCTATAGTTGTAATAACACCAAAATTTTGAACTAGAAAATTTCATTTTTAAAATGATGCAGAAGCATTAAAAAAAAAAGGAATGTTACCACCACATCAACCATGAGAGAGGTGTGATCATCACCTAATCCATGCCTGATATAAGGTAACACGTAAAAATGAACAAAATTTGCATGCTCATAACATTAATGTGATAATACAAGATAATAAGGGATAGAAAATTATTATAGATAGAATGTCTATGATAATTTAAAAAATCAAATATCAAAAATTGAGCCAAGTGTTTAAATAACCAAAAATATAAAAACTTTCGAATACAGTGGGAAAACACTTTTAACCGATTAGCCTAAATCTTAGGCATAGATATAAACATCCAACCCCAAGAAATGACCCACTAATGGTCCACATCATCACCCTGAGCATACTCTAATTGAGAGTCATAACCCTACTAATCATCCTTTTCTCTATGGACCAAAAGATGAATCATCATAATGACTACACAAGTGCATTATTAATACAGTGAAGTATTGGTAAACATACTACCTAAAACATGGCAAGCTTCATGTAGCACATTAAATTCACATAACAACATGGAGATATCATATCGATACAGCTCAACACTTAATCTCAAGTAGTAGTACAACAAGGCATACTTGCATGAAGATCAAGATCATGGAAGTATAAGATACGATAAACACGTTGTAATCCATACAAGATAAACCATATTAGAATTCTTCCTTTAGTGACCACATAAATTTCGGTTAATATGATAGTTCGTTTGGCTGCACCTAGTTCTCTACCATAAACTAAAGTCATGGTAGCATAAATAATCATAATGGAATATCACACCCACCACACAAGGTTAGGATACATCAAAGGGGCTTTTCTTCGGGGATACCACACCCATCACAAATCAAGTAGACCTACCACAAATTGAGATACCACACGTGGTTGAATTACACCAAGGGGGATTGTACTTGGATACTTCACCCACAAAACCTTGAATGTCTCCATTGTGAGGGATAAAAGTTGGGATACCACACCTGCCTAAGCAATGGACAATACAAAGTGTGAGGGGGCTTTTATTGGGATACCTCACCAACCTATACTGGACACCGATGCTATGTTGGTCTACCACAGTATAATTCTATACCTCAAAGATATGCACATACTCCCTACTGACTATAACCGGTAGAGAAGAAAATAGGTATTGACTGAAAAAAATATAACCACTGGGCAAGTCATCCACTAACTCCCAGTAGCTACCTCGAGAGCCGGAGAAAAAGGCTTGAACAAAATCTTATAGTATTATTATGTATTTTTAAGCTATATAAAAAATCACAATAAAATTCACACATAACCAAATGGGTGTTTCCAAGTGACAAAACTAAACATAAATAAATCCTATTATTTGACCAAATTAGGTGTTTCCAAGTGATAATACCAAACACAATTAAATTATACTATTTAACAAAATTGGGTGTTTCCATGTGATAACACCGAACACATCATAATTCATTAAAGCCACCATTTGGGTGTTTCTAAGTGCTATCACCAAACACATCATAAGGCATAAAAGCCACCAATTGGGTGTTTAGAGATGACACCACACTTAAACAAATTCAAGTCCCAAGTACCATCATGATGATTCTTATGAAATCAGAGCAATCATAGTTGAAATCATAATTTAAATGTTGTAAATACATGGATATATCAACACAAAAGACTCAACAGAAACATAACAATTTATAAATAAACCAGGCAGAATTCTGTCGGACCAGTCGATAGGTCCCTGGATCTATGACTTATCTGGTCGTGCTAGACCTAAACCAAAACAACTTCAGAGGACCAATAGATTGGTTGGCCTCACCAATTGACTATTCATAGGCACAAGTCGATGGGTTTGGTCCAACTGGTCGATGGGTCTAAGCAGAGACCAACTCATTTTGGCTTAGAGAGGAACTAGTCTATGGGTTTGACCAACCGATTAGCCGGGTATAGAAACCAGTCAACTAGATTGGTCTAATATGTAGAGATGGGTTTGACATCTTGATCTAATAGTCTATCAAACCAATCGATTGATCTAGTGACTAACCGATCAAAACTTTAAACTATTCAACTGCTCGCAAAAGTAATTGATCGGTTTGAGGAACGGATTAACAGGTCTTGGTAAAACATTACCTGGACTTGCGATATACACACGAAAGTTTACCACACTTTACCATATTAATCCTAGCATGCTTCTATGCCACAACACATAAAATACATGCTGCACATGTAGAATCACATGGATATATGGTGATGTATGTACTCAAACGAATCATGCTCGAATGAGCAACTTGTACATAAAATTAGAGAAATCAAGTAATGATAAATTAGGAAGAATTATACCACATCCTCCGATTATATAATACAAATTAGATCATGCACATACACACACCAAACACATGGAACCCCAATACGCCACATAACCCCATTTATGTTAAAGATAAGAATACCTTACCTTCAATCAATTATTTTAACATAAAAGCTCCTACTTGACGGCTATCTAGAATAACCTCATTAATAAGAGAATAAATGTTAAAATCAATAAAAATCATCTTTCAAAACGTCATTAAAATCAAAGAAAAATCAAAATAAGAAGAAGAACACAAAACATAACATTTTTTTTTCTCAAAAATAGGATGTCAAAGAAAAGGCTAAAATCTTCGGCCTTTCTCAACCTTAATTATTCCTTACTTAAGGAAAGAAAGAAATAAATAAAACCAAGATTATAAGAAGAAAAATGAATGAAATGCTCGCACAAAGAAGGGAGAAAACTAGAGCAAGTCTCTATTTTTCTGGGGAGAGAGTAGAAGAGGGAAAGTGAAGGGATGTTCAACACTTGAGAAATTTTCCACAAAGAAAAGGGAGAAAAGAGAAAGAACAACAAGTGAGAAATGAAAATGGATCAAAAAAGGTATAGAGGTAAGGCCGAGTTGACATTCGCAGGAGAAAGGGAGATGAGACTGGTAAGATTGAGTGTGGGTAACAAAAGAGTGAGTGCTGATTTGATGGGGGCGATGGGGGTTGAGTGCAGTAAAAAATGAGCATGACAGTGGGTTGGTAAATCAGGAGATGGTGCACAAAGTCAATCTCGCACCCTATATGCCAGAAGAGAGAAGGATAGGTGAGGGATAAGAGAGAAGGTGAGGCTTGCCTCAGAATTCCTTTTTGAAAAAACTTTAGCTAATTAAAATTATGTAATGATCTAAATAATGTGAAAATAATCCAGAGCACTAAAGCATGCTTATTAGCATAGTTGGACTCTAATTAAGATTTTTCATAAACGTTATAGAGAAATTGGAATCAACATCATAAATGGGTCTAAAATCGCAGGACAACCAATTGATAGGTTTGGACAAACTAGTTGACTGGTTTGTCGAGAACAAGAATGTCAATTCCTCAATGCACCAACCAATTGGTTAGGTAAACTAGTCAATCGGTTTACCTGAAATTCATATTTTTATTGAAATTTCAAGATTATTTCAATACTAAAACTAATTTATTTTATATTAATATAATTTTAAACACATTTTGAAGAATTTTGAGATGGAGTATTACAATAGTAATTTTGGGCGTAGCCCAGGGAAGGCTACGGTGATTTTGGGTATAGCCTAGGGGGGAGGCTATCAAATTCAAATTTAAACAACAAAAAAACTAGATGTTGATTTACAATTTCTTAGCTCCAATTAGATTGCTAATTTCTTCTTCTATTTCAAGGAAATAGGCATAGTTGTTGTTAATTGTTATTGTGGAGTGTTGCTACACTTAGCCAAGCTAATTTACATCAATAATTAGTAAGTAAGTCCCTTACTCCCTTCTTTATTTAATTAATTTTGTAGATTCTATTTGTGATTAATGGAAAAAATATTAAATGGGGATAAAAATTGTATAAATAGTTTTCAACAATTAAATGATATATTTTACACTTTAATTAGTAGGATGAAAAACAAATCTAAATGAGAGGTGGAGATGGATGATAGGTTTTATGCTTCATAAGAACACAAATGCATAAATAACATTTAGATGCAAACCCTATGGTTGTTTTAGAATACTTGTAAATGCATATCGTAATATTTTTGTTATAATACTTAACTACCTACAAAAAATGAAGTAAAAAAAGAAAAGAAAAAAGAATAACAATGTTAGGAATACAGTTATATAAATGAATAGAAATATAAATGAAAAAAAAGTACACATCTATAATGAAAATTAGCTTAACCTATGAAAACTACTATAATACAAATCAAAATATTTACTTGAAGTCTAAATGGAGTGCTAAAAATTGACAATTATATTAAGATATTAATTAATGATCTATATGTAAATTGGTCTACTATTAATATAAGATAATTGGTGGCCAACATTTTTGTTTCATCTAAGCATTCTTTATACGTTCAAGTTCTTACAAAGCGTAAAACTTGTCATCCATCCCCGCCTCTCGTTTAGACTTGGTTTCATCCAATTGATTAAAGAGTAAAATCTATCATCTAACTATTGAAAACAGTTTATACAAATTTGTCTCCATTTAAATTTATTTTTAATTAATCACAAACAAAATCTACAAAACTAATTAAAAGAAGAAGAGATTACGGGACAACTTACCAATTATTAACGTAAATTATCCTGGCTAAAAAAGAATTTTTTAAAAGATTTAGTCCCATTACCTTGCTTTTCCAATGAATAAATAAACCTAATCTAACACTTCTTGTTTACAAAGTGTTTGTTTTTATGTGAAGAAAGATATACAATAGAAAATTTAAACAAACCAAACACACCAAAACAAATCGCACAAATAGAAAACAAGTTGAACAAATCCAAAACAAGTCACTTGAATGCAAAGAAAGAAAGAAATAATACAAAGAAAGCATGCAACACAAACAAAGATTAACATCACAAACTAAACATACCAAACAAAGTGCATCTCCCTACTTAGATTGTTCACTGTCCCCAATGAACTAATCCACACAACATTATATTCATTTTTTAGGTAGATAATTTTACTTTTATTCACATTTTAAGTATTCTTTACATGTAGTTTTCCATAAATAAAAAAATAAATACTTATTTTTTTAAAACGTTGTCGTTGAAGACCTATTATCTTTTGAAAAAATTAAAAAATTTTAAAACATTTTGCGATTGTAGAGAGTTAAAGCAACCACAATGTCATCACAGTTGTATATGCTAGAGCGACGGCATGTTGTTGAAGCTAAAAAGAACTTCACCCTCAAGCCTATAGCGACGAGCGTACAGTGACAACATATCATCATTGTTTATATTCAGCAATGACAATTAGACTTTTGGCGGTGACATATGTCACCACTATAAACCTATTCTGTAGTAGTGAAATGTTACTTGGCGTGGTTGGTAATTTATTTACTTGTTATGTAATTTATATATTATATTTTAGTCTTTTCATTATAAATTAATAAATAAAATATAATTTGTATCTAAAACAGACAATGTGGTACTAATGACCTTAAGGATATTTTGATCATTTTATCAGATGTTTATAACAATTAGGACAATATTATTTTGCCTTAAAATCTATTTTTTTTATGGTTGTTATTCTGCCTTAAAATCTATATTTTTGTTTTTATGATTGTTGTTTATTCAAGTAAATAACTTTTAATATTATCTCTTATTATAATGATGGTAGATGCCGTAAAACTTATAATAACACATTATTTTTAAAATTAATAATTTCATAAAACGAAATTTTTAAATAGTAAATTTAACGGTGCTTGAAAAAGTTAAAAAATAAATATAACGAAGCAATCAAAGTTTTGTTTTTTCTTATTAGCAGGAATGAAATCAGGCCACACACTTCAAATCAGGCCACATCTTATTTGCATTATCAGCCAGATACAGCTGGAATGAAATCGACCAAGGGCCAGTTTTTGCTAACCGTTGTCCGTTTGACCTTATTTGGTTAATGAAAGCTCTAGCTACTTTATATATATAATAATAATAATCAGAATAATATAATAATATATTTGTTCTGTGCAATTAGAATTTGTTCGAAAGAAACTACACGACGGTGGGAAGTTCCGTCACACTCCGTTCCGTCATCACTTGTGACAAGGATCAAGTAAAGGCCAAAAAAAAAAAAAAAACATGAAGAATATGATGAAATTCACGCCAAACCAAATCATAGGCAAGCTATAGCTTATTGGGTAGGGCAGAAAGCATCCGATTGATGATTCTCCTCCCTCATTACGAAATAAATTGAAGGTTGTACGCTGATGAAGCAAAGTATATCCAATTTCAGATGCATCTCTTATATATTTAGTATTAATATAATATATTTTACTATACTTTATTATACTTTCATAATACATATATATCAAAAGTATATTATAATAGTATTAAAAATAAAAGTGGGTGAAGTTTAGATGTACCAGATTTAACTAATAACTTTTGGATCAATATGGATATTGAATTACCAAATGAATAAACTTAAACTTGCGTTTTGATATTAAATTATCAAATCAATGACTTCATATCACAAAGACAAAAACATTGTGCCCTATTTTTCGTATCAATGATGCCATATTCCGACGGAGCTAAGTTTTTTTAAGTTAATCCATAAATGTGGTCATAAAAAATACTGTGTGTGATATTTTTGTTGATCATGTGCATGTGTGATTTGATTATTGTTTAATTTGACTGGGGGATGTTTGGGGTTGATTGACTATTTTTTCTGTTGTCTTTTGATTTTTCAACTTTTACGGGTGATTTCTTGTTAGGGCCATCTTTATATTTTTTTGGGTCCGTAGATATATATATTAAATGAGGGACCTTCCATACAATAAAAATAATTTTATTTAGTAAAATATCACTTAGATTTAATTTTCTTACGTTTTGAGACATAAATTTATTGATTAGGTGATGTAAATCAACGATGTTATCACGACATAAACAATTTTTTTTTCGTCCCTAATGATGTCATACCCAAATAAGTTCATCCAATGAGTGTAGTCATAGTAAATAATTTATGTGAAATTTTTGTTGAATATGTACGTGTGTGCTTTGATTATTGTTTAATTAGATTTGGGGGGTAGGGGAGGCGATTGGGGTTGATTGTCTGTATAATTTATTGCTTTTTATTTCTTCAACCTTTACGGGTGATCTTTTATTAGGACTAACCTTAAATTTTTTAGGGCCCTAGGTGTGTGTGTATATATATTAAATGAGGCCCTTTACATATAATAAAAATAAATGTTTTCAATAAAATATCACTTAAATTTAATTTTTCATATCTTTTGAGACGTTAATTTAATGATTAGGTGATGCGAATCAATGACGTCAAAACGACATAAACATTTTGTCCTATTTTTTTTCATCCCCAATGATGTCATACATGAAAGGAGCTGAAAAATTTATGTTCATCAGATGAACGTGGTTATAGTAAATAATGTGTGCGATATTCTTATTGAATATATGCATGTGTGTTTTGATTATTGTTTAATATGATTTGGGGGAGGGGTTGATTGTTAGCATTATCTACTATCTTTTAATTTTTTAGCCTTTACGAATGATCTCCTATCAAGGCTGACCATACATTTTTTAGGGCCCCGGGTGTATATATTAAATGAGGCCCCTCACATACAATAAAAATAGATTTATGTTATAAAAGATCACTTATATTTAATTTTTCTTGCCTTTTGAGACGCAAATTCATTGATTTTGTGTGACACCCCCAAATTTTGGAACTTAAAATTTTCCTTTTAAAGAGTTAATAGCGGAACCCAAAATACAAAATGTAGGGGTGGTATGCCGCATTCAACATAAAAGAGGTACTCCCTATGCTCAATCTTTGTTGGGTGCAAGGCAAAAGTAACATTATACCTAGAAATCAAGTGTGGGAAGCATTGATTCCACCATGATATAGGATACGAAATAGAGAGAGAAGGGAATAAATAGTAAAAGCAGAGGACTAAGAGTCCAAAGAGAGATGGATTTATTCGGATAACCATACCCTTTACTGAATTGTTTAGCGCTCACCCAAGATAAGTAAATCAAGCTAATAATCATCAATCACCTGCCAAATAAATATTTTTTTCCCTCATTTTCCCTCTTTCACTTTTCTTCTTTTCTCCCTTTTCTTGGGCCGCACGATTATAAAAATGGATGTGATTATTTACTAAATTAAGATAAATATTTTTTATTTTATCTTACCTTTTCTATTTAAATAATTTTTTAAATCCATATTTTACTAAAATTATCCTCTTAAATTAACTCCTTAAATTTTAATTAAATTAATTTATCCATCTAAATAATTAAATACCGTAATTTCAAAAATTATTTTATTTTTATTTTCCCCTTTTCCTTTTATCTTTCCCCTTTTTTCCCTTATTTTCCTTCCTTTTTCACTTTTCTTCTTTTCTCCCTTTTCTTGGGCCGCACAAACTACTTCGTTTTCTTCTCCCCCGCCAGGCCGTTGGCCCTCTTTCCCTTCCCCATTATCTAGCCCCTCCTCCTTTCTTTTTCTTCCTTCTTTCTTCCCCAGTTGAGCTAGCCTAACCACCCCTTCCTTCCTCCTTCTCCCTTGCATACAGGCCGACCACTCTTTCTTCCCGCCCGACCACCTGCCTCCCTCTTCTTCTTCTTCTCTACTCCATTCTTCTCTCCCCTCACACGTCGAGCCAAACAACACCCCATGCTAGCCCCTCCCTGCACCTACCCTTTCTCTCCCGTCCCTCTCCTTTGTATTTTTGACCCTATAGACCTCCCTACAACCCCCCCGCATGCCTTTTCTCTTTCCCTTTTCCTCTTCTCCCTTCCCTACCACCCTGCACCTCGACCTACAACCCTCCCCCTACAACCACCTAACCCTATACCTCTACTTTCCCTTCTCTCCCTCTTCTTTTTCTTCTTCTCCTCTACCCATTTCTTTCCCTCCTTGAGCCCCCTTCTTCCCCTATAGAACCTCTTTTCTCCCTTATTTCCTCCTTCTCCTTTTCTCCCTATTTTTGCTTTGCCGCCCTCAACTACCGCCTCTGCCGCCTAACCAACCACCACACGAACCCCTTGACCTCCCCTACTTCCTCCCTGCACCACCCGACAACCACCATTTGCCCCTACAACCACCTTTCTCTTCCCTTTTCTTCTCTTCTCCTCTTGCCCTCCCCCTTGAATGTCACCTTACGCCACCCATTCCTCCTCTTCTGCCAACGTTGAAGCCGCCCCTTGACTACCTGACACCTCCCCTACCACCTCCCTACCTCACCTTGCCCGAAATCCCCTTACAACACACTCCTTTCTCCTCTTCTTTTCCATTCCTTCTTCTTCTCCTCCCTTCCTTGCACCCATTTTCCATCCCTTGCCGCCACCATCTCCACTGCCTTCAGCCATCTATCTCAGACCCCCAACCACTACCTACACTTTGCCACCCTCCCCATACCCAGCCCTCACTCCTCTCCACAAGCCCTTAACCAAAGCCTCAAATACCCTTGCTGAAACCCTTTACCTTCCCGTCATCTACCAAATTCCACCCTCACTCTCTCATTTTCTTCCTTCCCACTATGCATGCAGCTCACGCTGCTCATGCAGCGTGAGTGATGTTGTATATTTTGAGCCTAGTTATCCAAAATTTTGAGGTATAAATATAGTCAATGTTAATATGTAATTAATAAGCTTTTTAGTAAATATTCATTCTTTTAGTTTTCTTCTACTATTATGTTAATTTTTGTATTATTTCTAGGTATTAATTTTTTTACTAATCAAAGCTTAAACTTTTAATCCGAGTACCGGTAAAGTTTAATTATTACTGGAAATAAATTAACCATTATACCCTTTTAAAATGTATGCATATACGCATGCTAGCACATTAGGGTTTTGAATATGTTTGTGTGCATATTATGTGATGTTAAGTATATCATGATTTGTAGCATATGTTGGAAGTTAGAATGAAAAACATGCTATATTATGGCATGTGTAGAAATGATGGTTAAGAAATGAGCCTTGTTGTTATTAATAATATTAGATGCTTGTATATGTCATGATAAGCATATATGGCCACTTGTAGTAGAGATAATGATAATATGAGTCCTAGGGGCATTTTAGTAATTTTTACTTGTACATAAGGTGGGGTCTAAATAAATGTGCATGGTAGGTGATAATTGGCATTAATAATGAATAATAATGGTTGGTGATGTTAGATGATGATTGTGGACCATGGGTATTAATATTTTATGTGTTAAGGGTATTTTGATAATTTTGGCATGAAAAAGGGGTAACTTGGTAATCTTATGAATAAAAAGGGTAATATGGTAATATAATAAGTAAGAAGGGTATTTTGGAATTTGGTATGAAAAAGGGGTAACTTGGTAATTTTATGAACAAAGAGGGTAATATAGTAATTTAAAAAGTAATAAGGGCATTTTGGTAAGTTGGCACGAGAAAGGGGTAATTTAGTAAATTAATAAGTAAGAAGGGTATTTTGGTAATTTTGTGAGTAAGAAGGGTAACTTGGTAATTTAAGGGATAACGAGGGTATCTTGGTAAATTAATAAGTACGAAGGGTAATTTATTAATTTCATGAATAAAAGGGTAATTTGTTAATTATATAAGTATGAAGGGTAATTTGGTAATTTAATAAGTATAAGGGGGTATTTTTGTGATTATATAAGGATGAGGGGTAATTTGGTAATTTAACGAGTATGAAGGTTGTTTTAGTAAATATACAAATATAAAGGGTAATTTGGTAAATTAACAAGTATGAAGGGTAATTTGGTAATTTAATAAGCATGAGGGGTACCTTTGGTAATTATACGAGTATGAGGGGTAAATTGGTAATTTGACAAGTAAAAGGGTATTTTAGTAAATAGGAAAATAAGAGGGGTAAATTAGTAATTTTGTAAGTCAGAAGGAGGTAAATTGCTAATTTATATATAACTTGGCAATTGATTTAATAAGCCTCCATAATAAGACATATGTGATGTTAAGTAATAGACTAAGGTGATGTTAAGTAATAGGCTAAGGGTTATGGCCTTAGTATCACTTGTTTAAGTATAATCATGTATATTATAATGATAAGAGTATTTCAGTAAATCGGTGAAGGATAATGCATGGTATAGTGTTGAATGGATAATTAAGGGTATGATATGATGTTTATTTCATAATCATGCAAGAGGTACCTTAACTATTAATTATGCATAGAAATGTGTGTTGGATGTGCTAGAAGTACATGTTAGGGTTTATGTGTTCCATAATCCTTTGGTATAGAATACTTGTTTCTATGACCAGTAGTATATCTATGATATGATAACCTATTATGGCATGTGAATAAATGAAAATACATTTTGTGATGAAATAAAGGACAAGAGGAAGCCTTAGCCTTAAGGTAATTTTGGTCATTTTGACCTAAGGTGCCAAATTATAAGAATTGGAATATAGGATGGCCTTAGTGGACTATAAGTTAACATGGATAACAATGCTGATAATGATTACTTAATAACAAAGGAACAAAATAAAAATGAATAAGTGTATGATTGTTGTGTTTTTCCTGGTCACCTTAATTAAGACACTAATAATTAAAGTAGAAGACCTTGAGATTGAGAATGGTGGCTCTTTAGGGGTCGCTACTCTAAAGACGTGGTTTTGCCCATGATTATTTTGGATTTTTCTGGTGTGCCTTAGTGCCCCATCTAGGCCCTATATCTTACTCTATTTAGCTTTACGAACCAATTTAGGAGGTATGCATACTTATGGATTAGGTATCCTTGTCGATAGGGTATTGTTTATCATCATGCATCAGTACTACCAAGGTACCTTTGTGTCTCTGGGTTGATGGTTGGAGGGTACTGTGCTGTTTATATGCACCAGTATAACCGGTGTATCTTTGTGTCTCTGGGTTCATGATCTCCCCCTCGAGTTAAATAAATGGATTTGATGTGCTAAATAAATGGAAAGATACTAAACATTTAAAGTGAAAGATTATTGAGCAAGGCCTACACCGATCCACCGACGAGAATAATGGACAAAAGCCTTTTGCCCTGGAGACTAATACACCGGCAAATAATAGTGGCCATGTGCGTTCTATTTTGGAGTGTATTTCATGCCACTGGCTATAATAGTGGGGGATCTTGAGCTCAATAAACCAAACCTTAGATGATAATGAATCATGGGAAAGATACTAATCACTTATAGCAGAACACCATATGAGTCGGGGCCAGACCGATCCACCAACAAGAATAGTGGCTAAGTGCATTTTGCCCTAGAGACTGATCCATAGGCAAATAATAGTGGGGTTTCTGTACTCACATAGATATAATTTGAGAGATGTTGTTGAATAATGTTTAATTAATGACTTAAGACCAGATAATGTTGATTTCACGATTTTAATCTGTTATTATAATATAAATATGGCCTTGGTTCTTGTCTCTCATGGTAAGTGCTGGAAATGCTAAGTAAATGGACATGTGATACATGATTCCTGTGGTATGAGTCTATCCTATGTTTGTTGTGTTTATTTCTATACCTTGTGTACTTATTGTTCTTATATGTGTATATATATATATATATATGATGTGTCGTATGCGGGCCATGCCTTTTAGTTTTGTATAAAGGGTTACTTAGTACTGTAGTACTGAAGGGTTCCGTTTATGACCCCCTGCCTTTTCAATGGGCAGTGTCCCTTGTAGGTTAGCCTGCAGGTGTTATTCAAGATCTTTTCAAGTAAGAGTGTAAAGACTTTCCACGTAGTTTTTGTATTTGTCTTTAAAACTTTCATATTTACTGGTGTAATTATTTTATTTTCTTGTAACCACTAATAATGGGTTTTGCCTTTTGTAATATAATTTAACGTGCAACTCTGAATTAGTTTTATAACTTAGCTTTGTGAAATGTGCTCTCCTTCTTTCTAAGCCTTAGCACTTGGTATTAGAACAATAGAAGGAAGTCGGTCTGCTACTAAGTATGACGGTAACATCCCCGAAATTTACTATTTTTTACTTTTGCTTAGTTTTTAATAAAATAAAAATTTTCGGTAGTGAATTTTAGGGGTTTTACAATTATAACATTTAATATACATTCTCAAAACACTAATATTAACAATATATTTAAATTTCATTGTCTAACTTTATCGTTTCACACGTCTGATTATGACCTCCTCAATTTAGGGTTACTACTCCCAAATCAAACCATTTTCACACTTTATTCATCTTATGTCATTCACTGTTACTCCAAACACTTCATATAAATTCCTTAGCACATTTTGGATGATATAATACCTTAAAAATATAATGATTGTCATATTTAACTCATGTTGACCAAAATATCCTTATTAGAAAGAAATCCCTTATTTCATTCAAATCTTATGTGTTTAGTAACATTATTTCCAGATCTACACTTTTCACCATAGACCATATCATACTCACCTCACATTCATCGTACCATTAATAAAAACCATGATACATCCATATTGTACTCTGAGGGATTTTCAACATAAAATAACAATACTGCATGATCTTTACTTACTCACTTTCTTTCATCTAAGATCAACCGCATATTATAGTGTCAACAATCATATATTAATTTACAGAATAACAATAACATGGTAAAACACAAAATCATGCATAACACTTAGTAATAAAAAACCCTAGACTACATCAAGTATCCTTACAAAAATGACTATAGTCTCTAAGCATGCAAATCCCATCTGCATCTTTCAAGACCATAGGAAAATCACCTAATAAAATTATAATAAAATATGATTAGGATTAAACCACATAAGTAAGGAAATGTTTAAGGAAATGGAAGGGTGAAATAAGGGAGAAAAATCAAACCAAGTAAGGTGTTGTTTGGGAAAAACTTGCGTAACCAAAAAACGGGGAAATAGTGGGCTGCCGTGGGAATGGTGGATAAGCAACGACACAACCTACCGTTGCTAGGGGAGCTACAACAAGAGTGGAGGCTGGTTAAGGGGCTAGTTTTTGGTGGTAGAAGTTGAGGGCGGTGGTTTCATATGGTTAGAGGTGTCAAAGGATGGAAGATGGATTTGGTTGTGGCTATCGAATGATGGAAGGAGGAATATGGTTAAGGATACCAAAGGGTGGTGTTGGTCTGCAGTGAGAGATGCTGCAACAAGGAAGGGAAATAGGAGAATGTGGATGTGGTGGAGGCTGCTACAGAAGGAATGATGGCTTTGGCTATTTTGGATAATGGTTAGGGGTGATGCTTGGGAAGGATAGTTGAAGGTGGTGAGGGAGAAATGGTAAAGGTTTTCCGAGGTGGTGTGGTTGTCTTGGTTTGGCTCATCAGTGGTGGATTTTTGGGTTATTTTTGCAAAGGAAATGAGGTAGTGAAGGAGGGGAAACGGCGGTGAGTTGGTTGCAAAAACAAAAGGGAGAGAAGAAAGGTTGAAGGAGGCATTTAATGCTGCTTGTGTATGTGTATATATATCTCGATCCACAAAGAAGGGTGAGAGGAGCAAGGGAAAAATTGATCCCCAACCCTTATGCGTAGGAGGCGGGAGTTGATGGAAATAGGGGATGGCTTGGCATGTGGTAGGGAATAATGGACATGTAAGCACTGTATGTGGATAATGTTTTACATAGGGAGAATGGGAAAAAGGAGGAGGAGGGAGAGAGAGTTGGCCGTGAGGGAAAGGAGAGAAAAGGAAAAGAGGGAAAAGAATAAGGAGGCACTACCACAGAAAGGGCTTTTAATAACGGTTATTTTACAGTTTTAATAACGGTTTTCAACCGTTATTGAATTGCTCGTTATTATATCTTTAACAACAGTTCATAACCGTCATGAACAATACACAAAAACCGGCGAATATGTGCGTAAACTTCATATTTAATAACGGTTTTTACTTAAAAACCATTTTTAAAAATGGAGCTTTTAATAACGGTTTCGCAGTAAACCGTTGTTAAAAATAAGGTTTTCATAACGGTTTATTAGAAAAAACTGTTGTTGAAAACCATGTATTAATAACGGTTAATACAAAAACCGTTGTTAAAACATCATCAAATTACCGTTTCGGACATTGATTATGCGTTTATTAAACCCTCTAATATGCATTAAATGCGCATAAATATCAGATTATAAGGAGTTTTAATAACGGTTCGTAAACAAAACCGTTATTAAAACCGATGCTTTAATAACGGTTTTCATAGAACCGTTATTAAAAGTATATGTTTTTTTTTTAGAATTTTTTTGTTTTGTTCCTGCCCACATACACAGTTGTATGTTCAAATAATTACCAAATCTGCAATGTAAAACAACATCAATTCATACCAGCAGGGTATCACACCATAATTTCAATCAATCTATAATTGGTATGCATGTCTCAATACACCAACTATACTTAGGAATAAAAATTAGTGGGCATACCACAACTTGGTAGCTCTACACCCCAAAGTAAAGAGTTCACAGATCTAGGCTGGAAGACCGAAAGATGTAGACAAAATACAAACCTGAAAATGCATGTAGAATATATAGATTGCTACCTAATACCGAATGAATGAGTACACGTGCTTGGCCCATTGGTCTCTAACTTCATCAATTTCATCAACATTATATTGCTGGCCTCGTGCATAGTCATCGGTGAAAAACTACAACACCCATGTTTCAATTAATATATAGTTAGACATTAGGTCAAAAATATATATGTCATGATTCATTAATAGAAAAATATGGAAAAGCAAACATACATGGCTTGGATCTATGTTGACCGATCTATTCTGGACTATAAGATCCATTGCTCTACATACATAGTATCCACAATCATCGCCGTTTTGCTGTTGTGGACACTGTCAAATGAATTCAATTAGCTCTCTAACTATTATATATTAATTTGAATTAAAACAAAATACAAAATAGTTGTCTTCCTACTTACCATGATAGGCTCATATTGAAGATTCTTTGGGTCTGGGACACCATTCCCACATCTCCTTTGATATGCCGTCCGTAGTGCCCTAATAAATAGAGTTGGATACATAATATTGTAAGTATATATACCTCAAATAATTAAAGTAGAATATATATATGTATAAATAAGCTAATGAAGTAAGAAGTGAAAAGTATACTAACATGTTTATAAATTCCTTCCCACCACGACGAGCGACCTCAAAAGGCACGTCATAGGTTCGAAGGGAATCAAACACATAAACTTTATTAAGATCAGGTCGGATGGCGTACAAAACCCAATGTTCAGTTGCGAGGTGAGGAATGAGATAGAGCTTGTTGTGTCCCTCAATCAAAATGCGATCTGCTAAATAGTTTATGTGCCTACCCTCTGTTATTGTACTATTGTTAGCTATGTAGTATGGGCACACAAAAACAATAGAGGACAGCATTCCCTCCAACGCAGCGCGACTAGCTACCAACCTATATATGGACGACAATAATAATGGATATTTGTTAATAACTAATAACTCATATAAGCTTAAGAGGTCGTAAAAATTCTATGTCTCCAAGAGTACTAAAATTTGAAATATGAAATAATGCTTATGTGACATAAATGGCGACACTCATAGTTGACATCCATTCATGATTATAAATGTCACTTATGTCAACTGTCGATACCATATAAGTAGCATTGTCCCTTCCAACATACTCAGGACGACAATCAATGGAAATATAATTATTCCCGAGGTAGTTTTGGGCATAGAAATACAATAAAGCTAATACTGGTGGAGGTTGGCGTATTTTCGAAGAACGAATCTTTTGTGGGGTAACTTATTTTTCAGATTTAGCTATCTTTCCTTTGGCAGCGCCCTCTTTTGTGTTGCTCGTTCTACTAGTACCTCTCTTAGTTTTACTAGTAGGAGCAGTCTTCTTCTTTGATTCCTTAAATAATAATAATAAACAAAATATGTATTGAGCATATATATATGAAAAAGGTATAAACAATGTAACTACTAAACTAGGTCTAATGAAGATATTGAATGTCAATACCTCTTTAGTAGTGAGACGTATATGATCCACAAGCCAAGGCACGAAGCTTCCATGAGCTTCTAGCACTGTGACTACCTCATCGCCCTCTTTATAACAAGGCAAGGGCACACTACCAATGATTGGAGTGTCAATACTCACCGGCCTTGTAAGTAGGGCTAAGTTGTACCCGTGGACAGTTTGCGTTTGGGTACTGTGACTGATGTGGACCCTTCCTTTCGCCAAAAGAGTTGAAAGATCATTCGCTAACAAGTCACATTTATGCAAACCCTAAAGGAAAATATTACACATTATTAATTATTTATGACACCGAATACATTTAATAACAATTCAAAGTTATGTAATGCTTACCTCGGAAAGAGAAGAAAGACGTGCATAAGCTTCACAACTGTATCTGATACTATTTACATTAGGTATGTGAAGCTGATCATGGACGACTAAATCGGATGGCTTATACCCTTGAGATTTAATAAATGACAACTCTTGTTCTATTGTTGCCATCCGTTCAAATGCCACGTTCAATTTCTGTGTAAGGATAGCGACTTGCTCATCAGTGTTACGAGAACCACGAGATCGACCACGTACGCTCGTTTTCGTAACACCTAATCTAAGACCCCTGTGTCTTCCAGGGTGTTCTACAATTCCTATAGCCTGTGATACAATGTTATATTGGTCTACCCCCTCCTCACTATCTGACGCTTGAAGTTTGTCCTGTAATGTATATATTATATGTAAAATTAGCTTACATGAATAAGCATAATAAAATAGTTTTCTAAAAGAAAAGTAAATAGGGTTCCAAATATCTACAAACTTACAATTTTTTTCGCTGCAACATCTACATCTTCATTAATATATCCATCTTTTGTTGCTCTAGCCTTCTTCCATAATGTACCAATATTAATGGACGAGGTACATGGGTCTAAGTCTTGGGCTATGAGCTATAAATCAAAAAATATTCTTATAATGTACCAATATTATAAAATTCGTCAGTACATTGTAAATAGATAAATCACAAAATACATACCAACTCCTCTTCAAGGCCTGCATAACCTTTGCGAGCCATATTATGCCGGTATTTATTCTGCTTCGCAATCTCTTTATTTTTGGCACTTTTTTCCTATGTCACCAGCCAAAACATAGTGACATAGTTATTTCAATATTATGCAAAATACTAGGATCGATAAAAAAAATTTAATTGCTATCTAACAAATACCTTAAAATCACCCTTAAGACGATATGCAATAAATTGGTTCCAACTTTCTTGATCGATGAAACCGTATCGTTTGGGTGGATTCTGTCGTAGAGAACCATCACTCTTTCTGTACATTTTCCTATGAGCTAAAAATGACCTAAATGTTCTTAGACGCTCCCCACAATGTCTAAGAAGCCATTTCTTCCTACTCTCTGGCACATTAAATACTCTCTGCATTGTAAGACATACAAATGTATACCGATATTAATGTATTAAAATTAATAACATTTTACATACATAAATGATTACATAAAATAGTATATTTACCGTGATTTCTTGCCAAATATGCTCCTTATGACCCATTGGAACCTGCTTCCAATTATTATAGGAGATAGGAACACGGTTACGTGTCACAAGTGAAATGTAAGCCAAAAACATGTCTGCATAAGGGCCAATGGGAAGATTGTAAGTATTCCATCCCAACTCGACCAGTTCTCCTTTATTCCTCATATCTGTGATGGTTCTCATAATTGTCGGCCATCTTTTCCCTTCTTCATCACTGTTGTCCCTATCAATATTCTTATTGGCCATATCTCTAAAAGAAATCAATAAATAAATTATGTTAGAATGTTATGTATTGAGCATAATTGAGTTGAAAAAAACGAACATAGATATTATATGTTACAATATTATTACCATCATTGCCTTCTTTTCCTTCTTTTTTCCCCCTTGTTTTTGGATTATTTTCAAGATCTGATACATATATTACTTCACGATGATCATCCCTGACATATATTTCCTCCTCATTAATTGTATTGTTATCATCGTTCAATAATTAAGTTGCTTGCACAGCTGAGACACACTCGTTATTCCAATTGGCATCATTTTCATCATCATATTCATTGGCATTTCTTTTTTTCGTAGATAGTACTACAGACCATCTATTATCAGTAGGGTCAGTGACATAGAATACTTGTGTCGCTTGTGATGCTAAGATGAATGGGTCGTGTTTATGCCCTGTCCTATTAAGATCTACTAATGTGAATCCATCTTCATATCTAACCCCACTGTCGTTATCAACCCATCTGCAGTCGAATACAGGGATTTTAAATACAGTGTAATCTAACTCCCATATATGTTCAATCACACCATAATAATTCATATCTACATAAGTTGGATTCTTGTCTTTCGCACTAGCAACATGCATTGCCTCAGCCACTAAAGTCACCCCACTGTTCTGCATTGTACTCTTCCCATCTTGTTCTTTTGTATAAAAAGTGCAATCGTTGATCACATAACTGGTATATTGAAAAACTTCATAACGAGGTTTCTGAGACAACCAATGTAGGGTTTCGGAAATTAAAGTTGGGGAATGACCGATGAGTGGAATGATGTGATCTCTTATCTAATCAATAAAGGAAAGATTATGTTTATCGATAATACATTTCTCAGTCTTGGATGGATTTTCAATCCGTAAAGAAGTCATATGCTCTTCAATATACGGTTGAACATCATCACTGTTGTGTAATACATATAGATGTGCTGCACGGAACATGTTAGGGTCTACACGCCCAAGCTGTCTGCCTCTAATACCCTGTCCATCAAATTTGCCCACATGTCGAGACTTAGGAATACCAAGAGCTTCAGCATTTGACAAGTACTTTGTGTAAAACTCAATTGCCTCTTCCACCAGGTAACTCTCAACAATACATCCTTCTGGCCGATATCGATTATTTACATAACCTTTTATCAACTTCATAAACCGTTCAAAGGGGTACATCCAATGCCCATGAACAAGTCCTAACATCTTTATCTCATAAACTAAATGAACAGTTAGATGTACCATAATCTCAAAGAATGACGGTGGAAAATACATTTCAAGTTGGCACAAAATAATCACAATCCCTTTTTGCAAGGCGTCGAAACTATCAGGATGTATAACCTTAGAGCAGACGGCTTAAAAAAACCAACAAAGCCTCGTGATAGTAATTCGAACAAGTTTTGGCAAAATTCCACGTATAGATATTGGCAACAAGTGCTGCATCAAGATATGACAATCATGAGACTTCATGTTTATGAATTTCAACTCTTTCATCGACACGAGCCTTCTGTTATTTGAAGAATACCCTTCCGGAACCTTGACACCGTGCAAGAATTCACAAAATGAAATTTTCTCTTTTCTGGAAAGAGTATGACACGCCGGCGGTAAATATGTTCTTCTTCTGTTGTCTCGTGGTGTCAGTTCCCGTCTAATACCCATTTCTTCCATATCCATTCGAGCATTTATCCCATCTTTAGTCTTGCGTGGAACATTAAGTAATGTGCCAACAAGACTGTCACATATATTTTTCTCAATATGCATCACATCAAGGGCATGTCTCACGTAGAAAGATTCCCAATAAGGAAGGTTGAAGAATATTGACATCTTCTTCTACCCAACTGATGGAGGCTTATCTTTATTCTTCTTCCCAAACTTGACACTCAAATGTTTCATCTTCAGCCACACTTGTCGACCCGTCAACCGGATTGGTGCCTGCCCTTCTTCTCGGAATCCATTGAACACTTTTCTTTGCCTAGGATAATGATGATTCTTCGGTAAAAACCTATGATGCCCAAGGAACACAGTCTTTCGGCTATGTGTTAGCTGAACAAATGAAGTATTCTCCTCACATATCGGACATGCATAATGGCCTTTCACACTATAACCTGACAAGTTGCCATACGCCGGAAAATCATTTATAGTACAGAATAACAATGCTCTCAAAGCGAAATTTTCTTGACCATATGCATCAAAAACTTCATCGCCCATGCCCCATAAGAACTTCAAATCAACAATCAAAGGTGCCAAATAAACATCAATATCATTCCCAGGTTGGTTTGGCCCGGAAATGAGTAAAGACAACATCATATACTTGCGTTTCATATAGAGCCACGGAGGTAAATTGTATATAACCAAAATCACTGGCCATAAATTGTAGCTGCCTTGATTGTGCAGATTCATTCCATCTGCAGAAAGCGCAAGGTGCACATTTCTTGCTTCTTTACCAAATTCAGGAAACAACCCATCAATCGTCATCCATTGTGGAGAGACGGATGGATGTCTAAGAAGCCCGCCATCTATCTTGTCATCAGCATGCCATCTTAGGTTCTTGGCATCTTCAATATCATTAAACATCCACCTTAATCTTGGTATTATAGGAAAATACCATAACACCTTAGCGGGCACCTTGTTCTTCTTGTATCGTGGTGCTTTGCATTCAGGATTAGGACAACTATCCAAAGATGCATTGTCATTGCGATATAAAATACAATCATTAGGGCATGCATGTATCTTCTCATAACTCATGCCTATAGAGGATAGAATCTTCTTCGCTTCATACATACGATCGGGTAGAACGTTATCATCAGGAAGCATATCCTTCACAAGTGACAATAATTCTGTGAAACTCTTATCACTCCATCTGTTACATGCCTTTAAGTTGTACAACCTTAAAGTAGCGGATAATCGCGTAAACGTCTTACAATCACCGTACAAAGGTTTCTCCAAGTCATTCAATAACTTCTCAAACATTTTTGGACAATCCCGAACACTTTCCTCAACCTTTTGAGTCATCTCCTCTAACGAATGTCCCTCATAGTTATCAAATGATGATCCACTACTATCCCTCCCAACATCGTTATTTTCATATTTAGACTCTGTTTCCCCATGCCATATCCAACAAGTGTAACTTGTATCAATTCCATACACAAATAAATGATCTCTCAAATCATTAGCATTGACACACTGAATATAAGCACACTTCAAACAAGGACAGACTATTCTACTAGAGTCCCGAGCATGTTCAACTGCAAACTTGATGAAAAACTCCACTCCTTCGTTATATTCTCTAGACAGATGATTAGCAGACAACCATTTCCGATCCATATTATTTGAATCTATATATATCCCACATGAAAGTAATTATTAAAAATCAATTGAATTATAAGTATAATAATTTTCAAATCATTCTTGCTTAGAAAGAGATAATCTCAAATGTATCATGCTATTCTCATTATATATATACGAATCATGTTAACAAGTTTCCAAGATTATATTAATGCTGATTAATGAAACTCCTCATACTTACAAAGAGTTCATTATATATATATATATGCATACATACAAACTTAGCAAAATATTATACAATTAATAGTTCAATTTACAAAAGATATGCATAATACAGGATTTAAGCAATAGCAGCACTATATACATCAAAATGTTGCTACAACTCAAATACCTAAAAAACGAAAACTCATATCTACTCACGGATACTCTAGGGTAACCGAGGTGGATACTCCGAGGCAAGCTATGACGATACCTCCACTCGTCATCGATGACCATCAATTCTCTCGATATCCTATCATACTCTCTAGCAAACAACTCACCCTCAATAAATCTCGGGTGTGGTGCATCAGTGTGGTAGACAAACCACTGCAAAAAAGTAGACGTAGCCGATGCCCATGGCTCTATCTGAGGTAGGGTCAACAAAAGGTGATAAGATCTGAAATGGAAGGGGTGATAGGATGAGCCACTCGCGTACAAATGACATAGCTCGTCATATAACCATATCACATGAGTCCGTATATCTCTATGTGGCGCCATATGAAAATACAGTGGAGGGTATGTCATCTGATCACTACCTACAAATGAGAACCACTAAATCTTATCATCAAGGTTGTTCTCGAAATTAAAAGGATCTAAATTACAGAATATGTAAACTGATCTTCAACTAGCTAGACAAATCATAAATATATTCTACCAGATCATAACCAACTATGTAAACCTAACAACATCAAACTATTTAAAATAAGGACATAATCTTTAGTTATATATTTAACAAACTGGCTAAACATCAAACTATCATCAAATCATTCAAGCTACGCATAGTAAAATCAAGTAGATAATATATATATATATATATAATAATCTATATGATTATTACCTATTATTATTATTATTATTATTATTATTATTATACACAATTATTCATCTCTATTTAATTTTTATCGATCACAACACCGATGCCCAACCAACCTCCTCAACTTTTCCCGATGCATAATACCCTTATCCTTAGGATTTTTCCTTATAGCCCTAGTTTATATTTAGTATAATAAACGATAAACCCTAACCTTAACCCTAACACTCCCCCTCCCCTCCCCCTAACCCTAACAATAATTAACCCTAATAAATTATAATAAAAAATAACACTAAACCTCATAAGATAATGATCCTAAACCTATAGCTAACCCTAACCCTAACCCTAACCCTAACCCTAACCCTCCCCCTAACCCTAACCACAATTATTTAAGATTATATATACACATCTTATATATAAATATATTATAAATATATATACATATAATAAAACACATATAAACACACATTTTACGGAAAAGCAAACATACACGTCTTACAAAACATATATTAAAAAAAGCATATAAATACACATGATCATCTGCATATATAATAATGTGAGTGCTAAAAAAATATATACACCTTAATTTTATACTTAGAACGTACATATCTGATGATAATAATATATATTTTAGGCTTGTGGGATTCTCTTAAAATAATAATACATATTTTTATAAAATAGATTATAAACACATTTATATATATATATATATATATATACATATATATTAAGGTCTCGGCCGGCCACAATCAAAAAAGGCCACAACAAAATTTTTCACCAAGACATCAAACGACAGATTTTCGAACAACACATCAAACACAACCTCTTCGGTGCAACATGCATGCATTTATATATATATATACATATCAGTAGAGACAAATTAAGCAATGAAGGAAGAACAACACATACGTAAAGGGAGCGACGACGTACAAGTTGAGAACGGCAACGACGAAGGTACAAATGCTGGCTACGTTCGCAAGAATGGCAGAGGGGTGGTGGAGAGATGACGGTGCGACGGTTTCCCTTAATTTAGAGGAGCCGGAGCAGTGGTGCAAGGGTTCGCAAGAGAAAGAGAGTACGAGAGGGAAGCGGCAGAGTCTGAAATTTTTGGCACGAAACAGAAGAGAACGAAATAAAAGGAGATTTTAATAACGGTTTTTAGAGGAACCGTTATTAAAACCTTGCCAATTTTAGCAACGGTTCTTGTTTGAACCGTTATTAAATCATGTTTTAATAACGATTTTACGTCAACCGTTATTAAAATTCCCATGTAAAATTTTACCTTGCATTTGTAATAACGGTTATTACGTAAAAACGTTATTAAAACTTCCTGCGCATTAATTTTCACGGATTTGACGACGGTTTTCGAACCACCGTTATTAATGTCCCGTTATTATTTCTTGTTTCCGTAGTAGTGAGGTTAATATTTTTATTTTTTGATTAGAACAAGATCAATATAATTTTATAAAGAAATATTTTTAGTCACTCGAATGCAAAGACAGAAAGAACTAATACAAAGATAGCATGCAACACAAACAAAGATTAACATCACAAACTAAACATACCAAACAAAGTGAATCTCCCTACTTAGATTACCAAACAAAGTGAATCTCCCTACTTAGATTGTTCATTATCCCCAGTGAACTAATCCACACAACATTATATCACATTTTAAGTATTCTTTATATGTAGTTTTCTATAAATAAGAAAATAAATACTTATTTCTTTGAAAGGTTGTTGCTGAAGACCTATAATCTTTGAAAAAAATTAAAAATTTTTAAAACATATTACGACTGTAGAGGGTTATGGTAACCATAATGCCGTCACAGTTGTATACGCTAGAGTAGCGATATGTTGTTGAAGCTGAAAAGAACTTCAACTTCAAGCCTATAGCTACGAGCGTACAACGACGACATATCATCGCTGTTTATATTCAGTAATGATATTTAGACATTCGACAGTGACATATGTCGCCACTATAAACCTATTTTGTAGTAGTGAAATGTTACTTGGCGTGGTTGGTAATTCAGTTACTTGTTATGTAATTTATGTATTGTATTTTAGTCTTTTCATTATAAATTAGTACATAAAATATAATTTGCATCTAAAATGGATAATGTGGTAATAATGACCTTAGGGGCATTTTGATCACTTTATCAAATTTTTATAACTATTAGGACAATATTATTCTGCCTTAAAATCTATATTTTTCTTTTTATGATTGTTGTTTATTCAAGTAAGTAACTTTTAGTATTATCTTTTAGTATAATGATGGTAGATGCTATTAAACTTATAATAACATATTATTTTTATAATTAATGATTTTATAAAACAAAATTTTTAAATAGTAAATTTAAGAATACTTGGAAAAGTTAAAAAATAATTATAACGAAGCAATCAAAGTTTTGTTTCTTCTTATTAGCAGGAATGAAATCAGGCCACACACTTCAAATCAGGCCACATCTTATTTGCATTATCAGCCAGATACAGCTGGAATGAAATCGACCAAGGGCCAGTTTTTGCTAACCGTTGTCCGTTTGATCTTATTTGGTTAATGAAAGCTCTAGCTACTTTATATATATAATAATAATAATCAGAATAATACAACAATATATTTGTTCTGTGCAATCAGAATTTGTCCGAAAGAAACTACACGACGGTGGGAAGTTCCGTCACACTCCGTTCCATCATCTCTTGTGACAAGGATCAAGTAAAGGCCCAAACAAAAAAAAAAAACATGAAGAATATGATGAAATTCACCCCAAACCAAATCATAGGCAAGCTATAGCTTATCGGGTAAGGCAGAAAGCATCCGATTGATGGTTCTCCTCCCTCATTACGAAATAAATTGAAGGTTGTGCGCTGATGAAGCAAAGTATATCCAATTTCAGATGCATCTCTTATATATTTAGTATTAATATAATATATTTTAGTATACTTTATTATACTTTCATAATACATATATATTAAAAGTATATTATAATAGTATTAAAAATATAAGTGGGTCAATATGGATATTGAATTACCAAATGAATAAACTTAAACTTGCGTTTTGATATTAAATTATCAAATCAATGACTTCATATCACAAAGACGAAAACATTGTGCCCTATTTTTCGTATCAATGATGCCATATTCCAACGGAGCTAAGTTTTTTTAAGTTAATCCATAAATGTGGTCATAAAAAATACTGTGTGTGATATTTTTGTTGATCATGTGCATGTGTGATTTGATTATTGTTTAATTTGACTGGGGGATGTTTGGGGTTGATTGACTATTTTTTCTGTTGTCTTTTGATTTTTCAACTTTTACGAGTGATTTCTTGTTAGGGCCATCCTTATATTTTTTTGGGTCCGTAGATATATATATTAAATGAGGGACCTTCCATACAATAAAAATAAATTTATTTAGTAAAATATCACTTAGATTTAATTTTCTTACGTTTTGAGACATAAATTTAATGATTAGGTGATGCAAATCAATGATGTTATCACGACATAAATATTTTGTCCTATTTTTTTTCATCCCTAATGATGTCATACCCGAATAAGTTCATCCATTGAATGTAGTCATAGTAAATAATGTATGTGATATTTTTGTAGAGTATGTATATGTGTGATTTGATTATTGTTTAATTAGATTTGAGGGGGGGGGGAGGCGATTGGGGTTGATTGTCTGTATAATCTACTACTTTTTTATTATTTTTTTAACCTCTTACGGGTGATCTCTTATTAGGACCGACCATGCATTTTCTAGGCCCTAGGCATATATATTAAATGAGGCCCCTTACATATAATAAAAATAAATGTTTTCATTAAAATATCACTTAAATTTAATTTTTCTTAACTTTTGAGACGTAAATTTAATGATTAGGTGATGCAAATCAATGATGTCAAAATGACATAAACATTTTGTCCTATTTTTTCATCCCCAATGATGTCATACTTGAAAGGAGCTGAAAATTTTGAGTTCATCCGATGAATGTGGTTATAGTAAATAATGTGTGCGATATTCTTGTTGAATACATGCATGTGTGTTTTGATTATTGTTTAATTTGATTTGTGGGGGGAGGGGGAGGGGGAGGGGTTGATTGTCAGCTTTATCTACTGTCGTTTAATTTTTTAGTTTTTACGAATGGTCTTCTATCAGGGTTGACCATACATTTTTTAGCGCCCTAGGTGTATATATTAAATGAGGCCCCTCACATATAATAAAAATAGATTTATGTTATAAAAGATCACTTATATTTAATTTTTCTCGCCTTTTAAGACACAAATTCATTGACTATGTGATCCAAATCAATAATATCATAACGATAAAAATGTTTTGTCCTATTTTTTTTGTCCCCAATTATGTCATACCTGAAAAGAGTTAAAATTTTTAAATTTATCCAATGAATGTTCGCATAATAAATAATGTGTGTGATATTCTTGTTGAATTTGCGTGTAACACCCTAAATTTTACTACTAAAAAATTTCATTTATAGTGAAAGCTTATAACAAAAATATTGAGTGTTACCACCGTAATTAATGTAAGTCCGATTTACCATACTATCCTCAAATTAATCGCAAAGCTAAAATTATTAAAAGAAAAAAATATAGTAACTTGAATTGAGTGAAACTTTATAAATGTAAATATGATTTTGGAAATTAACTCCGGGAAACAATAACATAATACAGCAAAAAGGGATACTATAGATTAAATAGCTAAAAGGTATTCGGCCAATAACATCATCTAGATAACATAACTATTCGCCTAAATACCTAGTACAGAAAAAGTTACTCATCCCCCATACAATACATCAAAGGCAAAAAAATTAGTTGATCAGTCCTCAAAGACCTCCACTAAAGCATTCAGGTCATCTACTCATGCAAATGAGAAACAACTATGAAAAGGATGGTCAGTATGCTACGTACTGAAGAAGGTAACAATACTAGTGAGTTAAAGATGTAGATAAATACATACGTTCATAGCAGATGATAGGTAAACATATAAAACATATAATGTCTCACAAGATAAATACTGATCTAGGCCTCTTTATTAGATATAACAATTTTCATTCTTTTATTTACGTTGAGTTTAGGGACCCCACTATTCTTAAAATGGTGGAATGATCTAAAGTACTCTCAGGAAAAAGACACTTGAGTCACTATTATCATCTGGTGGAGCGGATCCAACACCTTTCAGGACATAAAGATTCTGAGCCACTATTCTGAAACTGGTGAAAGGGTCTGAAGTACCTCTCAGGGATAACACACCTGAGCCACTATTATCATCTGGTGGAATGGATTCAACACCTCTCAAGGCATAACAATTTTGAGCCACTATTCTTAAACCGGTGGAATGGTCTGAAGTATCTCTCAAGGATAACACACTTGAGCCATTATTATCATCCGGTGAAACAGATCCAACACCTCTCAGGGCATAACAATTCCGAGCCACTATTCTTAAACCTATGGAACGGTCTAAAGTACCTCTTAGTGAAGGAGGAAAAATGGTGGTGCATTAGTTGCAAAAATAAAAAGGAGAGAACAAAGTTGGTAAGGGGCATTTATTGCTTGTCGAGTATGTGTATATATACCTCGATGCATAAAGAAGGGTGAGAGGAGAGAGGAAAAAATTCACCCCCAACCCTTATGCTTAGTGGGAGTTGATGCAAATAGGGGATGGCTTGGCACGTGGTAGGGAGTGATGGCATGCAGGCATTGTCTATGGACAATGTTTTACACAGGGAGAAGAGGAAAAAGGAGGAGGGGGAGAGAGTTGGCCAAGAGGGAAATGAGAGAAAAGGAAAAGAGGGAAAAGAATATGGGGGTTAATTTTTTTAGTTTTTGATTAGAACAATATTAATATAATTTAGGTTAGGATAATAGGATGGATTAATTATCAATAAATTGGGATTAGGTTAAATTCTAGGGTTAGAAAATTAAGATAAGAGGGAGATATTTATTTTCTAATATTAGGATTAGGTTATGATATTAATTACTCGAGATTCGGTTTAGTTAAAATTTAGGATATTATAATGTGCATGTGTGACTTGATTATTGTTTAATTTGATTGGGGGGGGGGGGTTAAAGTACATTGTCTGTATTATCTTTTGTTGTTTTTTCTTTTTCATTTTTTCCACCTTTAAGGTGATCTATTAGGTCAGGTTTACATTTTTTTGGGCACTAGGCATATATATTAAATGAGTTCCCTCACAATAAAAATAAATATATGTAATAAAATATGCTTAAATTTAAATTTTTTTCTTACCTTTTGAGACACAAAATCATTGATTAGGTGATGCAAACCAATGATGTCATAATGAAAAAAAATTTGTCCTATTTTTTTCATCCCAAATGATGTAACACTAGAAAGGAGATAAAATAGTTTAGTTCATTTGATGAATGTGGACATAATACATAATGTGTGTGATATTCTTATTGAATGTGCTCATATGTGATTTGATTATTATTTAATTTGATTGGGGTTGGGGTTGGGGTTGATTGTCTGTATTTTCTGCTTTCTTTGATTTTTTCAACCTTTATGGGTGATCTCCTATCGGGAAGGGTGCTAAAATATTTGGAGGCCTTAGGCATATTTATTAAAAGAGGCTCCTCACATACAATAAAAGTAAAATTATGTAATAAAATACCACTTAAATTTAATTTTTCTTACCTTTTGAGATGTAAATTCCTTAATTAGGTGATGCAAATCAAAATTTGACACCAAATATTTTTGGATTAATACAATGGCTAAACCATTTATTTTTTCTTCAAACATGATTGTTTGTAAAAATTTTTTTATTAATTTTAACTTAGTAATACTTTTTCTACTAATGCAACTATGATAGTAATAGTTAATAATATTTGAAATGTAAACAAGGCATTTGGAAAAGAGTTTAATTTTTGCATATTATTATAATATTCTAATGGATCTTTTTCTTCATCTTAGAAAACTGCTTTCAAAACTTTTAGTTCAAAATATAAATCCAATCCATCAAGATTTGAAATCTTATTATGTTTGAATAAGTTTTCAAGATTAAGACATTTTGTTTTCAAGCTCTCATCATCTAATAATTTTAAATTATTTAGATCATATGTAAAATAAAAAACTTCTTCATATATTTTAAAATTTTCAAACCTACTTTCAAAAAAAATCTGGCTTGATCAACCACATAATAAAAACAATTAACTTTTAGTGATTCTTTGAAAGATTGTGATACATCATTGGTATTATTTTCATTGAAGTGTTTCTTCCTATGAATTATTATTCTTTTCATGAAATATTGATTCTATATCTATGTTAGAAGCTAATTCTTCAGCTAAAATAAGTGATGCAGTGAATCCATGTTCTATATAATTATTTTAAAATGTAATAAGGCCTAGTCAATGTTTTATAGCAATATCAATATGCATATCTTTAGCTTATAAGGGCTTACTAATTGAATTAACAACAAATAATAAATCATACATAATTATTAAGCCAACTAAATATTCAAAAAATTTAAGTTCACATATAGCCAAACAATAGGCTTCACTTTTTGTTTTAGGATCATCACTAGTTTCTATTAACTCAAATATAACATCTCTTACGTGTAAACTTGGAATTTGATTGCTTTAACAATTTTAATGTGGCTTTCCCAACGAGTTTGTGATAATGATCTTATTGTTAAAGATGGGATATATTCTCTTAGAATTTTCCATCTTTTAGTAGAAGATGAAAATATTGATTTTTTTTAAGCGCTTAAAGAAATATACTGTATTTAGAAAAACAACTAGCCATATCATAAAGCAATAAATTAATAATATGACAACCACATGGTGTATAAAAATCTATAGAATTTATATCTAATAACCACTTTTGCATACCTTGATGTTTCCCTTTCATATTAGATCCATTATCATGTCATTGTCTTCTCACATTGTTAATATAAGGGCTAAGGTTATTTAATATACTTTTAACTTCATAAAAAGTCCCTCACAAGATGTATCATTTATATTTAAAATTTCTATAAAGTATTCCTTTATTTTTACCCAAAGAAATGAAATATTTATATATCTTAATACAAGAGACATCTTTTTTTGATGACTTACATTAGGAGTACAATAAAGTATGATAGACAAATACATTGATGCTTTGACTTATCTAACAATTGTACATTTTATTTCATTGGCCAACACATAAATTAATTCATTTTGTATCCTATGACCAAGATAATGATCATGTATTTTACTTACCTGAATGTGCCTAAAATCTTCTTACATTATTGGATCAAATTCGACAATCATTTTAACAAGACTAAAAAAAAATTCCATTGATATCTTCATGATTTTTTTTAATTTGTCCCTCTAAATTCAAAGTTATTTTTTTCAAGAGTTTTCACTACAACAATAATTCTAAATAGCACATTCCTTTAGTTATTTTTTTCTTTCTTAATATGATCTTGTAATTTGTCATCAATTTTTATTTTATTTTGTAATCTTATATTCACATCTATCCAACAAAACATATTAACTGTTTGTCTCTTGTGCCTTGAGTTTATCACCAAGATGTTTCCAATCTTTTCAACCATCATTTAATAATAAAAGAATTAAAAGTTGTCTCTAAAAATAGTTTAGCAAAAGTACAAAATATTCTATTTTATTTCATTGAGTAAACTAACCATGTTTAGTCATGTATTTCTCCATTCCTTAATTTTTTAGTGTAATGCGTTGTGGAAAAATTTCTAGAGTTATCATCTTAAAAAAATTCTTGATTTTTATATCTAATTGGTCCTTTTCAACTATCCAATCTCTTAAGTTATTACTAATATCTTTCCAATGTACAATATCATATGTATCTACATTTACATGTGAATCAATTCCATCAACACATTCATTTTTATCCTCAAATCCTTCATCTTCTTCATTATGCTCCAAACTATTACTAGTATTATTATCACCAAGAGGTTGTTCATTTGAAATATTTTTCATGTATTTTTATAGAAGTATCTTGTTTGCTATTACTAATCAATTTATCATGTGCACCTTTATGAGAATGAATAAATTCTTCAATTTTTCTCTTTTTTCTTGCATTTCTTATAACTAAATTCATGCTTTATAGTAGACATCTTTAGACACATAGGAAAAAAAAAGAGTGATAAATATATACAATAAGATAATGAAAGAAACTGGAGAGAACACCCTGTGGTTGTTTTGAAATAACTGCAAATGTATATTATAATATTTTGTTACAATACTTAAGTTCTTGCGAAAAAAATGAAGTAAAAAAATAATAATATCAATGTTAGGAATATAGTTATACAAGGGAATATAAATATAAATGAAATTAAAGAACACAACTACAAATGAAAATTAGTTTAGCCTATGAAAACTATTGTAATACAAATCAAAATATTTACTTGATGTCTAAATGGAGTGAGAAAAATTGTTAATTATATTAAACTATTAATTAATGATCTATATGCAAATTAGTCTATTATTAATGTAAATTACTTGGTGGCTAGTATTTTCATTTCATGTAAATGTTCTTTATGCATCTGAGTTCTTGCTAAGCATAAAACCTATCATCCATATCCACCTCTCATTTAGACTTCTTTTTCTTGTGACTAATTAAAGAGTAAAATCTGTTATCTAACTATTGAAAACTATTTATACTATTTTGTCTCTATCTAAACTTATTTTTTTAATTAATCACAAATACAATGTACAAAACTTATTAAATAAAGAAGGGATTAAGGGACTTACTAATTATTGATGTAAATTAGCCCTCCCAAGCAAAGCAACATTCCATAATAACAATAAACAACAACTATGCACATTTGGTTGGAATAGAAAAAGAAAGTAGCAATCTAATTGCAGCTACGAAATTGTAAATCAACAACTTCAAACCAACATCTAGTTTTTTGTTTATTGAATTTAGAATTGATAGTAAATTTTCAATTGATACTATATTAAATGGAAGAAAAAAATAATGCTAAAATTTGATACTAAAATTATAGAAAGAGGAAATTTTTTTTCCACTTAATATGTTTAATAGAGCTACATAATAAAAATAAAAATGAAGGAATTCCATGATCATCTTAATTATGGACTTTTAAGTTGTTTCCTTCTTTATCTTTTGTCTTCGGACTTTATGAACAAAGGCATCATTTCTATTCTACTTTTTACATGCTTGTTTAGCAAACTTGCAAGGGTGAGGCTTTATTTTTTTTCTTTCTCTTAGTAAAATATATGGGGACACAGACCAAGGCCCATGTCTTTATTTTGTTGCTAGCATTCATTTTCTCTCTCTTTAGTTTTAGTCTTACATACATACCCTATATATATATATATATATATACGCACACACACACATTATTTAGAGGCCCTTTTTTTTAGGTGCTAAACATTTACCTAGTAGGTATAGCCTAAATACATGGCCTGGCCAAGTATAGGCCTAGCAACACGACACAATAACAATTAACAACCACCGTGCCTATATGATGGGACTAGAAGAAGAAAGTAGCAATCTAATTGCAGTTGTAAAATTGTAAATCCACAACTTTAAATCAACATCTATTTTTTGTTCTTTGATTTTAAACTTAATAGAAGTGTTTCAATTGATACCGTGTTAAATAGAAGAAAAAAATAGTACTAACCATTGATGCTGAAATTATAGAAAGAGAAAAAGATTTTACCACCATCATCTTAATTATTGACATATAAGTTTGTTCCTTCTTTATATTTTATCCTTACACTTTACAAACAAAGGCATCATTTCTATTCTACTTTTTGCGTGCTCTTTCATCAAGTTGCAAAGGTAAGTCTTTATTTTTTTCCTTTCTCTTAGTATAATATATGGGAATCCTTATTTTGTTACAGGCTTTCATTCCATCTCTCTTTAGTTTTAGTCTTACACACACACACACACTAATTGTTTGGAGGCTACTATTTTTTTGAGGCCCTAAATAATGGCCTTGTTTGCTAGCCTAAAGATAGGGCTTGTATTTTATAAACTACGAAGGCATGGTGTTAGTGGTCATTTATTCATATTTCCCTGACTGTGGAATGATAAAATGAACTCCCAAACTTTTCATATAAGGTAGGGGAGTCTTACATCGATGTCAGTGTGCATGCTAGTTATATCGAATAGAAATTATTACTTATGTAAAAGGAACCGAAATCAAGTTATAATGTGATAATAAAGCTTTAAAGAATTGCCTTAGTACTTGTTCACAACTTTAGTGAATTGCTCAATTTCTTCATTAGTACGATACAGGTCATAGATGTCATCAATGATGGATGTCAAGGCAATAACTCTAGTGAAATTTTTTCTAGCAAGGCAATATTATGGCTCAAAGTACACCCTTAGTATCCAGAAGTAACATTCTACTATTCTATCTCAGGAAAATGGAAACTTTCTTATAACATCTAACTCCTTCAACCATTTAGAAATTAATTAAAGACAAAGATTTACTTGTAAGTATACATTGACATCAGAGATCAATTGTAGGGCGCCATTTATAATGGAATAGGCTAATTTCTTAAGTATAAAACTTAAGGTTACAACACAAAGACTATATTTGATTACAAGACCATTAAAATTTTAATACAACATTGAAAAATTCCAAAATAAGTATCAATAGTAAAGATAAATCTTTGATGTAATACCCGGTAATTTTGATACAATGATGATGATGATGATGATGATGATAATAATAATAATAATAGGTCGTGGTGGCAGTTGACTAATATAGGGTTGTTATAGATTTATCCAATAATATTTAATTAATTTACAAATATGTTACTACCAGTAAATTTTATTAACTAACTAATTGTAGGGTATAATAAAATTACGTATGAGTTAGAAATTATAAAGTAGCTTGGGAAAAAAGATAATTAACTCTATAACCCTAATGGCTCCCTACCATTATAAATACTTACCTATTTCCTTAGATGCACCATTTGGCCGGACGAACAATGGAAGATAGGATTTGTAGTAGAGATCAAGAAGAAACATTAGCACTCTATTTCTCATCAATCCTCTGCCTGAAATGCCCCGAAAATTTCTAATTCTATAAATTACATTTAAAGGATATTTATTATTTTTGAATTGAATTAATTAGTGTAAATCAAGAAGAAATTTATAAGTATTTTAATTAGGAAGAATTTGGGTATTTTAGCTAATTAAGCATTTTATTTTGAAAATAAATTAAATAAATTACTTTATTTAAAATAAGAAGAATAAAATAGTTTCAAATTAATATTAATTTTATAAATAATTTAATTGGATAAAATTAGGGTGTTTTGCTAATTAAAAAGGAATTTATGGAAAATCTTTTAAAAATCCTAATGTGGACTAAAATAGGATTTAAATATTATTTTATTCAAATATTATTATTTTTAAATATCCAAAATATTTTAATTAATTTAAATACCCAACATAATTATTTCTCTCTTTTCCTTTTTCCTTTTCTTTCCTTTTTTTCTTTTTTCTTCTTCTTTTCTTTTTCTTTTTTTTCTTCTTCTCCTCGTTCGGGCTGCCTCTCCCGCGGCCCACTTCTCCTTTCTTTTCCTTCGGCCCAGCCCAGTAGCGCGACGCTGGCTCTTCCGTCGTCCCCCTCCCCACGCCACGTTTTGATGGCTTTTCCATCAGGACGCAACGTTTCATTAAACGTTACCTGCGTCCTTCGCCCGTCGTTCCCGCGCTGCGTTTTGTTTAATTTTTTCATAAAAACGCATCGTTTCATTAAATGACTTCCTCCCTCGCGCCGACCGGCCCGGTCTGCCCCCTTTTTCTTTCTTTTCTCTCCTCCCGAACCGCCTGGTTCCCTACCTTCTTCTTCTTCCCCAGCCAGCCCCGACGCCAGCACCTGCACCGCTGCTCACCCCCTGGTTTTTCGCCGGCGATCTCGCCATTTGACCGACCTTTCTCCTTCCTTTCTCTTCCCCTTGATTCGACGACCACACAAACCCAACCAAATCTCCCCTCCTCGCGCGATTCTCTCTCTTTTTCCGCCAACCCACCCTTGCCCCGATTTGCTGCCGCCGGCCCAACGTCGCCTCCGGCGACCGGAACCCTACCTTTCCTAGCTACTAGCCGGCACGCATAGCCCTATCCTCCCTTCTAAAGCCTATAAATATCCCCCATAATAACCTGTATCGAGACTTTTGTTTTCATAACCCAGAATCCTAACCTTGCCATCGCCTACCCTTTAGACGTCTCTTCCGCTGCCTCCGACCAACTTCGCCGCCATTTCTGGCCACCCATGTCATCCTTGCACCGCCCTCTATCTAACCAAATCTATCTCACCCTTCGATTCTTCCTGCACAAGCCGCCCCAGCTGTGCAAAGTTATCTTCCCGATCAACCCTGTTTTCTGCCTCCGCCACCTTGGCGCCGCCATTAGCCACCTCTTTCGCCGCTAAGGCCGCTTCTTTCACCTCCCAAACTGTGCTGCAGACCCTGCCCTACCTTCCCCTACCTTTATTTTCCTCTTCCTCCCTCTCCTCCTCTCTCTTTCTTCTTCTCCTCCATTCGGCCACCACCACCGCCGCCGTGCGCCGTCACCTATGGCTGCGCCGCCACCATCATTATGTCCCTCTCCTTCTGGGAAACTCAAAACAGCCCAAATTTCACCTCCATTCTCCCTATCTTATTCCCAGCATGCAACTTTCCCCTCTTTCTTTCCTCTTTCCGGCCACCGCCGCCATCGCCGTGCGCCACCGACGTTGCCGCCTATCCCCACCAACATTTGATTGAACCCTAGACCCTCTCAGTTATTTTCCCTATTTTTATAACCCTTAAATTATTTTATTTCAATTATTTACATATAAATACTATTATTATTATTCTTAATATTTATATTTTTAATATGCATTATTATTATAATTATTAGTATTAACGTTTTTATTATTATTTATGTTGAGGGCTGAAGCCTATTGTATTTTAATTCGATTTTATTATTATTCTTCTTATTATTTCTATATTTAATATTATTAAAATGTTATAAGTATAATAATAATTATTATTATTTTCTATTTCAAATTTCCATTATTCTTATTTATTATTATTAATACAAATATTTTAACATTAGTGTTGTTAATAATGTTACTATTATTATCATTATTATTATCATTATTATTATTATTATTATCATTTCTAAATTGGGTTATTTAATTTACAAATAATCTTTTTAGTATGATTTTGGTAAAGGGTCCAAATCCCTTGAGTAACGCCTTTTTATTATTATTTCTACTATTTTATTATTCTTAGTAATATTAATATTGATATTATTTTGGTATTTTTGTTATTATTATTTTATCAAAAAAATATTATTTTATTAAATTAGTGTTTAATATTATTTTAATAGGAGAGAGTCTAATTTTAGCTTTTCTCTCATAATAGGTAAAACCAGTCAAAACCCTAAGGAGGCGTAGGAGCGTGCTCCAAGACCGGTGTCGTTTTAGGTAAGGAGTGCTAAGGCCTTTTATGTGCTTATGTATATTATGTGTTTCGCATGTTATGTATCTAATGTTTATTATAGTTAAATATTTTATATGTGGTATGAATTGGAGTTGAAGTATGTTGTGCATGGTATGTATATTAATTATGTATGATGATATGTGTTGTGTATATGAGGAAGTCGATGTGGTTTGTGTGAGAGGAAGGATGAAAAAGGAGGATGGGGAAAGAATTTGATTAAGGGAAGTGAGTTAACCTAATTTTATGGTTTTATAAGGAATAATCTAATGTATGATTTTATGTGTGGGAGAGCAGAATTTATGGTTTGTTTGGGAGAATCTAATTTAGGATGTTATTTGGGAGAAGGTAATTTATGATGTTATATGGGAGATTCGAATTTATGGTTGTTTGGGAGAATTTAAATTAGGATGTTAATTGGGAGAATGTAATTTATGATATTATATGGGAGAATCTAATTTATGATTTGATTGGGAGAATCTAATATATGATTTGTTGGGGGAATCCAATTTATGGTTTTGCTTGGGAGATTATAATTTATGATTTTATGTGGAAGAATCTAACTTATGGTCTTGTATGGGAGAATCTAATTTATGGTTATGAAAGGGGAGAATCTAATCAATTGTATTATGAGGACAAATCTTTGGGTTTTATATGATACGAATTTAGGGTTGGTATGGACAAATCTTTGGGTTTTATATGGTTTGAATTTAGGGTTTTGTATGACGGAATCATGGTTTGTATGGTGGTATTTATAGTTTTATGGTGGTATTAGGGTTTACATGGTGGCATTGATGATTGAATGGTGGTATTAGGGTTTGCATGGTTGAATTTAGGGTTTCACGTGGAATTTTAGGGTTTGCATGAAAACGGTTCAAAGGTTTGCATGGGGAGATTAATGTCTGCATGGGTATGAAAATTACGTGTGGAAAGTTAATTTGGGATGTAAGGAAGGTAATGTAAGTGTTGTTTGGGTGTTTGATCGCTTGGGATGAAAAATAGCACGTGGAGCAAATTAAGGGTACGGAGGAGACTGAATTATGGTTTGTTGTGGTTAATTAAGGTCTATGATGGTTGATTAGGGTTTTTTGTGTTATCATATGTATGTGGTGATTAAAGTGTAAGTATGATGATGATTATGGAAAATATGATTTATGATTCGTGTATGTCTATGGTGAAAGCCTTTGAATAAGATACTTAAGACACTAATTATCTAAAGAGGAAGATCGTTGAGACGGGACCAACCGATCCACCGGTTCGGAATAGTGGTTAGGGTTTTTACCCTATGTGCGACCGATCCACTGGTTATAATAGTGGAGGTTCCCGAGCTCAACAAATACAAACCTGAGTTTTGCTGAAATGCTTAAAAGATACTAATTACTTATAGTGGAATACCATGCGAGCCGGAGCCAACCGATCCACCGGTTAGGAATAGTGGTTAGGACGCGTAGTCCTATGTGTCTCCGATCCACCGGCTATAATAGTGGTTAGGGTATGATACCCTATGTGCCTCCGATCCACCGACTATAATAGTGGGGGCTTCCGTACTCGCATGGATTTGATAAAAAGTATGGTGTGAATCGGATTTTGATAAGAGATTAATTAAGTGATTAATCCAGATTATTCATGGGCCTTTATACTTTTACCTGGTTGATCATATGCATTTATGAGTATGCCCTTCTATGTTCTGCATGATTTATGTGTTTGTGTGTTGGCCTTAGTGATCAAGTCACCTTACTCAATATTGGACCCGTACTGATACTACCTTGGTTGATGGGTCCTGTGATGATCCACTGATGGTGGGGAGCAGACCTCTTGTGCAGGTTTAAGATCAGAGACTGTTTTGGGGTGGCAGGCCTGACTTGAGTGAGTAGGCAATCCGGAATTTGATCCATCGGGTTGTATCTTGTTTAAATGTATTTCTATTTGGAAGGTACAAGTGTTATTTGAAACTTCAAGGATATTGTAATTAACTCTTAATTTCTCGTACTCTGATTTTGTGTATGATCTTTCGAATCCTTTATGAATTGTTAATTTGAATTTAACGTAAATCTTTTCTTTAGCCTTAGCACTTGGTACTGGAACGGTCGGAGAGAACCGGTCTGGTACTAAGTGTGGCGGTAACATTCCCAGAATTCACAGGTTTTAAGTGTTTCTATCTTAATTGCTTCCGTTTTTAAAAAGAAAAAAAATTAGTGAATTTTGGGGTGTTACACTGCCCTCACCCAATCTAACTAATATATTGCAGGTATTTCACAACTCTAGACTAGTAATGAAATGTTGTTGATCTAGCCTTGTCGAAGGGCAATTGGAAGTAGGACTTGATTCTTCCAAATATAAAAAAAAAAATACAATCTAATTAGTTTGAGAATTGGTGGGTGGGGTATTATGTGTTGTAGTTCAACTGGGAATATTTTATTCAAGCTCTTGCATATTACTTGACGATCTACAACTCTTCCCATGCATTCACAAGTATTTCCTTCTCCGCATGCATTCACAACTAATTATTTTTCTCTCTATATATATATGTATGTATTAATTGTGACTATATTACTTAGGTAGTACACAGTTTTTCTCGAGCCTTGAGCGACTATATTATTTTTTTTTCTAATTTTTTTATAGGTTGATTAAAATTTCTTAATGAAAGTACGTTATAGAATAGGTGGTTTGATAAATCTAAATCAAGATATCCTTAGTAGGCTTATCCATCTATAAATTGGTCTTAATACCATGACTTTTTCAATAGAGTGGGCAATTATTAGTTAGTATAACTTAAGCGGTAAATTAATGTTTATATGAAAATTTTATGTATTGTATTTAGTTAATGTTACTAGTAGATTAATTCTAACATAGGGTCATTCTATTAATTTATTTAATCAAACCAATTGTTTGTACTTTCCTATATATATATATATATATATATATATATTGAGTAATCATATAGTTACATAATTATTTTAGGCTTTGGGATTTATATATAAACATTAGGTGGTAAACTAAAATATTGGTAAATGTAAGAATTTTGAGAAATTGGATCTAAGCCATTTATAATATGTTTACTTAATATATTTCATCTAGAGTTAATACTATCAGTGTAAACTATAGGTTTAGCGACTAGTGAGCATTTGTGATTAGATCACATTCTAGGTAATATTACTTTCAACCTTTATATGTAGATATATATGTGTATGTGCATTCATGCATATTTTAATTACGCACTTGTTAATATAATGATCTCATCTAGCTATGTGACCTTATGTGAATATATATCATTTTATATAATTAGGCCCCATGGATGATATTCTACTATTATTATGAATTTAATATAAATAAGGTTCCTAATGGATTTCATGCAAATATTTTAATTTTATAATTGTGTTATTTATTTGAAGTGCTAGTTATAAAAAGTTGATTTTATAAAAGTGTTCCTTTATTATGAATATATCATAAGGCTCGTATCTTTTATGACTAAATTAAGTTTTGTTATTTATGTTAGCGTATAATTGGACCCTAAGAAACTTTGGCATTTATTTATTTATTTGAAGTGTTGGTTGGATAATTATTTTATTCTGTTCTATTCCAGCTGGTGAATTGAGTGGTGACTCCAAGTGGGTATATTTCTATTTAATTTGGAAAAGTTACCTATTATAAAAAGTGGATAAAGTGAAGTTAATATGGTGGATTGTGTGACTTTACTTAATTAAAATACCATAACTTAAAGTGAAACATAAAATGGGCTTTGGGTTCTTCAGGTTTAGCCTCTTGAAGTTGGGGATCGGTAATAGCCTTTCTCTTTTCTCTTGTGGATATTTATTTCTTTTCCAATTATGTCTAGTTAAGGCTCCTAGTCTACTCTATAGGCTTCTTCGGACCCTATTAGGGGGTGCACACACTTAAGGACAGGATGACCAAGGTGGTAGGCCTTTGAACTTTTGTTATCCTCTTTGGACTATGTTCACTGGGATGGCCTAGGTATGATTTATATTCCACCTGTGATTGGTGGTAGGTCTTTGAACATTGATTTACTAGGTGACCCCCTGGTTGGTTAAACCACTTAAAAATTGGATGTCATGATCACCTAAATAAAGATTAAGAATCAGGTGGTTTTCTTATGCGATTTGAGTGTATGTCTATGATTTATATACTCATATAAATGTGAAAATATAATATTATTCCTTCATATTTGCGTGTTACTTAGTTGTTCCCCTAGCTAACTTGCTACATATTTTAAACGGGATTGTGATGATCCATGATGTACATGGTGAGTAGATGACCTAGTGTAGGTCGGGTATGAATCTACTCAAGGTGTTGATGGCATGCATGACGGGGAATATTGAGAGTGGTGGTGACTTTTAGAGTTTTATTTATCATATTAATTTTAGTAGACTCTTTTCATAGTTTCAATTGTAGGAACATATTTGGTTCGATTGGTTTGAATTAATAAATATGTTTTGTGTGTTTTCTTATTTTACTTAGCCTTAGCATCTGGTGTGAGTGAAACTATGGTGCCTATTTACACTAGATGGGGCGGTGATGCCCTCATTGTATTTAGTTTCTAAGCTTACTCTTCAATGAGTTTTTGGTTTTGAAAATGTGGTGTTACATTCGAGGGATAAAAATCTAGATGGCCTACTATCTCAGAGCCCAATTCTTCAACCTAATACTAGAAATTTTTCTCAAGCATGAACAAGTGGTCTTGTAATATCCCATTTTTACCTAATTAAAATTATTTTTAATTAATTACATAAATAATTTTAGGATATTTTATGGCTTTAAGATTTTTTGGGTTATCTAGTAGTAATTATAATTTTATAGCTAGACACACTTTGCTTATAAAATGCTATTTATATCTGTAAAGTTTTGAGCTACACCTTGAAAAATATTCTTATAAAATGTGGATCCTAATGGTTTGAAATTTAAATATAGAAATTTTGGTTTAATTTTATTTATGCTCGTTATTCCTTCTGAATGTTATATGTAAATTATATAATTAAGGCATGCTAGCTAAATGTCATATCAATTATGTGTTAAAAATAATGTAAATTTATAGTTTGGTTGTAAATGAATAAATATGAGGGTTTAGAAATTTTCATGATTTTAAGAGTAGTTTGGTATTTATTTTTGTAATTACCTTGTAAACTTATCAATTCACCGTTAGATTAATATTTTATATATCAAACCTTATTTTAAATTCATGAAATTTTATATTTGAGTTTAAAATATTATTTTAAGCTTTCTATAAGTTTTGTAATTTTATGAGCTTATTTTCTATTTTTCTTAATTTTATCTTTTTATTGTTCTTTCCATCGCTAAAAGTAATCTATAAATCCTAAAATCACTATTCACCCATGAAATTCCTTCTCTACACTTCCATGAACATATTTTGTATCAATTTGACATTTATCTTATTCACTCAACCAAAATTTAAGCCAAAGTCACTTTTATACACTTTCTACCTATGTTAATTGTATCATTTTAGCTTTTCTTACACCCAACCTATTTCACTTTCATTCCTTATGCTTAAATCTGAACTTGAACCTGCACACCATCACCTCCACCATCCCTTTGTTGATTGTTTGGTTTTCATAACTTCATCCAACCTAAATACACTCCACCATCTTACACACTCAATCACTTTGTCCTTTGTCATTCAAGTGTTGAAAAGCTACATCTCCCCCTCTTGTGACTGTAGATTTTTGGTTCCTCCATCCTATATTTATGCCTCATTTGTCTTTTTTTTTCATTTATCTTTTCTTTCATTTTCTTATCTTGGTTGCGCCACCTGTCTCTTCATTTTGGTTATTTTACTAAGTGTTCTTAAGCCTTGTTGAGCCTATGACTGAGACTCATCCTCCTTTCTTTCTCTTTATTCTCCTATTTTCACTCATACATTTCCTTTTGTTTAGCCTTTACTTATTTTTGAATAAGTAAATAAGGTTATATTTTTGGTTAAATTGTGAAGTTGTCATCTTTTGTCTCCTCCTCTTGTGTCTCCATTTTTTTAAGGCGTTGAAGTCATTTTGGTGGGTTTTTAATTTATTTTTTTATTTGTGCTTGGAAAGAGGTAACCCATATGCTCCTACTAAATATTTAAAAATTATGTGGTAGTATGTTTGGGGTCTCCTATGTTATGCCTAAGTGTAACTTATGATTCCTTATAATCTCATGAAAAATATGTATGTACCATATATTGTTATTAATTTCTATAAGCTTGTGACCATATCTTTTTTTAATATGAGAGCATGTTCAATTTAGGTATTTTAATATATTTATGATATCATTCTAGAATAAGGTTATTGTGGTAAAATACTTGTGCATGATTAAGGTTTTATGTGTTAAATGGGCTTACTTTTGTTTTATGGGAAAAATTGTAATTTTGTCACTTATGAAATTTTCCATAATTGAAATTTTATATTAGTGTAACTATTTTAAGGTTATTTAGTCATATCATGAATTTTACTTAATCCTAAAAATAATTGGTACTAAATTGAGAAATTATTGAGTAAATAATATATAAGGCTATTTTGGTCATTTATGAATTATCAAACTAAAATTATAAATAACAAAACTAGGATGACCTTAATGGTTTCTTAGGTTGACCTTGGTGTTAATTTTGATTTTTTTTGGATCATGGACCTTATGGTCAACTTAAATAATTGGAATTGAAATCAATATGTATTATGTGATATATTATGATTACAAATTAAAATATTAATGTTTAAAGTTGAAGACCTCGAGATTTGGGAATGATTGCTCTTTAAGGTTATCTACCCTAGAGATGTGGTAGGAGCCCTCAATTTTGTTTGGTGGTTTTTCAAATGCCTCATTATTTTGACTAAGGTCCTAGTATACTCTATAGGTGACCTATGAGCCCCATAAGAGGTATCAATACTTAAGGAAGTGTCCTAGGATAGGAGGATATTGTGTTCCCTTTTTATACCAGTATAACCGAAGTACTTGTATGTCTCTAGGTTATAAGTTGGGATGATACTGTGTTATTTTAGAGCATTGGTATGACCAGTGTACTCTCACTAAAAAATATATAACTTGTGCTAATAGAAATTTAGTCATAGATTTTTTTGTGAAAAATTTACTAATACCAATAGATATATTTTTGTGGGAAATGAAAAATATTGTTCCTATAGAAATTTTTTATCTGTTGGTAATTGTAATACGACAAATTGAGCGGAGTGCTATAAGGATTGATACGACTACTTATATTAACATGGTATACCACCCTTTCGGTAATTCTATCATAAGAACTTCACAATTAATTGTGTTGGGCATGGAGTAATTTTTAGGATGGATAACCTTCCTGGGAAATTTTAAAAATTTTCTAAAAATTTCTCAAAAAGTGTGTGAGTGAGAATAAAATGCACTGAAAGGACTCATGTTAATATGTGAGGCTGATCGATCAATGCGAAAGCTCTACAGGGTAGCCCCTGTGTGGTCGTATCGACTTAGAGTGTTACAAATGGTATTATAGTGAAATCGTGATCGTATACTAAACTTGGATGAGCCAGTTAGCTATCTAGCAGGATGATTCTTGAGATAAAACTATATTGAGATAGTTAGTGGTTCAGATGCAATGAGGATGTTGTATTATTTGAGTTGGGGTGAATGTAATATCCCAAATTGATTAGAGTGTTACAATGATTGATATGACTGCTTATATCAATATGGTATACCATCATTTTGGTGATTCTGTCCTAAGAACTCCTTAGTTAAACATATTGGCCATAGAGTAATTTTTAGGATTAGTGACTCTCCTAAGAAATTTTGGAAATTTTCTAAAAAATTCTCAAAAAGTGTGTGAGCAGGAAAAACATATGCTAAAAGGACTCGTGTTGACCTGTGGGGCTAGCTAATCAATGCAAAAGCTCTACAGGGTAGTCACCACATTTTCGTATTGACTTGGGGTGTTACAAATGGTATAAGGGCAAGACCACAGTGTAAAAGAATTTTAGGGTAGCCTCCGCATGTTTTATTGACTTGGGATGTTATAAATGGTATCAGAGCAAAATTTTGATAATGAGTTGAACTCGGATGAGCCAGTTAGCCACCTACCGGGACAATTCTTGGAATAAACTATATTGAGACAATTACTAATTGAGGCGTAATAAGGTCATTGTGTTCTTTGAATGGAGGTGAGTATAAAACCCCAAATTAAGTAGAGTATTATAAGGATTGATATGAATACTTATATCAATATGGTATACCATTCTTTTGGTGGTTCCATCCTAAGAACTCCACAATTAAGCGTGCTGGCCGTGGAGTAATTTTTAGGATGGTTGGCCCTACTTAGAAGTATCCAAAAATTTTAGAAATTTTCTTGGAAAGAAAATGAGTGAGGATAAAACATGCTGAAAGGACTCATGTTGATCTATTAGGTTAGCCAATTAATCCGAAAGCACTCCAAGGTAGCCCTTGTATGGTGGTATCAATTTGGGGTGTAAAAGAACATGGGTACTAGTAGTACTATATCAGCAAAACTAATACCCACTCACCTATTTTTTGGTAATGGTATGTAAGGAAGAAAAATGTTTCAACTATTGTTATATCCCTTGGAATAACACATTCATTCCTATTATACATGATATACTTCCCTTATTATCATAATTATCAATTTATATGTGAATTACTAATAATAAAATATATAACTAGATTTATAATTACCATTATTGTGATTGTTAATATTATTATAACATAACTGTGATAATTAAAATAATAATTTATTTAAATAAAAGTAATAATCAATTAAGTCGCGATTCGAATGACCTATATGATGGGGTCTCACTACTTGATTGACACAATATTGGGGGTCTAGGGGGTGTTGTACCCCCTGTTTGTTAGATTTTTTTGAGCCTAATATTATTATAGTTATTTATATAATTATTATAAAATATTTTAATTTTTAAATTCAACTTTCTTAAACTTAATGATTATATTAATGGAATTTGATGAAAATAATTAATTATTTGCATTACAAAATAATGGACATGTTCAAAAGAAATTTAGCCACATTTTTTTTTTCTGTTGGTAAAAGTCACTAATATCGGCAGATACTTTTTTGTGGGCAATAAGCAAAGTTTTTCCAATAGAAAATTTACCAACTTTTATATTTTTGGGTATTAGTGGCATTATACCAATATAAAGTAATGCCATACATATATTTGTTGGTATTAATATCTGAGGAAGACAATGATTTTAGCTATTGTTATATTAGAAAAACTCTTATTATCATAATTACCTATTTTTATAATAAATATTAATATCATATTTATAATAAATAATATAAATATTTGCTAATATTATTATAATATAACTATGAAAATTAATATAACATAATAGAAATAATAATAAATAACTTTTATCATTTTAAAAATTATTTTAATAAATATCCTAATAATAAAAAATTAGTTAAGTTGTGTTTTGAATAACCTAGGATGGGGTTTATTGACCAGTAGGCGAGAAGGGAGTCCGAGGGAAGCATGGCCTAGTTAAGGTGTCTGGTGGTAGCGTATTGTGTGACACCTCCATTTTTCACTACTAAAAAAATTTGTTAAAAAATGTTGTGGAAGCAGAAGACACTTAAAAAAATGGGGTGCTATCATTGTACCTGACATAGGTTAGACGTCTTCTGCCTACCCTATGTCCGATACAAAGCTAAACCAACAAAATACTAAAATAGCAAAGTCCGTAAATAACATTTTAATTGAAACAAATTCTAAAATGTTTACATCAAACGACCCTACCGGGTTCCAATCAAATGGTTATAGAATACATACTAAAAGTATAAGATTACACAATATGGGTTGGGGCATAATGCCCATTATGTCCATCGTCCTCAATGGACCCCACTAAAACTTTTTGAATGTCCTTACTCACAAGCCCTAACCCAAATGAGGTAGGTCCCTTACTGAGCATCTCCAAAAACCTACATATGATCCTCTGCTCATAGTAATCAGTAGGTGATAAAGCAAATAGGCACATCAGTACACTACGTACTGAGTAAGCTAAGTTACTTACTTAATGTATACAAGAATACTAATTTATCATCATATGCATCATGATAGGCCTTTATTCATAGAAGTAAGAGTGCATAACACATGCTGTCGAATGTAATATCATCATAGTAAAGACATCATGCTTAGGAACCAATAGCACTTTCACATAACCACTCGCATTAGTGCTAGCAGAGAATAATCCAACAAACCCTAGGATCATTTCTATTCATCCAATTCCATTAAAATATGCCATTCATTTATTCATGCAAGATATAGACCAATCACCTCTATTAAGATTCCATTCCATAATCAGTTAGTCAGGTGCATGAGCCAACTTTAATCATTTGGTTAACCATTTCATTACTTCCATTACATAGCCAATTGTTAACCATTCATTTGATTATCATTCATGATTATTAACTAGTATTTACCAACCATATTTTATTATCATTGAGCTATGGATTGTACACCACCCCATGGTCTCACATACCATGGAAGCTTATCCAAAAGGGACATAAAGTCTGGGTCGAAGTGAATCACCAAGTGGATATAAGTCCAGGCCGAAGCCAATCACCATAATGGAAATGAGTTTAGGCTGAAGCCAACCAATAGGGACATAAGTACAAGCTAAGGCCAACCACTTAGGTAATCAGACCCTTTAGTATCGATACCCCTTAATACTTCATCAGTGTCTAGAGTAGGTAAGATAATAAGACCTCTAAGGATCTCGTCCAAAGGCACAAAAATGCCCCAAGGCAGACTAACTCCCGATAGATAATCAATGATCGGATAACCCAGACTCATACTCAACTCGACTTTCTTTTGCTTTAAGTAATTATATTTTATTGAAAAGGATGGGTGATCATGCAAGGACCACACAAGAAAACAAGGTAAGTCCCCATATTAAATCATATTAACCCTTTTATTTATATTTTCCCAACGTTGTGGGTTATCCAATTGCCCTTGGCTAAATTTATTTATGTAATACCCCATCCTAAAATCCTTTAAATTGTATTTATAATTATTTTTATATAAAATAAATGATTTTGGTTTTGAAATTCTAATAAAAATGTGAATTTTAGGCATACTATTTGACTAGTTTATATAACTAATTGACTAGTGCACAGGGGAAATTTATGTTCTTGTTCTAAAAAAAACCTTCAACTATTTGCCCAAACCGATCAACTGGTTTGTTTGTGATTTCATATCCATTTTTTATTTTGATTCAAATTTCTGTCCAATGATTATGCAAACTTCTTATTTGAGTTCAATGATGCTAATAAGAATGTTTTGGTATTCTGGTATTATATTCATATTAATTGGACCATTACATGATTTTAATTATCAAAAATTTCCAAAAAATCACTTTCGGAGGCAAGCCACCCTTCTCCTTTTTCCCTCACATCTCCTTCTCACTCTTAGTAGCCGAGGAAATGATTTTTGACTTTATGCTTTCTCCCCTGATTTACCAACTCACTTGCATACCCATCTTTGATGGCACTCAACCTCTCACCACCCTATCAAGTCATCCTTCACTTCTTATCTTGCCCACACTCAACCTCACCTGTCTTATCCCTCTTTTTCCTTAAGGATGTCAACTAGCTTGCTCCTATACCTCTCATTCTGCTGATCTATCATCATTCCACACTTGTGTCCTTGATCTCTTCTCGCTTCTTCTTGTGAAAATCTCACTAAGTGTTGAACACCCTTTCATTTCCTTCTCTTCTTCCTTCTGCTGAGAAAAATAGAGATCTTCTTTGGTTTTCTCCTTTGAATTGTGTAGAATTTCTTTTCTTCCAATCTTGGTTTTAATTCTCTCTTGCTTTCCCTAAACAAGTAAGAATTAAGATTGAGAAAAGTTGGAGATTTCAATTTCTCTCTAACACCCTTCTTTGAGTCAAAAGGTGGTATTTTGTTTTTCTCTTCTCCTTATGATTTTCTTAGTTTTTAATGAAGTTTTGGGAGGAATATTTTTAATGGTTTTACTTTGATTCTCCTAGGAATCGAAGTTCTAATAGATAGGCCATCTAGTAGGAGTTTTGTGATAGAAGAATTACTTTAAGGTAAGACATTCTTATCTTTAGTATAATTAGGTTTATGTGGTATATTGGGGTTCCTTATGTTATTATTTACATGAGTAGAAATATAATTGTGTTCCATGATATGAGCTTGTGGTATAATTCTTTCCAAGTAAGTGTTGTTGAGCTTTCTGATGTTTAAGTATAAAATTGATTGTTGAGCATAATTTGGTTAAGTGTGTACATCACCATGTGCCCATGTGATGCTATGTGTGAAGCATATATTTTTATGTGTGTTTTGACATTGAATCATTATAGGATTAATATGGTAAAGTATGGTGAAATTTGGTAGGTGTTTTGCAAGTTTGGGTTGTTTTTACCCAGACCAATCGATTGGTTCCACAAACTAATCAACTGGTTTTGCGAGCAGTTGAATGGTTTGGAGCTTTGGATTTGTTGGTCTTGAGAAAAGTTGATTAGTTTGGTAAACCAGTTGACTAGTTTCGATGAACAGTAGATCAATTGATCAAACCCATCGACTGGTGTCCCTATCGACCAAGGTGGTTTGGTCTCTATTTAGACCCATGGATCGGTTAGACCAAACTAGTCAATTGGCTACTATGGCTAGTCGATCGGTTAGTGTAACCCATTGATCAGTTTTTCTATAGGTCAAAATGGTTTGCTCTCTACTTGGACCCATTAACCAATTACACTAAACCAGTCAATTAGTTCTCATGAATAGTTGACCGGTGAGGCCAAGTAGTCGACCGGTGCTCTTATTTTGTTTTGGTTTAGATCTGGTACGACTAGACCAGTCAACTGGTCTAAGGACTGATCAACTGGTTAGGTTGGAAGCCGTGTATTTTTTTATGATTTAGTATATTTTCCTTAGGCCTTTTGTGTTGATTCTTTTATGTATTTATAACATTTTAATTATGATTTTAACCATGATTGAACTAAGTTATTATGAATGAATATGATGGTTTTTGAGACTTGCTTTTAATTAAGTTTTATGTTTTCCTTAAACACCCAATTGGTATGATGAGTTTGGTGTCATCTCTAAACACCCATTTGGTGGTTTTAATGCCTTGTGTGAGTTTGCTATTATATATAAACACCCAATTTGATAGCTTTAATGCCTTGTGTGAGTTTGGTGTTATCTCTACATACCCATTTGGTGGCTTGCATGCTTTGGTTAGTGTTTGGTGTCAACACTTAAAACACCCAATTGGTTTGATATGTGGAATTTTGATCATAGAATTTTAGAGGCTTCCTAATATGCATACTTAGTGTTTGGTTATCTTTTGTGCCCCGAGCCTAGGATTCCAAGTGTGGTGGATGTTAAAGATCCTTGAGAAAAGCCACTTGGCACTAGCGCTAGTGTGGTGGGTGATGTAGTCCCAAAATTGAGCATATGGCCCTCACCTAGGCAACCAAGTGTGGTGGTTGTTGAACATCCCTGAGAAAATTCCTTTGGCACTAGTGTGATGTGGTAGTGGGAATTGTAGTTCTACATTTGTCCCGTCATGGTATATTAGCATTGTTTTGATTCTATAGTTATGTATTTTAGGTGTGGTAGGATCAAAATTTAGCGTATGGCCCCTCACCTAGGAGACAAAGTGTGGTGGATGTTGAAGATACTTGAAAAAAATCCCCTTGGCACTAGTGTGATGCGGTGGTGGGAGTTGCAGTCCTATGCTGGTTTGGTCATCGATATTGGCATTATATGTTTAACTTTTATATGGATTGTTGTGGAGAACCATGCATGTGTGTAAAGGCATACCTTCGGGTTTCGCTGAGGTATTTATATGTTTTCACCATTCTCGTTTGTTATCTTTCAAATATATTGAATACCATAGTAATGTATGACCTTAATATGATGCATGAGCTTTCCATGTTTTAGGTAATATACTTTGCCAATACTTCACTATACTGATACTACACCTGTATGGTCACTTTGATAATCAAGCTTCTAATTCGGAGAGTAGATGACAATTTGTAGGGTTAGGACTCTCAGCTAGGATACACTAAGGGTGATAATGTGGGTTACTAGCGGGCCATTGCTTGGGGTTGGAAGTTTATGATTATGCCCAAAATTTAGGCTAACAAGTTATTAGTATTTTTACCCACTGCATTGGGATGCTTTTATATTTCCAATTATTTAAACTCTTGGCTTGGAATCCTGTATTTAAATTTATAAAATTATGAAGTTCATTCCATCTATAATATTGTTTTAGTCTGATTTACCTTGTATTATCACATAAATATTATGAACACACATTCTTTGTTTCCTTATTCCTTTTAGCCTTGCATCAGGAATGGGTTAGGTGATAATCACACATCTCTCATGGTTGATGTGGTGGTAACATTCCCTAGTTTTGGTTTTCAAATCGTTTCTGTATTGTCTTAAAAATAAAATTTCTGGTTAACAATTAGGGATGTTACAATTTATGTCTACCATATGGCTTAATTTGTACCCTTATTGATTTCCATTACTCTTATCTCCATACTATCACTTATCATAAGTGAAGTACACATTTAGACTTTATGTTACTCATAATGTATGCCATAAGATATGGTCTATTTTAATCCCTTAATTAGGTCAATAGTCCATGCTAAAATCTATATTTTATCCCATTAATAGCCATGATATAATACCAATCATGATCTCAAAGCATAGCCAAAATTAAGAAATAAATTAAGCAAACCAGTAGAACTAGTCGATTAGTGGAACCAACCGATCGATCGGTTTAGGTTGACCACTCGATCGCTTTGACTCAACTAAGCTATACTTTCTTCAAACTGGTCAATCGGCTTAGGCAAACTAGTTGACTGTTCATAAACAAGTCGATCGGTTTTGCCAACCAGTCGATGGGTTTAATTAGAAAGTAAGACCAAGGTCTCTAGGGGTGTACCAGTTGACGGGTTGGATTAGCCAGTCGACTATTTTAGGATCTAGTCAATCGGTTTGACCTAACTGGTCAATCTATTTGCCCGAACATAGCATCAAACCACACATTTCATGCAGATTCTTTCATATAAATAATTTTTAGTCATGCTAGGAAATGTATCAACATCAACCAATATATTTACAACCAAATTACCATGCATTTCTCACAATAACATCATCATAGCCTATTTTATCTATTTTCATGCTCTTCACTCAATTTCTTTCATTTAAGCATGCAATTCATGCATACAACTACATTTCTTCATACCAACATATATCGACCTACTAAAGACATCACCTTTCATAAAAGATCACATGGTAAACATTTTAAGAGCAAGAATTACTTGATGTAGGCTAAATTCCCTTAAAAATAGAATTTCCAAATTTATGAAAACTTCAACTCTTAAAACCTTAAAAAATAAAATCTTAACTCATATATTATACCAAAACCTCATCAATTTAAAAAAAAGAAAACAGAAAGAAATAAGGACATACCACTAAGATAAAAAATTGAGAAAATCTCAACAAGACCACTCAATCTTTTCCAAAAATCTAACTTTACCTTGATTAACAATTGAAACAAGAGAGAGCTAGAGATAGGATCAGAAAAGTGTGAGAGGTTAGCTTGGTAAGGATCAAAATTTGGAAAGAAAAGAGGAGAATGTAGAAATTAAGGAAGGTTGGTGGCTAAAAGAAAGTGAATTGCAAGGATAATTTGAGCTATTTATGGCCAATCAATCGAAGGGAAATACAGAGAGTTCAGAATGCAACTCAAAACCCTACTATTAATCATTTTAATTCAATTAGAATAGACAGATTTGTCTAGGATTTGCCAACCTAGTCTCCCGAGATCAATTGGTGACTCTGGGAAACTCAGGTTTATCAAATCATAATTAGCATACATGAATGAATAAATGAGAGGTCAGAGTGGAAGAAATCTTCTAGTTGCTTAGAAGCTTGCCTGAGGTTGAAGCAATTGAAATTAGAATTAGGTAAAGGAGAGAGAAGGAGAAAGAGAATGACTGAGGTCATCTCTCTCCCTCATTTGTCTTAGTTGACCTTCAGAATAGATTGATGCAATGGTTTGGGTTAAACGCATCATGAAAGTGGTTAGGAATATCTTTGGGATAATTGCTATGAGTTGGTAAGGTTCTATTATAGTGTAAGGACTTTTTTCTTAAACAATCAAATTAAGAAAGATGACCTACTTGATAAACCAGTTGATTGGTTTACGTATACAACTCGACTATTCATCCACTAGTCGATTGGTTTCCCTCAATTAGTCAATCAGATTGGTGGAGAAACCCAATTTGGATAAAACGACAAACTAATTGATCAGTTTATGGAACTAGTCAATGAGTTTTCCTGTAAAACATAATAAACTTTATTTTCCAACATAATTTCAAATCAAATTGTATTCCAAATCAAATTATAATATTGAATCAAAATCAAAGGTTCAAAATTTTGACAAAAATTCTCATCCATCCATTTCACAAAAGTGTGGGGTTTATCGAAGCCTATAATGATCAATTTACACATCACACATTAGGTCATACACACATCATATTTATAGTTAAAGAAGAAAGGTACTACCCCCTTAAAGAAAAATGTTTACACTTATGATAACAAATATGAAAACAACTTTGGATACTTGGCTCAAATTTCTTCCTTGGCCTCTCAAGTAGCCTCCTTTATACCATGCTATGACCAAAGAAATTTCACCAAGGGTAAAGTTTTCTTATGTGTCTCTCTCATCTTGGTGTCCAGAATACTCATCAGTCACTCTTCATAAGTTAAAGACTCATCGAGTTCTAGCGACTCCTATCAGATAGTGTGCGAAGGATCTGCTACATACTTCTATAGTTAAGATATGTGAAATACATTGTGCATGTGTGAAAATTCCATTGGTAAAGCTAAGAGATAAGAGAATTCACCGACACCATCCAAAATCTCATATAGTCTAATGTACCTCATACTAAGCATACCATTCTTACCAAATCTCATGACTCCTTTGGTGGGAGATACCCTCAATAGGACTTTGTCACCCACATCGTAACCACCATTGCATCTCTTTAGGTTTGTGTAGCTCTTCCATTGGTCGTGGATGGCTCTCATCTGGTCTTAAATGAAACAAATGTGCCTATTCATCTCGTCAATCATCTCAGGTCCTAGCACAAGTGTCTCACTGATGTCATTCCAACATGAGGGACTACAACACTTCCTTCTATTCAATGCTTCAAAAGGCACCATCTTGATACTGGCATGATAACTATTATTGTCGGAGAACTTGATCAAGTCCAAATGATCTTCCTAACTTCCACCAAAATCTAGCACAGATACTCGCATCATGTCTTTGAGAGTCTAAATGGTCCTCTTGGTATGACCATTCGTAGTTGAATGAAAAGCTATACTCATCTTCAATTGATTACCGAAGATGGCTTGCAATTTCTGCCAAAAGTGTGATAAGCACCTAGAGTATCGATCGAACATGATGTCCTTAGAAACTTCATGAAATCTCATCATATGCTTTCTTTTGGAATTGGATAGTTGCTCCATGCTCCACGTCTCTTTCATTAGTATGAACACGAATGGCTTAGTCAAACAATCCACAATAATCCAAATGGAATCATAACCACTAGGGGTCCTTAGAAGACCAATCACAAAGTCCATTGATATGATACCCAACTTCCACTCAAGAACTTCTAGTGGTCGTACTAACCTGTCGGTCTCTTGTATTCAATTTTAACCTTCTAAAATGTTGGACATTAAGCAAAAAAATCTGCCACCTCGTGCTTCTTATGAGGTCACTAATATATTCGCTTTAGATCCTTATACAACTTGTCTTCCCTAGGGTGAACAGAGTAAGGAGTATAATGTCCTTCTTCAAGGATCTTTTTCTTGAACTCTACAAAACCCTATGGTACACACCACCTACTTCCATCCTCATGGATTTGAAATCCTTCAACTCTACCTTATGTAATATTGGTTCAAATTCTCTTGATTTTGACATCACCCACTTGGTTAGCTTGGATCTTCTTAAAGATTAAAGGTGTAATGGTGAGTGTGATCATTCTTACCTCTGACTTTTGATCATGATTAGTTCGATCTCCATCTTCCTGATCTCTTGGCACATATGGTCTGACACTACAATCATGCCTAAAGAATGTGATGTCTTTCGACTCAGTGCATTTACCACCACATTGGCTTTACCCTAATGGTAAGTTAATTTTAGGTCATAGTCCTTGACTAATTCCAACAATCGGCATTATCTCAGGTTCAACTTTGATTGAGTGAAAACGTAATTAAGACTCTTATTATAATACTCTAAAATCTTAATGTAGGAATTAATAATAAAATAGAGGTTAATATATGAGAATAATTAAATATACCATTTTTTTAATAAAATAATGTTAATATAATGGGAGTAATTAAGATAAAAAAGAAGGAAATAATATTGGATTAAATTAGGGGAGACTAGGGTATTTATTTACTAAAATGGAATTTTGGAAGATTTAACCAAAATTTCTAAATTAATATAGAAAGGAAGTTTAATTATTTATTTTTACAAATTTTATTATTTTCAAAAAAATTCAAAAACACAAAAAGGACCTCAAATACCCAACCACCTTATTTTCCTTTTTCTTTCCCCCTTTTTCCCCCTATTTTCTTCCTTTTCCTTTTTCATTCTTCCTTTTCTTCTTTTTCCTTTCCTTCTTCCCTCCCCCTGCCGGTCTGGGCCTCGCCATGAGGCCCAGTCCCCCTCTTCCCTTTCCTCCCCTTCTCTCCTCCTTCTCCTCTACGTAGTCCAGCCCACTCCCTTCTTCTTTTTTCTCCCCTTCGTGTGGCCTAGCATCACCTATCATCCCTCTTTTCTCCCTGGCTTTTCTTTCTTTATCCCCTTCTGCCTTCATCTCCTACCTCGCCCCCCTCGTTGTTGGTGTGCATAGCTACTTTGCAGCCATGGCTCCCCTTCCTCCCTCACTCTCCCTTCGACCTAACCTATAGGGCGTGCAGTTGGCACTGCCCTACATTGGTCTCCTACCCTCTATAACCTCAATAACCTCAACAACCTCACCCCCCCCCCCCCACAACCTGCCAAAATACAGATAACTGTTGTTATACGAGAGTTCAACCAAGTGTAGACAATCTTCCTAACTGCCTCGAAAGTCCAAAACACAAGCTCGTAGTATATCCTCTAGAGTCTGAATAGTCTTCACAGTCTACCGTCTATAGTTGAATGGAAGGTAGTACTCATCCTTAATCTCGTGCCCATATCTCCCTGTAATTTCCCCCAGAAATGCAAAAGAAATCTCAAATTCCGATCGGAGACTATATCAGTAGGTGTACCATGCCTACTCACGATGAACCTCATATATGCATCGGTCAGTTGATCCATACTCCAAATCGACTTCATCGGCATAAATACTACTGATATTGTTAACATGTTGACGACTACCCAGATCATGTCGCAGCTACTGCGAGTCCTCGATAGTCCGCTCACAAAATTCATCGAGATGGAATCCCACTTCCACCATGAAACATCTAAAGGATGAACTAACTCTATAGGTCTCCGGTGATCGACCTTAACCTTCTGACATGTCAAACATCTCGACACAAATGCTGCTACTTCTTGCTTCATGCGAGGCCACTAGTAGATCCTCTTAAGGTCTTTATACAACTTATCCCCTCCTGGATGGATAGAATACAGAGTATAGTGACCTTCCTCTAAAATTCGGCGCTTCAGATCAGCACAACTCTGAGGTACACACCAACGACCTTGATAGAAAATGCTACCATCCTCGTGAATCTGAAAACCATCTGCCCGACCATCCTGAATCTTTTGTTGAATCCTCTCAAACTGAACATCCCCAGACTTTCCCACTCGGATCTTATCAAAAACCATCAGCGTGATCATCAATGCACTCATCTAAACTTCTAGGTCACTATGCTTGATGATTTCCATTCTCATCTCTCCAAGCTCCTCCGCAACCGACTAGTAACCACAATAGAACTCAAAGATTGTGACATCTTCCTACTCAAGGCATCTGCAACAAAGTTGGCCTTACCCTTGTGGTAGGTCAACTCGATATCATAGTCCTTCACCAACTCTAGCCATCTCCTCTACCTCATATTCAACTCCTTTTGTGTAAATATATACTTTAGGCTCTTATGGTTGGTGAAAAATCTATATTGTGTCCTATACAGCTAGTGCCTCCAATTCTTCAATAGAAAAACAACTGCAGCCGACCCCAAATCATGCATCGGGTAATTATGCTCATGCTACTTCAACTGACGAGAAGCGTAAGCCACTACCTTACTGTAACACCCCCAAAATTTACACATTTTTTTTTAAAAAAATACTTATAAATTAAAACCGTAATTTCATGGGATGCTACTACCACACTTAGTACCAGACCAGTTCACTCCTATCGTTCCAGTACCAAGTGCTAAGGCTAAGAAATACTACAAATAACATCATTTGTAATCTAAATTTATAAATACAAAAATTAGAGTATGCATACGTCTATACACAATCTAAAATAAGAAAGTTAGTTTTTCAAGGAAAAGAGATAACTACAATAATACAATTGTTTCTGAAGTGTTAATCATAAATAAAGAAAATAGGAATAATAATATCATATGGGAAGCTGGCCACATCACTCCGGGAACCGATTCAACCCAAACATCATTTGGCCCCACCTGATGTCCTATACACATCAATAGCATCGAAATAAGCGTCTCCTACCTGCAACAGGTCAGAGGGGTCTTTTGCTCGTGGGAATGAGCAGTACCCAAAAATGGGGTGATTAGTACGCTACATACTGAGTAAGGTAACCGAGCACTAAGGCCACACATAAAATCATGTAAACCATGCATAAGAAATAAAGAACATAAAGACCATCATGATATCATGATATCAATCAATCATTTGCGTACATACATAAAGGCCCATTTATAGTCCGGATTAATTATTTAATTAATATCTAATCAGAAATCAATTCACAGCATACTGATTATCAAACCATGTGCGTACGGAAGCCCCCACTATTATAGCCGGTGAATCGGAGACAAGTAGGGCGCAATGCTCCTGCCCACTATTATTAGCTAGTAGATTTGTCACACATAGGGTATCATACTCTAACCACTATTTCTTACCCGTGGATCAGTTGGCCCCAGATCACATGGTGTTCCACTGTAAGTACTTAGTATCTTTTAAATGTCTTAGCAACCGAGGTGTTTGGTTTATTGAGCTCGGAGTTCGCCACTATCATAGTCGGTGGGTCGGAGGCACATAGGGTATCATACTCTAACCACTGTTATAGCTGGTGGATCGCAGACACATAAGACTACGCGTCCTAACCACTATTTCTAACCGGTGGATTGGTGGGACCTAGCTCAATACTCTTCCACTTTACATAATTAGTGTCTTAAGTATCTTGTTTAAAACTTTGCCCAGACATGCAAGTCTGCCTCCTACCATGCTTAATTTTCAACTCGGGTTAACCACTCCAACCCTAGTTAACCACTCCCAACATTGTTAACCATGACCTACCCTAACACCCATGCAAAACCTTAAATCCACATAAACTATACTCCCATGCAAAACCCTAGCTCTACATAAACCCTACTCCCATGCAAAAACCCTAGCTCCACGTAAACCCTACACCCATGCAAAACCCTAACTCCACCATGCAACCATTAATACCACCCTATAACCCTAATACCACCATGCAACCCTAATACCTCCATGCAACCCTAATACCATCATACAACCATTAATGCCACTATGCAAACCCTAATACCATGTAACTCCATGCAAACCCTAACACCATGCAACTCCATGCAAAATCCTAACACCGTGCAATTCCATACAAAACCCTGTAACCATGCAATTCCATACAAAACCCTATCACCTTGCAATTCCATACAAAGCCCTAACACCATACCACTCCCCATCATTATTTTACAACCGCCTCATGCATGTCTCAAGGCCACATCATACCATAATAATAACATATTTATGCGCATCATTCTCATGCCACAATTATTTTCACAAAGCGCACCTCAACTTCCATATCATGCTGCATTCATAATAGTTATACAATATACACATGAAATACACAATAAATCATATCACATGACATGCATGGCATATAAATCACATATTACACAAATGGCCTTAGCACCCCTTACCTAAAATGTCACCGGTCTTGGAGCACGCTCCTATACAACTTGAGGGCTTTGACTGGGCTCACCTATTATGTGGAAAATACTAGAATTAGGTTCCCTCCTAAAAATACTATTATTTGCTAACTTATCCTAAGATTTTGTTTTTAATTAAAATAATACTATACTAGAATTAACTATACAAAATACTACTAAAAATACTAATAAAATACTAATGTAATTTAAAACGAATGGTGGTATAAGGGTTTCTACCCTTCACCAAAATAATGTTGGTAAACATAATAATAATAATAATAATAATAATAGTAATAATACTAATATAATAGAAATAATAATAATAATAATAATAATAATAATAATAATAATAATAATAATAATAATAATAATAATAATAATAAAATTACAAGGTGGGCTTTCGACCCTACCCCAAATAAAAAAAGTAATATTCAATAATAGTAATAATAATATTAATAATATATATACTTATAATAATATTAAATTAGTAAAGATAATAATCATAATAATATTACTAATAGTAAAAAATAGTAATAATAGTAACAAAAATACAAGGGTGCGAACCTTAATTAAAAATTAATGTCTCGACCCTCCTAAAATAATTAACATTAATAATAAAATAATTATACTATTAATAATAATAATAATAATAATAATAATAATAGTATTAATAATGATAATAACTTATAATAATACAAATAAATTCCTAAAATTCGAAACTAACAATCTAATTAACTCCCATGCAAACCCTGCCAACAAAATTTATCAATAATATTACAGCTAATAGCAATAATATTAATAATGATAATAATAATAATAATAATAATCGAATAAGTATTGGAAATTAGAATAAAGCAGAATAAATTTCAATAAATCGAAAGAAAGGGCTGAGAGGGTCTAGGGTTTCACCTTAAGTTGGCGAAGATGGGTAGCACCGGCGGTGGTGCATGGCGGTGGCGGCGGTGGCCGGAAAAGAAGATTAAAAGGGGAAAAGTTAATGGTTGAGAAGAAATGGTGGAGAATAAGGGTGGAGGTTGAGGTGCTGGTGGTAGCGTGGGCTAAGAGGAGTAGAGTGAGGGCAGTGGCACCGCAAGGGCGGCGGCGTACGGCGGCAGAGGTGGTGGTCGAATGGAAGAAGTGAAGAAAAAGAGGGGAGGAGAAGGAGAAAAGAGAAAAGAAGGTTGTGGCTAAGTAGAGGAGGATTAGTAGAAGGTTTTGGGTGGTGCAGGATGCAGTAGAAGTGGTAGTTATGGTGGTGGGCGGAAGCTTGAAGGTTGTGGGGTAAAATTCTTTTGCGATATGGGCAAGGAACTTCGCACAGCTGTGGTGGCTTGTGCGAAGAGAATCGAAGGAGATGGAGAGCTAGTTAGCTAGAGTACAATTCAGGGAAGAGTTTGGGAGGCATAGGTGGCAGCAAGGTTGGCTAATGGCGGAGAACGGTGAGTCTGAAGTCATGGTGGCACACAGGTTTGCACTTAGGGTTTCGGGGAAAAAAGTCTCGAAATCATACTACTAGAGGGGTATTTATAGTGTTAGAGGGTAGGGTCGAATTCTGGAGGTTGGTAGGGGGTTAATGCCAATGAAATATTGGGGAAAACGTGGAGTTGATCGGCCAGCATGATTTCAAATCGTGCCCAACCTTTGCAAGAGAAAATGGGGAGATCGTGTGGGGGAAAAGGGAAATGGGGTAGTGCATGATGAAATGTGCATCGAGGGGGAGAGAAAGAGAGGGAAAACGGCCGGCCAACTTATGCGTGGCCGACGATGCCATTTTTGGCCTTTGAAGGTGTAGGTCGTCGACGTCGGAGGAAGGAGGAAGAAGAACAAGGTGAACTGGGCGGTCGAGGGGAAAAGAAAGAAAGAAAAAAGGGGAAGGAACCAGGCCGGTCAGCTATGGTTATAAGGTTTAATGAAACGTGGTGTTCCAGGGAAGAAGGCCACGGTATGTGGCGTCTCGGCTTCCACAGGTAGGAGAAGGATTGGGCCACACTTTAGGCCCAATCGAGAGAAGAGAAAATGAAAAAAAAAGAAAAGGAGGAAAAAGAGAGAAAAGGGGGAAAAAGGAGGGAAGAAAAAAGAAAAAGGAAAAAGGAAAAAGGAAAAAGAAAATTTAAGTGGCTTGGGGTTAAATAAATTAATTAGAGTATTTTGGATATTTAGAATAAAAATATTTAAATAAAATAATATTAAATTTCCTTTTTAGGCTAATTTAGGGTTCTTTTAAAGATTTTTCCTAAATTCCTTTTTAATTAGCAAAAAGCCAAAATTTTCCCTTACAAAAATATTTATAAATTCTTATGAATTGGCCCTAAATAAATCCTTCCTATTCCAAATAAAATAAATAATTAAATTAATTCCCTAATAAATTCTTATTTAATTATATCTCTTAAAATAAATAATTTTGGGGCATTTCATTACTGCCCCCTTAAAAACAAACTTCGTCCCTGAAGTCTCCTGTAGCTCTCTAGGGTTAGGGCTAGGGCATTCTAAGCATCTAGAATAACATATTACTAACTATACTCAAATCAACTACCCCCTTAAGGATTAACTAGATAAAAAAAAAAATCTAACCTGCTGCGAAAAGCTCCGGATATGCTCCTCGCATATCTTTTTCGGTCTCCCAAGTAGCTTCCTCGGTTCTATGCCACTCCATAAGACCTTAACAAGAGGCAAAAAAACTCATACGAGTCTTCCTTAGTTTAGTGTCAAGAATCCGCACAAATCGCTCCACATAAGTAAGTGAATCATCCAACTCGACCTCATCTAGCTGAATTATATGTGATGGATTAACAACATACTTCTATAGCTGAGAAATGTGGAACAATTTATTCACTCGTGCCAATTCTGGAGGAAGAGCCAATCTGTAAGTAACTTCACCCACTCGCTCCAATATCTCACAAGGACCAATATACCTGGGGCTCAACTTGCCTTTCCTTCCGAACCTTTGTACCCCTTTGGTAGGCGAAACCCTCAGCACCACTTTGTCTTGAGGCTCAAAATCTCCTTCTCTACACCTCTGATTGAAATAAATCTATTGTCGGCTCTGAGTTGCTTTCATTTGATCCTGGATTTGTCGGACCTGACAAGTCATATCTTTGATCATTTCTGGTCCCAACACAATCGTCTCACTAATGTCATTCCAACACAAAGGAATCTTGCACTTCCATCCATACAACACTTCAAAGGGAGCCGTCCTAATACTGGCATGATAAGTATTATTATATGAAAACTCCACCAGATGCAATCGCTCCTCCCAACACCCTTGTCCTCTAAGGTTTGAATGGTCCGCTCTATCTCTCCATCCGTAGCAGGGTGAAAAGTTGTGCTTATCTTCAATTTGGTCCCCAAAACTTCCTACAGCTTCCCCTAAAAGTGAGAGAGGAACCTCGAATCTTGATCTGAAACAATATCCTTCGGAACCCCATGACGGCTAACCACAAACTTCATATAAGCGCACGCCAACTATTCCATACTCCATGTGGACTTCATAGGGATAAATAAAACTGACTTGGTCAATCTTTCAACAATAACCTAGATAGTATCACAGCCGCTTCGGGTCCTCGGTAAACCACTCTCAAAGTCCATAGAAATGGAGTTCCATTTTCACCTTGGCACCTCAAAAGACTGAAGTAACCCCGCTGGTCTCCGATGTTCAATCTTGACCTTATGGCACACAAGACAATGGGATACAAACTCAGCTACTTCTCGCTTCATTCGTGGCCACCAATACACCTTCTTGAGGTCCTTATATAACTTAGATCCTCCTGGGTGAACCAAGTAGGGAGTCTGATGTCCTGCCTCCATAATTTGACGTTTAAGATCCGGACAACTCTGGGGCACACACCAACGACCCCTGAATCAAATAGTTCCATCCTCATGGACTCTAAACCCCTCTGCTTTAACTTCCCACATCTTCTGTCAGATCCTCTCCAACTTAACATTTCCAACCTAGCCGGCTCGGATCTCTTCGAATATAGTCAGAGTGAGCGTTAGGGCATTCATGAGAACTTTGAGGTCTCCCTGCTGAATCATCTCAATCTCTAGATCTAATAACTCCCTTATCATCCGATCAACAACCACACAACATAGTTTAGAATGTGCAATATTCCTACTCAGAGCATCGGCCACCACGTTAGCCTTATCCTCATGGTAGGTCAACTCAATGTCATAATCCTTTGCCAGCTCCAGCCATCTTTTCTGCCTCAAGTTGAGTTCCTTCTGCATGAAAATATACTTGAGACTCTTTTGATTTGTAAAGAATTTACACTTCACTCCATACAGATAATGCCTCCAAATCTTTAAAGCGAACACAACAACAACTAACTCAAGATCATGTGTGGGATAATTCTGCTCATGTTTCTTCAGCTATCGTGAGGTATAAGCTACCACCACTACTACGGAAACAGGAAATAATAATGGGACATTAATAACGGTGGTTCAAAAACCGTCGTCAAATGCGTGAAAATTAATGCACGGGAAGTTTTAATAATGGTTTTAGGTAATAACCGTTATTAAAAGTGCAAGGTGAAATTTTGCACGGGAATTTTAATAACGGTTGACGTAAAACCGTTATTAAAACTTGATTTAATAACCGTTCAAACAAGAACTGTTGTCAAAATTGGCAAGGTTTTAATAAAGGTTCCTATAAGAACCGTTATTAAATCATGTTTTAATAACGGTTCTTACAAGAACCGTTATTAAAAGTTCCTTTTATTTTGTTATATTCTATTTCGTGCCAAAATTTCAGACTCTGCCGCTTCCCTCTCGTACTCTCTTTCTCTTGCGAACCCTTGCACCACCGCTCCGGCTCCTCTGAATTAAGGGAAACCGTCGCACCGCCATCTCTCCACCACCTCTCTGCCATTCTTGCGAACGTAGCCAGCATTTGTACCTTCGTCGTTGCTGTTCTCAACTTGTACGCCGTCGCTCCCTTTACGTATGTGTTTTTCTTTCTTCATTGCTTAATTTGTCTCTACTGATATGTATATATATATATAAATGCATGCCTGTTGCACCGAAGAGGTTGTGTTTGATGTGTTGTTTGAAAATCTATTGTTTGATGTGTTGGTGAAAATTTTTGCTGTGGCCTTTTTTGATTGTGGCCGGCCGAGACCTTAATTTATATATATATATATATATATATATATATATATGTGTGTGTGTGTGTGTTTATAATCTATTTTATAAAAATATGTATTATTATTTTAAGAGAATCCACAAGCCTAAAATATATATTATTATCATAAGATATGTATGTTCTAAGCATAAAATTAAGGTGTATATATTTTTTTAGCACTCACATTATTATGCAGATTATGTGTATTTATATGCTTTTTTTAATATATATTTTGTAAGATGTGTATTTTTATTCCGTTAAATGTGTGTTTATATGTGTTCTATTATATGTACATATATTTATAATATATTTATATATAATATGTGTATATATAATCTAAAATAATTGTGGTTAGGGTTAGGGTTGTGGTTAGGGGGAGGGTTAGTGTTAGGGTTAGGGTTAGCTATAGGTTTAGGATCATTATCTTATGAGGTTTAGTGTTATTTTTTATTATAATTTATTAGGGTTAATTATTGTTAAGGTTAGGTTTAGGGGGAGGGTTAGGGTTTATCATTTATTATACTAAATATAAACTAGGGCTATAGGGAAAAATCCTAAGGATAAGGGTATTGTGCATGGGGAAAAGTTGAGGAGGTTGGTTGGGCATCGGTGTTGTGATAAAAATTAAATAGAGATGAATAATTGTGTATAATAATAATAATAATAATAATAATAATAATAATAATAATAATCATATAGGATTTATTAGGTTGTACTATATATATATATATATATATATATATATATATATATCTTATTAATATTTACTTGATTTTACTATGCGTAGCTTGAATGATTTGATGATAGTTTGATGTCCTTATATAGTTTGATGTTGTTAGGTTTACATAGTTGGTTATGATCTGGTAGAATATATTTATGATTTGTCTAGCTAGTTGAAGATCAGTTTACATATTCTGTAATTTAGATCCTTTCGAGAACAACCTTGATGATAAGATTTAGTGGTTCTCATTTGTAGGTGATGAGATGACATACCCTCCATTGTATATGGCGCCACATACAGATGTACGGACTCATGTGATATGGTTATATGACGAGCTATGTCATTTGTACGCGAGTGGCTCATCCTATCACCCCTTCCATTTTAGATCTTATCACCTTCTGTTGACCCTGCCTCAGATAGAGCCATGGGCATCGGCTACGTCTTTTTGATATTTTTCCATTATGTTTGGGTCAACCAATTGACTGGTTAGTTTGCTACCCTAGTAGTCTTAGCCTCGAGTTAGACACATTGACTGCTATAGCAAAACTGATTGACTAGCTCTCAAAATAGTTGACTAGTATGGTTGATTGATCGACTAGTACCCCAACACTAGGAAGTTTGATAGTGCCCTAACCAATCTATTGGTTTATGGAACCAATCTACTTATTAGCGAGACCATCGATTGTTCTCAGCTTGTTTTGTTTTTCTTACCTATTTCTTCCCAAATAAGATGTTTTGAGTTTTCTCATGCTTCGATAATAGCTTAAGATGCTAGTAGCCAAGAATTTACTAGGAGTAATGAAGTTTAAATAGTGGATTAAAGTCATTAAAGAGGATTTTAGTTTAGTTGACCAATGTTTTACCTTCATTTGGGCCTTTTTTATGACTATAACATGAATAGATGATTAAATGACTAAAAATGGATTCTTCCTATGGATAGTATTGAAGTAATGAATCAAAATAATGGATAATAAACCTTTAATGACTTATATCATGGCCTTAAAATGAGAACCTTGTATGTGAAATGACATAGCAAATATAGAAGAAGATAGCATGAACATGTAGGGTGGCCTTGAGTTGACCTTATCTATAACTAGTAACTTTCACTTAGTAGTTAAAATAAATGGATAAATAGTTATGAGTTAGGTTTGGACTCTATTTGACCTCTAATTAGACCTTCACCTTTAGCCTTAAGAAATTGATTGAAACATCTTTAAATGAACGGTAAAACTATGGATTAAGTAATGAACTATGACTTTAACCTTAGCATGACCTAAACTTGCATTATGAACAAAGGGAATAAATGGAAACTCAATTGTTGGCTTGGAAATTTATGGATGATATTAACATTATATAATTCCACCTTTTGGCATAATTGATCGAGTACTAAGATAATCACTTGAAGATACCTTAAATGGGAGAACTGAATGGTGTGAGAACCTTATATTGGTGCATTGAATTGAAAATGCTTATTCCTTTGTGTGATATTATTTTTGGGCCTTTATGTGGGCCAAGATTGATGTGCACTAGGTTTCTTTGGCATGAGTCAGGACTTTATGTCCACTTATTTGGTCTGACTTCCATTGTATTGAGAGACCGTAGTGAATAATCTCACCTATTGCTCAATAACTTGGGATAAAAGAATTATATACTCACCTTTTTCTCACCTTGGAGTAAAATAATTACATGTTCACCTATTTCTCAATAAATTGGAGTAAAATAATTATATGCGCACCTATTGCTCAATGATTTTGTAAAGGAATTATACTTTTACCTAACAAAAAATAATGAAAGCAATGAGATCCAAAGAGATAGTAATTAGCCTAATCTTTTTTTTGATTATGTTTATTTTATTAACGTAATAATTTCTTTGCTCTACAAGTACTTAAAGAGCTCATGCCTCACTAAAGTTATGAATATATAGTACAAATCACATTTACTTTCCTTAAATTCAATGTCGATAATACCCATTGTGGTACATTTTTATGTTCCAGAATGTTTCCATGAATTATCGCATGATCTATTGCTCTTAAAAACATGACCTATTGAAGATTCTATGGTTGGGATGTCATATATGTGACCTTGATTTCCTATTGCCTTTCAATTTATACTCTAAACACTGTTGGGTGGATAATCTAAGTAATCCATATTCTTTAGGAAGACAACATGCATGTTAAAATCTGTATACCCTTATTAGCTGGCATGATTATAACGAATCATTTTTTCTTGGATCCAAATATATCTTGTATGACTTATGCGATTGTACGTGAATGACATAGTAGGAAATTTGCATGCACATTTCGGTAAGTTGTACTTTGAGTATGTTGTGTCGGTCTTGTTTGTATAAGGATCTACATGATGGTGGTATATTAGTTAGCTCAATACAAATGCATATTGATAGGGTTGTTGTTGCAATCATTTGTTTAATCCCACAAGTAGGAGGTTTAATCTTAGCGTCCTGAGGACAACTAGTGAGTGGCCCATCCTCCTCTCAGCATAGTTGGGTTATTGAGCATAGGAATTCTTGGAGACTTGTCTTTGTGGTGCTTGAGTGAACAAGGAGTATCATGCCGGAATTGAGTTATTTTAGTTAAGAACTTTCTTCCAATATTTCTTGTACAAATTTTGGGCCTATGTAGCCCTGGGTTGTAATCACTGATTTTTCTTATCTCCAAATGTTTTCTTGCACTCTCTAGTTTTCTCTTGTGTTTAATTAGTTAGATACTTAGCCTTGTGTCTAATGTGAAGTAGGTGGTGAGACACCTATTTTATGTTAGATACAATGGTCCAAGCCATGTATGTTTTCTTTTCGATATTTTTCCATTAATGAATCATGACATATATGTTTGGTACTTGACGTAAGTGCTAACTGTATATTGATCAAAACTTGGGATTTGTAGTTTTTCACAGATGATTATGCACAAGGCCAGCAATACAATGTTGAAGAAATTGATGAAGTGAGAGAGCAATGGGCCAAGCATGTGCACTCATTCATTCGGTATTAGGTAGAGATCTATATATTCTACATGCATGTTCAGGTTTGTATTTTGTCTATGTCTTTAAGTCTTCTAAGCTAGATTTATGAACATTTTTCTTTGGGGTGTAGAGCTACTAAGTTGTGGTATGCCTACTAATTTTGATTCTTGAGTATATTTTTCCGGTGTATTAACAAGGGATTGATTGAAATTATGGTGTGATTGCAGATTTGTTATCAATTGATGTTGTTTTACAATGCAGATTTGGTAATTATTTGAACATACAACTGTATATGTGGGCAGGAACAAAACTGCAAAAACTAAAAAAAAAAGCAGGAGTTTTAATAACGGTTCTTATGAAAACCTAACGGTTCTTCTAAAACCGTTATTAAAACATAGGTGTTAATAACGGTTCTTCTAAAATCGTTATTAAAACTCTAGTTTTTAATAACGGTTTTAATAAGAACCGTTATTAAAACCTACATTTTAATAACGGTTTTCATCAGAACCGTTATTAAAAGCTCCTTTTTAACAACGGTTTTTTAGGTAAAAACCGTTCTTAAATATGAAGTTTACGCACATATTCGCGAGTTTTTGTGTATTTTTCATGACGATTATGAATCGTTATTAAAGATTTAATAATGGGCGATTCAATAACGGTTGAAAACCGTTATTAAAAATATAAAATAACCATTATTAAAACCCCTTTCCATGGTAGTGCACTTTACCCTTCTACATCAACACTCATCCCAACCCATGCTTGGATGCATCGCTGTAAACCTCAAACTCCTTGGTCCCCTCGGGTAAAGTTAGCACCAGTGTAGTGGTCAACCTCTTCTTCAGTTCTCAGAAGGCCTCTTCACAAGCCTCATCCCACTGGAACTTTGTAGTCTTCTTTAGGAGATTAGTCAACGGTCTGACGATCTTGGAAAAGTTCTGCACAAAATGCCTATAATAACCAGCCAAACCTAGAAAACTCCGAATCTCCGATATGTTTGTAGGGGGCTTCCACTCTGTGATGGCCACAATCTTAGCTGGGTCCATAGCCACTCCCTTAGCTTATACAATGTAACCCAGGAAGGCTACCTCCTGGAGCCAAAACCGGCACTTTGACAGCTTCGCATATAGATGATGTTCTCTCAATGTGCTGAAAATGGTGCGTGGATGCTGCTCGTGCTCCTCATTTCCCCGGGAATACACTAGAATATCATCAATAAATAACACCATAAACTGGTCATGGAAAGGTCTGAATATCCTCGTCATTAAGTCCATGAACACTACAGGAGTATTTGTAAGTCCAAAGGGCATCACCGTAAATTCATAATGCCCATACCAGGTCTGGAATACAGTCTTCCTAATATCAGCATCAGCGATCCTCAACTGATGGTACTCAGACCTCAAATCGATCTTGGAAAACACCGTAGAACCCTTTAGCTGGTCAAATAAATCATCAATCCTCAGAAGCAAATACCAGTTCTTTACCGTCAACTCATTCAACCCCGGGTAGTCAATGTAGAGAAGGAGACTACCATCCTTCTTCTTCACAAACAAAACTGGTGCTCCTCACGGCGATACACTAGGCCAGATGTACCCGTGCTCTAAGAGCTCCTCCAACTGGGCCTTCAACTCTTTCAATTCCACCGGTGCCATTCTGTAAGGTGGTTTGGAAATGGGCTCAGCTCCTGACACTAGCTCGATCTTGAAGTCAATTTCCCGAACCAGAGGCATGCCTGGTATTTCTTCTAGAAACACTTTGGGGAATTTTCTAACAACTAGTGTACTGTCTAGTGCGGCCAAATCCTTGTTGAGTTCTTGCACAATGCACAAATATAAAGGATACCCCTTCTGGATCAAATTGTGTGCAATGTAACCGCTTACACCACCTTAGTGGTAAGTTCGGGTTGAGTCTTCCGATATGAAACCCTAGTCCCCTTCGGGCCTCACAAAATCACTCACTCCTAGGCACAATCAATGACTTCTTTGTATCTCCCCAACATATCCATGCCCAGAATCACATCAAAATCTTTCAGTTCCATTCCAATAAGATCTACTAGAAAGTCTACCCCTGCTATATCTAAGCCCACTTCGGAAAGCCTCCGACTACACTCCATTCGGTCACCCGACGGAAGCATAACAGATAGTTCTACTCTAGAAGATGGTGACAGTCTAGCCTTAGAAACAAATGGAGAAGATATGAAAGACAACGTGGCACTCGAATCAAATAGCACATATGCTGGCAATGAATAAATGGTGAATATACCAGTAATGACATCCATCTGTCGGTCCTCCTCGGTTTGACTAATGACGTTCAGGCGCCCTCTTGACTAGCCTCTCTTCTAAGGATGAGGCCTAGATCCCTGTGGTCTTCCCCCTATCTCTCGGGCTGGGGCACCAGATGGAGCAGGTGCTCTATGATAGTACTGTTGGGATGAGTTTTGATGGTGCTGCTGATAGGCCTACTGCTGAGGTATGAGAGCTCCCCCTGCTAAAATGATCGGGGTTGACTCTGTTGAAAATGTGGGGGCCTCCAACACTTTATCGCCTTGTGCCCCAACTTCCCACAATTCTAGCAAGTCACCAACTTGCTGTTGCAGTCTCTGCTTGGGTGGTTTCGGTTGCACCTCCTGCAAACTGTGCCTCTCGGGGGCCCCTTGGTTTCTGTTGGAATCCTTTGGTGGGGGCCTCCTAGACTCTCCATACCTGGGCTGCGTCCTACTCCCAGAACTCTGTGCCTCAGGCTTCCTCTTCCCAAGGCTGGCGGCCTACTCGTGGACCAGCGTGTCTGCCATGCAAGCACGCTCATATAGGGATGCTAAATCTGTAGAAGGGACATCACCCATCATGCGGCGGATGCTAAAGTTCAATCCCTGCTCAAATTGGAACACCACCGTGGACTAATTAGCGGCGATCCCTGGAGCGAACTGGAGCAAATCTGTAAAAACTGGGCCTAATACTGGCAAACTGACATGGGCCCCTGTATCAACTGCATAAATTCCCTGAGCTTAACCCTCCTAAGGCTCTCGGGATAGAATCTAGGGCCGATGACGGTCTTAAATGCCTCCCAGGTAGCTGGAGGACCTTCTCTGGTACGAAACTCCTCCCACCAGGCGTCTGCTACATCCCGGAGGAAAAAGGCTGCGATGCTAGGCCGTCAGTCTGGTGGGCAGTCCATGACCTCCAATGTACAGTCCAAGTCCCTTATCCATCCTTCTAAGACTATTGGATCCTCCTCACCTGAGTACGTCGGAGGGTGATGCCTGGTAACCCTCCTAAGCCAGTCTTCTCCAACACCCTGAGACCGCTGGGTGAACTCTAGGAAGGCGGTGACGGCCTCCTCTAATTGATTAATTCTTCCATTAGCTGCCATTTCGCTGCAACAAAGAGGAAAATTTTAGAAGCGAAACCACTGGTTCGAAATTATTATCAATATCTCCTATTTCTTAGGGAAGATTCTAATCTACCCTTGAACTCCTCACCGTGGCCGGGCTCTAAAAATTTTAAAACCGAACTATTTCAGTTAAAGCGGGAAATCCTTTCAAAATTTAGTAAAGACTTCCAAAATCAACTTTATTTTCAAAAATGAGCATGGTCAACGAGACCGAACTCTTTGATACCAACTTGTAACACCCCCAAAATTTACACATTTTTTTGAAAAAAAAAACACAATACTTATAAATTAAAATTGTAAATTTCTGGGGATGTTATCACCACACTTAGTACCAGACCGGTTCACTCCTACCGTTCTGGCACCAAGTGTTAAGGCTAAGAAGAACGCTACCAATAACATCATAAATAATCCAAATTTATAAAAATGAAAATTAGAGTGCGCATAAGTCTTTATGTAATTCGAAGTACGAGCTATCGTTTTCAGATAATAAACAAACAACATTAATAAAAAATTTTCTGCAACTCAACAAAATAAAAAGGTAACATGAGTCATAATTTAAAAAGGAAAACAGCCACGCTGCTCTAGGAACTGATCCAGCCCAAACATCACTCAGCCCCCCCGATGTCCCATAAACATCGATAGCATCAAAGTAAGTGTCTCCTACCTGCAATAGGTCAGGCAGGCCTTTTGCTCATGGGAATGAGCAGCACCCATGAAACAGGTAATCAGTACACTACGTACTGAGTAAGGTAACTAAGCACTAAGGCCAGCATACATATTTCACACAACCAATGTATAATAATAAAGGCATAAAACTCAATCATAATAGCACAAAATAAATGTTCAGATGAAATGCTAGGATTCAATACGGATCAAATTATGTATTTCATTAAGCCTATATCAATTTATTTTCACACCATACTCTTTATCAAGTCCATACGAGTACGGGAACCCCACTATTTTTGCCGGTGGATCGCTCTCCAGGGCACTTTGGCTCCTGACCACTATTATAACCAGTGGATCAGTCACTTAAGGTACATGCCCTACCACTATTATATGCCGGTGGATTAGTCTGGCCCCTTCTCACATGGTGTTTCATTGTAAGTTATTAGTATCTTCCCACATCTTAACAACATATATAGTTTAGTTTATTGAGCTTGGGATTCCCCACTATTTTAGCCGGTGGATCGGTCACTAGGGTAACGTATCCTACCACTATTAAGCCGGTGGATCGGTCTCCAAGCTACCATAGTACTTGGCCACTATTATGCCGGTAGATCGGTCTGGGCCTGGCTCAACATCTTCCACTTTACGTAATTAATATTTTAAGTATCTTATTTAGATGTTCATTTCAAGACATGCAAATCAGGCTCCTACCATGCTTACTCCTCAACTCAGGCTAACCACTTCAACCCTAGTTAATCATCCCACCGTAGTTAACTATGACATACCCTAATACCCCTGCAAACCTTAGCTCCCATGCAAACCCTAACTCCACGTAAACCACACTCCCATGAAAACCCTAGCTCCCATGCAAACCCTAACTCCACGTAAACCACACTCCCATGAAAACCCTAGCTCTCATGCAAACCCTAACTCCACGTAAACCACTATTCCATGCAAACCTTAGCTCCCATACAAACCCTAACTCCACCTAAACCACACTCCCATGCAAACCCTAGCTCCCATGCAAACCCTAACTCCACGTAAACCACACTTCCATGCAAACCCTAATACCATGCCACATCAATACCACATCAATACCACCATGCAAAACCTTAACACCATGTAATATTAACACCACCATTCAAAACCCTAACACCATGCAATATTAATACCCCCATGCAAAACCCTAACACCATGCAATTTCATGCAAACCCTAATACCATGCAATTTCATACAAAACCTTAACACCATACAATTTCATGCAACGCCCTACACTATACCATTTCATGCAAAACCCTAACACCACATTGTTACACTCCCCACCATTATTTTACAACCCTAGCATGCATGTCTTAAGGCCACATCATACAATAATAGTAACACAATTATACACATAATTCTCATGCCACAATTTATTCACACCAACATACTTCAACTCTATATTCATGCTGTATTAACAACAATTATACAATATTCACATGAAATACACTATAATTCATAGCACATGGCATGCATAGCATAAAATCACATATCACACATATGGCCTTAGCAGCCCTTACCTTAAATGTCACTAGTCTTGGTGCACGCTCCTATTCCACTTGAGGATTTTGACTAGGCTCACCTATTATAGGAAAAATACTAGAGTTAGGTTCCTTCCTAAAATTTCTATTATTCACTAACTTATCTTAAGACTTTGTTTTTAATTAAAATAATATTATACTATAATTAACTATACAAAATAATATTAAAAATACAAATAAATTACTATTGTAATTCGAAATGAGTGGTGATATAAGGGTTTCTACCCTTCACCAAAATAGTGTTAGTAATAATAATATTAATATTAATATTAATAAAAATAAAATATTATTAATAATACTCTTATTAGTAGAATATTAATATTAATAATAAGATAAATCTTAAAATTACAAGGTGGCTTTCAAAACTACCGAAAATAATAAGAATACTATTCGATAATAATAATAATAATATCAATAATATATATATATATATATATATATATATATATATACTCATAATATTAAAGTTAATAAAGATAATAATAATATTAATAGTAATAATAGTAAAAATGCTATTAATAGTAATAAAAATGTAAGGGTGCTAGACCTAATTAAAATTTAAGGTCTCGCCCCCATTAAATAATTATAATATTAATAAATAATTATACTAATAATAATAATATTAATAATAATAGTAAACATATAATAATTCCATCAAATCCTTAAAATTTGAAACTAATAATTTATCTAACTCAAGAATACTCTCAAACCTGCCAACAAAATTTATCAATTAAGTTACATCTGATAACATCAATAATAATAATTATAATCGAAATAACATAAAAAATTAGGATAAAACAGAATAAATCTCAATAAATTGAAAGGAAGGGCTGAGAAGGTCTAGGGTTTCACCTTGAGTTGGCGGAGATCGGTGGCACCGGCGGTGGTGCACGGCGGTGGCCGAAAAAGTGGTCTAAAAGGGAAGAAAATGAAGAAAAATAGGGAAGGGGAAGGAGAAAAAGGAAAAGAAGGTTATGGTTCGGTGGAGGAGAATTAGTAGGAGTTTTTGGGTGGTTCAGCGGGTAGTAGAGGTGGCGGATGTGGTGGTGGACTATGGTTTAAAGGTTTCTTGGGTAAAAATTTTGTGAGAGGGATAGGGAAGTTTGCACGGCTATGGAGGCCCATGCGAGAAGAATCGAAGGAGGTGGATGGTTTAGTTAGTTAGAGTGCATTGCAGGGAAGAGTTTGGGAGGCAGAGGCAGTGGCAAGGTTGGCTAACGGTAGAGAAAAATGCGTCTAAAGTTGCGGAGGCGCACAAGCTTACACTTAGGGTTTTGGGGAAAAAAAACTCGAATTCAGTCCATGCGAAGGGTATTTATAATGGTAGAGGGTAGGCTCGAGTTCTGGAGGTTAGCAGGAGGTCAAAGCCGATGAGATAATGGGGTGGTTGTGGCATTGATCAGTCAGCACGATTACAAATCGTGCCGGACTTTCGTGAGAGAAAATGGGGTGATCGTGTGGGAGAAAAGGGGAGTGGGGCAGTTCATGTTGGAGTGTGCGTCGAGGGGAAGAGAATGAGAGGGAGAAAGGCCGGTCAATACACGTGTATCCGGCGGGGCCATTTTCGGCCTTCGAAGCTACAGGTGGACGATGCCGGAGGAAGGAGGAAGAAGAAGAAGGTAAGCCGGGCGATCAAGGGAAAAAGTGAGAAAAGAAAAAGGGGAGGAATCGGCCAATCGACTGTGGGTATATGTCCTTTAATGAAACGCGGCGTCCCAGGGCGATAAAGAACAAAACGCCGCGTCTGAAGAAGGTAGAAAGAAGGGAGCAGCGCTAGGCTGTAGGAGAAGGAAGGAAAAGAGAACGGGTTGGGCTGCGCTCCAGGCCCAATCCAGCGGAAGGAAAGAAAAAGGAAAAAGAAAGAAAAGAAAGAAAAAGAAGGAAAGAGAAAGAAAAAGGAAAAAGGAAAAAGGAAACTTGAAGTGGTTTGGGGTTAAGTAAATTAATTAGAATATTTTGGGTAATTAGAATAAAATATTTAATTAAAATAATATTAAATTTCCTTTTTAGACTAATTAAGGGTCTTTAAAAATATATCTCTTAAATTCCTTTTTAATTAGCAAAACGCCCAAAATTTCCTTTATAAAAATATTTATAAATTATTATTAATTTACCCTAATTAAGTCCTTCCTATCCCAAATAAATAAATAAATAAATAAATTTCCTAATAAATCCTTAATTATATCTAATAAAATAAATAATTTTTGGGCATTTCAGACGACTACGACGATGAATCTGCTGAGTAGAAGAAGAAAAAAGAAAGAAAAGTATAGGGAGATGGTGATGGTTAAGAGGGATGAGAGTTAGGCAGAGGCATGGGGGAGGTGATGATGAATAAGAAAACTTACACAGGAGGAGAAGGTAGGGAGAAGAAGAACAAAAAAGGAAGAAGAAGAAGGGTGGCAGGGACATGATTGTTGCTGCGAAAATAGAGCAGCAGCAGGGAGAAGAAGAAGAAGAAGAAGAAGAAGAAGAAGGGTGGCATGAGGAAGTGGCATGGATGAGAGTTAGGCACAGGCAAGTGGAGGGTGGTGTAGAGGAAGCCAAGCTCCTCACACCATAAAATTGGCATAGGAGAATAAGGGAAAAGAAAAGAAAAGAAAAAGGAAGAAAAGGGAAGAAAGGAATAAAAGAAAAGGAGAAAGAAAAGAAAAAGAGAGAAATTTTAGGGAATTAGGATTAGATTAGGCATTTTGGATTAGCCCAATAATTTGGATTAGCGTAAATTCTAGCTAGTTTTGGTTTTGATTTACTAATTTTGGTTTATCCGAATTAATTTTTTTGGTTTTAGTTAAAGTTTCAGGATTAAAAAATTTGGTTAAGGCTAACAATAAGATTTCTTGAGTTTAGAATTAAATTAGGGCAATAATGATGTGGGATTAGGCTAAGCAAATTTTTGGGGTATTAAACTAACCTTCAAATATGGGTATGTGATGATTCCCAACCCTCTTGAGCTAGTCCTCTAGAGATGGTGCAGTTACGGGTATTGGTGGAGGTTGAGGTGGTTAGATCTAGTCTCCCATGTATGCTCCGACGGTCTCCATAAAGGTTTTGATGCATTTGTAGACGTGGTTAGGGGTCATCATGTCCTAAAGACTAAAAGGAGTTAGGGCTAAAATTTAGGCCACCAGGTACTAAGACTTGCACAAACAGGCATAAGCTAACTACAACACATTCTTGACCCAACTATCACTCATGGACATCCGAGGTTTGAAATAATTGAATTTATTTCAAAATCAAGAAAAGAATTTTAGTTCAAGGTTGATACCTTCCTATGGTATCAGTTCAAAATTATCTGTGTGGTAAAATCTTATGGTATTAGTTTAAAATTTTTTAAAGGAGGAAATTTTCATGAAATGCTCTAATACCAACATGTGGTATTAGCTTAGTTATTATTGAAAGTGATACACTTTTAAGATATAGCTATGATACCAACCTATAACACTCCTATTTTTCACTAACAAAAAATTTCATTAAAAATGTTGTGGAAGCAGAAAACACTTAGAAAAATGGGGTTCTACTGCCATAACTTACATAGGTTAGATGTCCGTTGTCTACCCCATATTAAATAAAAGGCTAAACCAACAAAATACTAAAACAACAGAGTACACAAATAACATTTTAATTGAAACAAAATCCAAAATGTTTACATCAAATAACCCTATCGGGTTCCGATCAAATCATTACATAATACATAATAAAAGTACGGGATTACACAATATGGGCTGAGATATGATGCAAAAAAGTGTGTACATCATCCTCCATAGAGCCCACTGAAACCTTTCAGATGTCCTCACTTATAAGCCCCAACCCAACTGAGGTAGGCCCCTTATTGGCGATCTCTAAAAACCTATATATGGTCATCTGCTTGTGGGAATGAGCAGGTAACTAAGCAAACGATTACATTAGTACGCTAGGTACTGAGTAAGTGAAGTTGCTTCCTCAATATATACAAGTATGCTAATTTATCATCATCTACAACATGCATCATGATAGGCCTTTATTCATAGAAGTAAGAGTACATAATACATGTTGTCATATACAATGTCATCACAATAAAGACATCATGCTTAGAAACAGATAACACTTTCACATAACCACTAGTATTAGCTCTAGTAGAGAATAATCTAATAACCCCTAGGGTTGTTTCCATTTATCCAATTCCATGAAAATATGCCATTCATTTATCCATATAAGATATAAGCCAATCACCTTGCATTCCATAATCAGTTAGTCAAGTGCAGGAGCTAACATTAACCATTTGGTTAACCATTTCATTACTCCCATTATATAGCCAATTGTCAACCATTCATTTGATTATCATTCATGATTATTACTAGTATTTACGAATCATATTTTATTATTATTGAGTGATGGACTGTGCACCAACCCATGGTCTCACATGCCATAGAAGCCTATCCAAAAGGGACATAAAGTCCAAGCTTAAGCCAATCACCATAAAGGACATGAGTCCCATTTAAAGCCAACCAATAGGCACATAATTCCATGCCAAATCCAACCACCTAGGTAACCAGAACCTTTAGTGTCGATACCCTCTAATATATCATAAGTGTCTAGAGAAGGTAAGGCATTGGGACCTCTCAGGATCCTGCCAGAAGGAAGACTAACCCTTGGTAGTTAGTTAAGGATTAGATAACCCGAACCCATACTAAACTCGAATTTCTTTTGGTTTAAGTGAGAAGTATTTTATTGATAAGGATTGGTGATCAAGCAAGGCCCATACAAGTAAACAAGGTAAATCCCCTTATTAATCTTTTAATTTCTATTTTCCCAACAATGTGGGTTATCCAATTTCCCTCTACCAAATTTATTTATGTCTATCATATAGTTTAATTTATAACCATATTGATTTCCATTACTCCTATCTCCAGACTATCACTTATCATAAGTAAAGTACATCTTTATCCTTTACATTAAAAGATATGGTCCATTTTAATCCCTTAATTAGGCCGATAGTCCATGCTAAAATCTGTATTTTATCCTATTAATAGCCATGATATAATACCATTCATTATATCAAATCATATCTGAACTTAAAAGAAATAAATTAAGCAAACCATCCATGCTTTCTTTAAACTAGTTGATTAGTTCAGGAAAACTAGTCAACTATTCATATATCAGTCGATCAGTTTTGCCAAACTAGTCAATGGGTTTAAGAAGAGAGCAAGACCAAGGTCTCTATAGGCATACTAGTCTATGGGTTGGCTGAACCAGCTGACCGTTCAACGAGCCAGTTGATCGATTTGACCTAACCTCTCGTTTGATTTGTCTTAACACAGCATCAAACCTAAGATTTCATGGATGTTCTTTAATATAAATCAATTTTAGTCATTCTAGGACATGTATCAACATCAACGAACATATTTCTAACCAAAATTTCTTGAAATTCTCACCACATCATCATCATAGTCTATTTTTTCCATTTTCATGATCTTCACTCTTTTTATGTCATTTAAGCATGCAATTTATGTGTACAACTACATTTGTTCATACTAACATGTATCAAACAACTAAAGATATCACCTTTCATGTAGAAAAACTTGCTAAATATTTTAAGAGAAAGAATTACTTACTTGATGTAGGCTAATTCCCTTTAAAAAATAGAATTTCCAAATCTATGAAAACTATTAAAACCTTAAAAACCAAAATCTTAAATAAGATATTATACCAAAACCTCATCAATTTTTGAAAGAGAAAACAGAAAGAAATAAGGACATATCATTGAGATAAAAAACAGAGAAAAACTTAACTGGACCACTCAATCTTTTTCGAAAATCTAACCCTACCTTGCTTAACAATTTAAATAATAGAGAGATAGAGATAGGATTAGAAGATCATGAGAGTTAGCTTAGCGAGGATCGAAGTGTGGAAAGAAGATTAGATAATGCATAACTTAGGGAAGTTTGGTGGCAGAAAGAAAGTGAATTGTAAGGATGATTGGGGCTATTTATAGCCAACTAATCGAAGGGAGACACAAAGGATTTAGAGAGCAATTTTAAACACTACTATTGACCATTTGAATTTGATTAGAGAAAACAGATTTATTTAGGATGTGTTGATCTAGTCTCCTGAGCTTAATTGGTGTCTCTGGAAACCTCAGGTCAATCAGGCTAGAATTGCTCATAAGCATGCTTGAGGTCAAAACAATCGATCTCAGAATAAGGCAGAGGAGAGAGGAGGAAGAAGGCAATGGCTGAGATCATCTCTCTTCCTTATTTATCTCAGTTGACCACCAAAATAGATTGAGGTAATATTTTAGGGTTAAACACAACATGAAAATAGTTAGAAATCTCTTTGGCATAATCAGTATGAGTCGGTAAGGTTCCATTTTAGTGTAAGAAATTTTTCTAGAAAAATTAAATTAAAAAACGTAACCTGCTTGACAAACTAGTTGATCTGTTTGGGCTTTCTAGTTGACTGTTTATCCACCAGCCGATCGGTTTTCCCAAACTAGTCAATCGGTTTGGTTAAGGAACCTAATTTGGCTAAAGTAACAAACTATCTGATCAATTCATGAAATTAGTCAATGGGTTTGCTTGTAAAACTCAGTAAACTTTATTTTCCAACATGATTTCAAATCAAACTATAATCAATGTTCTAAAAGTTTGACAAAAATTCTCATCCATCCATTACACAAAATTGTTGGGTATTACATGGTGTATCACTCTGCTTCTTGAAAACCTATTTTTTATATATAAATATTAGTGTTGATTTATAATTTTTAACATTTAATTCAATTTAAATTGGTTTATTTAATTTAAATCATATTTCTATTATTTTAAGTGTTTTGATTTATTTTAGATAAAATCTTTTATCAGATAAGTCTTTTTTTGATCCCAAAAAGCTATTTATAAAATCTTTCCATTAATATAACCCCTTTTAGATATTTTAGTTTTTTTTTTAAGAAAACTATTAGTTACATAGTACCGATAGCCCCACCCCTCCTTATTATCTTTCCTTTCTCTCTCTCTTGTTCTCGATCTTTGTTTTCTCTTTGGGAAACCCGAACCCCCGACCTCCCCTATTCTCTTCCTCCTATGCCTCATTGACCATAGCACCACCATCACACCACCTCATCGCCACTCGACCACGCCACCATATCCTACACTCCAACCACTCGTTGTCCTTGATAACAGCACGCGAGCATCAACGGAGTAGTGGTTGTGGGGCAACCAGCAACACATGAAGATACTAGCGACGCATCACTGTTTGACAACCTCTAGCATTGCTCGATCACTGGTGAGTGGTCCTCGCCCATCAACGAAGCTCTATCTCCCTTTACCCGCTCTGTTTTGGTTGAATTTATTTGGTATATTTTCCTCAAATGCTAACTTTTTTTGATTAATTTTGAATGAAATAGCTTTAATAAGGCTAAATTAGTTATTTAATTGAGTATATATGTATTATATGATTGATTTGGATGTACTAATTGTGTGGTATATGTTGATTTATGGAATTTTGGATTTTGACCCGATTATGTCTTGATTCATTCGATTAAGCTAATTTGGATAATTTGATTACAAAAAATAATTTTAAATGTACTTAGTTTTATAGTCAAAATTTTAATTTGAGAAATTTATGCAAAATTAATTAGAATTTGATTTTTAGTCAAAATTCTTGTGGTTTTAAATTGGATTGTGTAATTGAGTTATTTTATTGAATAGATTATACAATTTGTAATAGAATATGTTTAATTTCATTTTTGAACCTTAATTTAAATATATTATAAAGATTTGATCAAATTTATAGTCTGTGCCAAAAGACCCTGATTATGTTAAATTAGACATTTTTCGTGTTATTTTTAATCAATTAACCATAAAATATGTTATAAAATAGGTCAAATGTCATTTCTACATATTAAATTTAAATAAATTAATAAAATTTTATCAAATTACACTTTTAGGCCTAAAATCCTAACTTTCAAATGAAATTATGGAAATTGTCATAAGTATAGTTGTTTCTTCTAAAATTGATTTTATAGAAATATTTGAAATAATCGTAATTTTTTTTAACACCTTTAGTTTGTATTAATTGGTTTGAATTGCTCGGATTCGTATTTTGGGCTTTAAAACCCTAATTTTTATGAATAGTTTATGAAATTAATTAAATTGAGTTAAAATCAACTAGATTTGATTTAAAATGAATTAAATTGAGTTTTTAATTTATCAATTGTATCAATTCTCTAAAATTGATTGATTTTACATTTTGGGGTTATATAGCCTAATTGTGTAAGTGATTATTGATAAAATTTACTTATTTTCTTTTATTCTATGTTTTGAATTTTTTTTTCTAATCTAGTCTTAACATTTTCTATCGGCGATTTAGAAAGGTATTCTAGTGGATCCTGAAAGCCCAATGTATATACCATTTTATAGTTTGGTTTTATTTTATTGGGTTATTTAAAGAGGTAATTTTTTACGCTCAAACAAAACACTGGATTGTGCCCATTCTGCTGTTGTGGCAATTAGGTTTAGATATGTTTTCTTTATTTCCCGCTTTACTCATTTACCTTATCGTCTTCAACCTTTCTTCACCTTTTACCATTCTTCTCATTTCCTTTCTTGTCTTCTCATTTTCCCTTGTAAGCTTCATTTGTTAGTCGCCAGCCGCCCTTCACTTCCTTTTCCTAGCTTTAGAAAAGATGAGTCAAACTCACAAAAGCAAGATAAGAAGGGGCACACCAAATCCTCAACAAAGTCAAGCAACAACAACAAAAGGTTTGATTTTCTCCACTCTTTTTAAATTAGAAAATTAATTAGATTATTTTGGATACTTGATGCTTAAATCTTGATGAATTTTTTTTTTATTTCTTGGTTAATATCTTACTTAAATTTGATTTCCTTTCCTTTCCCCCATCTTATTTTTGAATCAGTAGCTACGAGCATCAAAGGTTGTTGAGTCTGGGTAGAGCGGCATCAACACCAGGTTCGATTTTCTCCACTCTTTTTAAATCAAAAACTTAATTATATTCTTATGTATAGTTTGACACAAATCTTTAAAAAGGATGAATATTAGTGTGAAAGAGTTGAAGTTTAATATTGTTTTGGCTTGGGATTTAAAGAAGAACTCAAATATTTAAGCAATAACTCAACAAGAGCTCAATCAAGAAATCAAAGAATTCACAAATATTCAAAGAAAACAATTTAAATATCACCAATATAAGATTATTTCAAATAGTCTTAGAATTGGTATTCATTCACAAGGAGAGAATTAACCAAGTGTTTACTTGAGTTATATTTCAATATCAAAATTATCCAACATCTTGCTATAAGTGTGTCGACATCCATGCCTTAGATAGGGGTTTAGGACATTACTAACTAGCACACTAGTTTAGCCACATGATACAAAAATGACTAACTAGCATATAACTATTTTTTTTTTATATAATACATGTGTCAAGAAGACTATTACAAACAAAGAAAGATAATATTACATGAAAACAATTTACAAGAATCCTAATCAAGACAATGGTGTTGACTTTGAAATGTTAACTAGGTCTTCTTGACTTTGACATTCATGCACAACATAGCTTTTTTTTTTGGCAATAGCTTTTAACATGTGAAAATCTTAAGTATCTTGACTTCTTATATGGTTTTATCATCTTCCTGCAAATATGTTACTTACGTGTAATTCTTTATATTCCATCCTAGCATTTCGTTGACCACCTCTAATATATGGAGGATTATAGATTTATGATTTAGGTGGTAATGTGTTTTGGTTAAGTTTGGATTATGAGGATAATGATTTGGTGATGATTGATTTGAAGAGATAAAGATCTAATGGTTAGGGTTTTGGGGTGATATGGTTTGTGGGTTAGGGTGAGGGTTAGGGTTTACGATTAGGTTTAGTTATGGGATGAATATGATGATGATGAACGATTAGGATGATGATGATTTGGTGAATAGATTTCGAAGGTAAGATGATGATGATGATGAACGTGTGATAATAATAGAATTATTATCTAAAGTTTGGAAATAAAATAGGTAGAATTAAGTAAGAAGAATAGGTTGAAGATGAACGTTGAAGATGATGATGATGGCGTTGAAGGTAACGGCTAGGGTTTAAGATGGCCTGGGCGTATGGATGGGGTTAGAGATATTTCTTAACCTCTAATTCAAATATATAAAGAGATTAATGGTTTTAATAATAATAACTCATACAAAATTGATTATAATTGAGAAGAACTCACAAAGAATTCCAACAAGGAATAACTTATATTTTCATTTAATTAGCTATGCATATGAACGTGTAACCCTAAGGCTTTTATAGCCATTGCATCTCCCCAATATTAAAAGATAATTATAATTAATTAAGTACAAAAATATAACCAAAATTTCCCCCCATGCAATGTCTTGTTCCCCACTCCAAACATATCTCACAAGATAACATAAGATAAACCTTATAAGATAGAATCCCTTTAAAAGATACTTTATGCACTATCCAATCATAATGTAAATAATTAACTAATTAATAACACACTAAATAAAGCTAAACACACTCCATTAAATAAATAAAAAATCCTCATGCATCCCATGCATGCCATGCACATGTCTTTCTTGTTAGTGACCCATTTTGCAAATTATGTCCATAACTAGCAATGTAGTCATCTGTTTGTTCTTAAATTTGTAGGGTATGCTCCCTAGGTAAAGGAAAATAGGCTCCATAACAATAAACTCTAAGTCTTTCTCATTTTTCCCTGCATATTTATTCCCATTTTTACTTGAATTTGCCATCAAATTGGCATCTTCATAGTAAGGACTAATATCTCCAACATTGAATGTCCTAGATACCCACCGTAAAAATCAGGTAAATTTAGCTTATAAGCACTTTATCCAAATTTTCTAAGTATTTTGAAAGGACCATATTCCCTTGGACGAAGCTTATTGTTCCTTAGATTAGGAAATCTCTCCTCTATTAAGTGCAATCATATCAAATCTCCTAGTTGGAATACATGTTGACTCCTATGCTTGTTTGCTCTTACTTTGTATACTTCTTTTTCCTTCTCAATGTTGTGCTTGATTTGTTGATGAAGATTCTTAAATAATTCCCCTATCTCTTGTGCATCATAATTCTTCATTTCACCCTTCTTCAATGGTACCATATCAATTGACATGTATGGATTAATATCATAAACTATCTCAAATGCACTAGAGCATATTGTAGTTGAAGGACTCCGATTGTAATCAAACTCCACATGTGTTAACTTAATATCCCAATCCTTGTAACTCTTTCTCACCAATCCCCTTAGTCGAGTACCCAAATGTCTATTTGTAACCTCGGTTTGACCTTCTATTTGAGGATGATGTGATGTGCTAAATAAAAGGTTCATTCGTAACATATGCCATAATGTCTACCAAAAATAACTTAATAACTTCACATATTTATCCAAAACTATACTCCTTGGAATCCCATTCAATCTCATGATCTAGTTGAAATACAAATTTGTAATATGACTAGCATCATCAATCTTGTGATAGGGAATAAAATGGGCCATCTTAGAAAATCGATCCACGATAACCATAATTAAATCTCTTCCTCTTTGTGTCCTAGGAAATCCCAAAATAAAAGCTATACTAACACCTTCCCATAGTTGAGTAGAAATAGGTAAAGGTTTGTATAATCCCTTGTAAAAGAAACTCTTTCTCCTTAGACATGTAGCACGCCTAAAAACCGTAGTTTACACTTCTTTTTACATTCTTGGCTAATAAAAAACATTCTTGTAATAACTCTAAAGTCTTGTGAACTCTAAAGTATCTTATAATACCTCCTTCATGTACCTCTTTGATTAGCCAATATTGAACTGATGTCTTAGGTGCACACAACTTATATTGTTTGAATAAGAATCTGTCTTGAAGAATATAAGCTCCATGACTTACTTGATTGCACTCTTTGAAAATCATAGGAAAACCATCATCAATGGCATATTGACTCTTCAACATCTCAAAACCCAAAATCTTTTACATCCATCATTGTAAGTATTATAGTTCTCCTTGACAATGCATCTACAACAACATTCTCCTTACCATCCACATGTTTTGTAGAGAACATAAATATTTGCAAAAAACTAATCCACTTGGTATGTCTTGGACTCAATTTCCTTTGACCATGTAGATACTTCAAACTCTCATGATTCAAGTGAAGCAAAAAAGTATTGGGTCTCAAACAATGACTCCATGTCTCCAAACAAAAAATAATAGCATATAACTCCTTATCATAAATCAAATAATTGAGTCTTGCACCATTCAACTTCTCACTAAAAAATGCAATCAGCCCCTTCTCTTATGAAAGCACACCTCCAACACTTACACCACTAGCATCACAAGCTACTTTAAATAATTTATCAAAACTAGGTAGAGATAATACTGATGCATTTGAAAGCTTTATCTTCAAGTTTTCAAAAGTCTTTGTTGCATGTTCATTCCAATGAAACTCTCCCTTCTTCATTAATTGTGTAATAGGCGTCGTAGTAGTATAAAAATATTTGATAAACCTCCTATAAAATGAAGCCAATCCATGGAAACTCCTAACCTTATGAACATTAGGAGGAATAGGCCATGTTTGAATAGCTTCCACCTTTGAAGGATCATCTCTAATACCTTCTCCACTCACAATATAGCCAAGGAAAACCACACTCTCCATCATAAAATTACACTTCTCCATGTTACCATAAAGTTTCAGCTCCCTAAGCTTATCAAATAACCTCTTGAAATGCTACATGTGTTCAAAATTACTCTTGATGTATACCAAAATATCATTAAGGTAGACCAAAACGAAAACTCCAAGGAAAGGTATAAGTACTTTAGCCATCAATCTCTTGAATGAACTCGGTGCATTGTATAGCCCAAATGGCATCACCAACCACTCATAAAACCCATACTTAGTCTTGAAAGTCATCTTCCATTCGTCCCATTCCCAGATTCTCATTTGATGGTGGCCACTCCTAAGGTCAAGCTTAGAAAACACCTTTTCTCCATGCAACTCATCTAACATATCATCTATTCTTGGTATAGAAAATCTGTATTTGATTGCGATATTATTGACCACTCTAGAATTAATGCACATCCTCCACTTATCATCCTTCTTAGGCACCAATAAAGCGGGAACACTACACAGACTTATATTCTCACAAACTTAACCTTTATCCAACAACTCTTGCACTTATCTTTGTAACTACTTGGATTCTTCTAGATTGCATATATAAGCTGGCTTATTTGGCAATGGAACTCCTAGCATAAGGTTAATAACATGCTCAATACCTCTCAAAGGAGGTAATCTACGTGGCAACTCATCCAGAAGAACATCCGCATATTCTTTTAATGCTTGTTGCAATTAGATCTATACTAGAACTCTCCCCTCATTGAGATTCCTCACCACCAATACGTAATATACTTCCTCCTCCTTAATAGTTTCAATCATTTCACAGTCCTTAAGGAGCAACAACTCCTACTTCTTTTAATTTGATTTCTTTTCTCCTTTTCTCCCCTACTCCATTCAAATTTAACCTCTTTTATTCTCCTTCATTTTTCTTTATGCCTTTGGCTCCCTCTTACCTTTCACTTCTCAAAACTAAACTCCCCACATCTATGTTAGGCTTAAGTATAAACTTCTTTTTTCCTTTGCACACCATATACTCATTAAGGACTCCATCTTGTGCAAATTTCCTATCAAATTATAAAGGTCTTCCCAAAAAAATATGACAATCATCCAAATAGTTTCCAATTTTTAAACAGAGAAGGGCTTGTTTGGCTACCCTTACACCTTTGTCCTTGTTAAGCCATTGAAGTAAATATGGCCTTGGATGATCCATGGTCTCTAACTTGCTTACCATTCTTTTACTAGCAACAATGGTATAAGAGCCACTATCAATGATGACTTCACATACTTTATCTCCAACTCTACACTTGGCTTTACAAATCTTCTCCTTTTGAGTAGGTTAAGGTTGTTATTGCATTTGAAGCACCCTTTGTAATACACAGCAACCGATTTGTCCATTTTCTAAAGTATCTTTTGAGCTATCACTTCCTTCTTCAAGGTCTTCATCCAAGTCATGTTCCTCATCAAAAACCTCCATGCTTGCTATCTACCTAAAAGTTGATGCCTTTTGATTTGGACAATCCTGAGCACAGCGACAATGGCCTCTACACTTGAAACATTACTTTTTAACATTGTCAACCACCTTATCTTTACCCTTCTTTTCATGATTGAACCTCCTATTATTATCTTGATTTGTGGCTTGAGAAGTTGATGACTTCAAAATCTCCTTGAAAGTAGAACCATATGGTGCATTGGTAGACTTTCTTGGTGGCTTTGTTGTCTTCAATTACTTTTCGACTTTGATTGTTAATTTTTCCAAGTCTTCAAATAACTCATAAGGATATAACTCTACCTTCTCTCTAATACTCATATTTTGACCTCCAACAAACCTAGTGCTTCTTTCCTCTTCTATTTCTTAGACATCATAAATAATAGCTAATATTTCAAACTCTCTCACGTACTCCTAAACTCCAAGCCCTTGCCTCAAAGTAGTCATCTTTATGAATTTTTCTTGCTCATATTCTCTAGGCATAAATTTTATTTTTAACCATGGTCTTTTTTTTCCTTCTCTTTCCCTTCTCGTCTTTAAATTATCATATCAAAATCTAGAAAATTTCTTAAACTTCAATATGGAACTTTTGCACATTTTCTTATCATCATGTTCTTTATAATCCAAAATAGATTCAACAATTTGCAACCATTCAAGGAGAGAATTCGGATCAAGATTACCTTCAAAATTAGGTAGGTAGAATCTAATCCCTTTTTCCACATCATCTTGATGTATTTTAGGGTGCCCATAATTTCCTATGCTCTCTTCTCCTCCTTTTTTCATTCAATCATGTGGCCTCCTTACATGATCTTCTTCTACTTGATCTCTTTGATTTTGATTTTAGATATGGGATTCTTGTGCTTTTGAGGCTTCCATCCTTCCCATACACATCTTTAATTCCTTGATCTCCTCCACCAACACCTTGAGAACATCTTTCAAATCTCTTTTTTGGCTTGCCATGTCTTCCTTACACCAACCAAATATTATTCCTCAAAAATTCCTCCTAAAATCAATCAAAATCCTAAATATTAGAACCTTCTTGATGAGTTATTGAAATAACATTAAAGTATGAAGAAGTTCTTAGAATAATCTTAAATAAAAATTTGGATCTTGATCTTGTATATCAAACTAGACTAAAACCTATGTTTTGATACTAAAATTGATCTATAGAGAATTATGCATTTATGATTTGGGTGGTAATATGTGTTGGTTAGGGTTGGATTAGGAGGATAATGATTCACTGATGATTGATTTGAAGAGATAAAGGTTTAATGGTTAGGTTTTTGGGGCTATATGGTACGTGTGTTAGGGTTTACGATTAGGTTTAGTTGTGAGATGAATATGATGATGATGAATGATTAGGATGATGATGATTTGGTGAATAGATTTCAAAGGTAATATGATGATGATGAACGTGTAATAATAATATAATTATTATCTAAATTTTGGAAATAAAATAGGTAGAATTAAGTAAGAAGAATAGGTTGAAGATGAATGTTAAAGATGATGATGATGGCATTAAAGGTGATGGCAAGGGTTTAAGATCCATGGGGGTATGTATGGGTTTAGAGATAGGTTTTAACCTCTAATTTACATAGATAAATAGATTAAGGATTTCAATAATAATCACTCACACAAAATTGATTATAATTGAGAAGATCTCACATAGAATTCAAATAAGGAATAACTTGTATTTTCATTCAATTGGCTATGCATATGAATGTGTAACCCTAAGGCTTTTATAGCCATTGTACCTCCTCAATATTAGAAGATAATTCTAATAAATTAGGAACATAAATATGACCAAAATCGGCCCCTCCATGCAATATCTTTTTCCCTACTCCAAACACATCTCATGACATAAAATAAGATAAACCCTATAGGATAGAATCCCTTTAAAAGCTACTTTATACACTAGCCAATCATAATGAAAATAATTAAATAACTAATAAAATACTAAATAAAGCTAAAAAATCCATTAAAAACAATTTCCTTATGCATCCCATGCATGCCATGAACATGTCTCTATCGTTAGTGACTCATTTTGCAAGTTTCATCCATAACTAGCAATGTAGTCATCTGTTTGTCTTTAAATTTGTAAGGTCTTCTATCTAGGTAAAGTAAAATAGGCTCCATAATAATACATGCTAAATCTTTATCATTTCCCCCTGCATAAACCTCTTCCTTGGCCTGCCCTCCTAAATGTGCCTTCTACTTAATCATTTGTAGCCTCTATAGTGTTATGCATATGTTGTAAAGTCTCTTGGTCAGCTACTTTTGATTCCAATCTTTGTAGTTGGATTTGAATAGAAGGAATTTGCTGCAATTATGCATTATTTGCATGGAAATTTGCTTCTAGTTTTTGAAGAGTGTCATACATTTTCTTCATAGAAACTTCCTCACCCATTTTCAAACAAAGCTTCCAGATACACTCGACACACTTCAAGTTTTGTCTAAAATTGCTTCTTGAAATCTTCTTAAAGTGTACATTTGTTCTTGAAACAATATTGCACTCAAAAAGGTGAGATAAAAAAAAATAGAAGTTCTAGAATGTGTTATAAGAAAATTTGATTCACTTTAAGACAATCTTGATAAACTTCAAGACTATCTTGATGAAGGACAAGAAAGTCTTAATTGATGAAAGAACTCAAAGATAACACATATGTTGGACAAAAAATGAACACAAGTGAATATAGTTTCTTCTCTATTTATTATCAAGGATAAATAAATAATATAATAAGAAGAAATCTAAGTTAATTCGACAAAATGTTGTCAAAATAAAATTCAAAAGTCATAAAGAAGAAGAAGACACACATGATCCTTATACTTGAAAAACTAATCGACACTTTTGAAAATAAAACTAGTATGTTTGGAATGTAACAAAAAAAAAATCAAATTATAAATTTCTAAAGAAGAAGAAGAGAAGTTCGATGATACAGAATGGACAAGAAGTAAGTAAAACGCAAAATTTCAAGCCAAACAGAGACTTAGACTAAGTTGTTACAATCTGTTACTTAGTATTTAGTTGTAGAGCTGGTTAGTCGAGCAACCACTATATATATAGCTAAACTCTTGTAATAAAGGAATCAATCAATAAAAATTTTAATCCTGATTCCCTTCTCATTCTTGTTCTCTATTTTCTGGTAATTTTGATAGTTCGAAACCTTCTTCTTCTTATTCTAAGCTTTCCTACAATTCAATTATATTGTCTGATAAATTCTCAATGGAATAAACCATTCTGAATTTCAAGTTTGGATCCAAATTCTATCATTCAATTGTGCTGATTTCATAAGTTGCACCATTTGGTATCAAAGCTCGGTCCATAGATGTGCAAGAAAATGGTTGACGGAACCAGATCCCAAACTTCCATTAAAGAATTGGAAGAAAAGTTCAATCAACAAATGGCTGCTATGGATAATAAATTCAACGAGGTTGTTAATTCTATCAAGCAGCTAATTTTGGAGTCGTTGAACAAGAACGATAGAATTCAAAATGTAGTAGAGGATTCTAGTAAGCAAACAAACAACTACATATTAGGTGAACAAAGCCAAACACAAATGGCAATGGCTGTAGGATTTTCAAGTAATAACCCATATAATTGTATCACCTATTTGTCCAAGATTTTATGGTGTTAGGGGTGAAAGAATGGGTGTATAAATGTGAACAATTATTTGCAATAGATAATACACCCAAAAATATGAAAGTGAGATTAGTAGTGATACATCTGGAGGATAAGGCATTACATTGGCATCATACATTTATGAAATCTCAGTTAGTGGCATCATTACTTAGGTGGGGGAGTATGTAAGTTTGATACATGATAGATTTGGGGATATATATGATGATCTTATGGCAAAGCTGAAGGCTTTACAACAAACAGGATCAATAAGTGATTACCATGATAAATTTGATAGTGCCATGACTAGAATTAATCTCCTTGAAGACTACCTGATTAGTTGTTTCACTGTTGAGTTAAGATTGGATGTCCAAATGCACATAAGAATGTTTTAGCCAAAAAATGTGAGACAAGCTTATACATTAGCCAAGTTATATGAAGTAGCACATCCTAATAAAAATTCATATTTCCTTCAAAACACCCAAACCACCCACAAAACAAACCAAAGAAATCTGCAACTAACCAACATAATATCAAATAACCCACCCATCCTACCAAAACCATCCTTACAAAATACGACCACTAAAATTTCCACAAACTCTCGTACTTTAACTACAGTAGAAATGAATGATAGGAGGTCAAAGGATTGTGCTATTTCTGTGATGAACCATATACTCCATGACATCATTTGAAACATAAGAAAACCCAATTATATTTCATGGAGGTGGAAGACATGAATACCAATGAGATTAACAATTAGGAAGAAGATGAGGAATTGACAACATCAAACATGAGTTTCCATAGATATCTGTAAATGATTTGTCAGGAATAGCTAGATTTCAAACTATGAGAGTGACTGGGTACTATAACAAAAGACCATTGCATATTATTATTGATAGTGGCAGTACTCACAATTTGTTTAGATACAAGAATAGCCACTAAATTTGGGTATAAACTTGAACCTTTGAAGGCAATGTTAGTGGTTGTAGCAAATGGTAGTAAACTCAAGATAGCCTTTCAAGTGAGATAGTTCAAATGGAAGTTGCAAGGCTCAATAATCTGACTGATATGATGATACTTCCTTTGGAATTATGTGATATGGTGTTGGATATTCAATGGCTTATCACATTAGGACCTATAATATGGAATTTTCACAATTTAACCTTGGAGTTTACAATTCATAACAAGAAGCATGTCTTAAGAGGAGCTCTGAATAAATCAATCAAAGTGTAATCTACCAATAAGATATTCAATCAAGAAGCTCAACTATCAATGTTGCACGTTACATTCATTAACCACACATGCTGAATTTGAATTTAAAACAATAAATCTAGTTGTGGAAGGGCTATTAGATCAGTTCAAGGATTTGTTTGAAGAGCCAAAAGAATTACCTCCCAAGAGAGGTGGTTTTGATCATAAAATTCCATTAATGGAAGGAAGTAATCCTGTAAACAAAAGACCCTATCAATATGCAGTACATCAGAAGGATGCCATTAGTTCTTTAATTAATGACATGCTAGATTAAGGGATTATTCAACATAGTAATAGCCCATATGCTTCTCCAGTGGTCCTGGTAAAGAAGAAGGATGGAACATGGAGATTATGTGTTGATTACAGAGATCTCAATAAGCAAACTTAAGGATAGATTTCCTATTCCATTAGTGGAAGATTTTATGGATGAATTGGGAAGTTCAAGAATCTATTCAAAGATATATCTACGTTCAGGATATCATCAGGTAAGGATGCATCCCTATGATATTATTAAAACGGCTTTCAGAACTAATAATGGTCACTATGAGTACCTAGTAATACCATTTGGGTTAACAAATGCACCTTCCTTTTTTCAGCATCTTATGAATTCAATCTTTAAACCTTTCCTACGAAATTTTGCATTGATATTCTTTGATGATATTCTAATTCAAAGTCCAAATCTGGACATGCATATGTAACATCTCAAATAATTATTTTAGGTCATGCAGCAAAATCAGTTCAAGGCTAAAAGAAGTAAGTGTTTCTTTGTAGTGCTAAAGGTGGAGTATTTAGGCCATTTAATCTCAAAAGAAGGGGTAGAAATAGATTAGATAAAAATAGCAACTGTAACCAATTGACCAACACCTCAGAATCCAAAGCAATTAAGGGGATTTCTGGGTCTCACTTGTTACTACAGAAGATTTGTGAAAGGATATGGGCAACTGGCTAAACCCCTGACAATGTTGTTGAAGAAGGATAAATTTCTTTGGAATGATCATGCCAATCATTCAATCTAGGAATTAAAGAAGGCATTAACAATGGCTTCTGTTTTAGCTCTCCTATTTTTTTCTCTCATATTTATAGTGGAAACAGATGCTTCTGCTCATGGAATAGGGGATGTTCTAGTGCAAGAAAAACATCCTCTTGCCTTCATCGGTATGGCATTGGGCCTTAAACATCAAACACTTTCTGTGTAAGAAATGGAACTCTTAGTTGTTATCTTTGTTGTACAAAAATGGAGATATTATCTCCTAGGGAGGCACTTCATCATAAAGATAGATCAAAGAAGTCTCAAATATTTGTTAGAACAGCGTATATCAACACAATTTCAACAAGCAAGCTTGGAAAAGCTAATTGAGTTTGAATATGAGATTCAATATAAACAACGAGTTGATAATATAGCAGTTGTCGCACTATCAAGGGTACAAGGAGCTGAAATTTTATTGAACACATTGCAAGCAAAGCAAACAGATTTACTTTAGCAGGTGTAGAGAAGTTGGCAAGTGGATAAAGACATCGCCAAAATTATTACTGAATAAGAAAGTGATCCAAAATCCCACAACTAGTATACATGGGATAAGCAGTACTTAAAAAGACAACACAAATTGGTGATAGGCAATTATCAAAAACTCAGGAAAAGTATATTGGAGTAGATGTATAATTCAACAGTAGGGGCCATTTTGGAAGAGATATATCACTAAGAAGAGTTAAAAGACTGTTTTATTGGAAAGGGATGAATAAATATGTACATGCATACATTAGAGATTGTCCGATATGTCAAAAATGAAAATATGAAACAGCTGCTTACCTGAATTATTATAACCACTGCCTATTCCCTCTCTTGTTTAGAGAGATATTTCAATGGATTTTATTGAAGGTTTGCCAATTTCTCAAGGTAAATTAGTAATAATGGTGGTTGTTGATAAACTAAGTAAGGATGCCCATTTCATAGCACTATCACATCCTTACACTGCCTCAATGGTAGCTCAAGCCTTCTTGGACCATGTATTCTAGCTATATGGGTTGCCTAATACCATAACCAGTGATAGAGATCCCATCTTCCTTAGTAAATTTTGGCAAGAATTGTTCAAGTTACAAGGAGTCTAACTACAATTATCAACAACATACCACCCTTAAATAGATGGCCAAACGGAGGTGATAAATAGATGCTTGGAAACATACTTAAGGTGCATGAGTTATGAAGTACTAGATACTTGGTTTAATTAGCTATCATTAGTAGAATGGTGGTACAATACATCATATCATTTGACTATCCAAGCCACTCCATTTGAAATTGTTTATAGCCAACCACCACCCATTCATTTACCATATCTACCAAGAGAATCCAAGGTTGAATTAGTAGACAGGAGTCGTAAAAAGTGAGAGGAGACAATCCAGCTCCTTCAATTCTATATCCCGAGGGCTCAGCATAGAATGAAGCAGATTGCAGATAAGAAAAGAACAGAGAGGAAATTTCAAGTGGGTGATCTGTTATATGTTAAACTACAGTCCTACAAGAAATCTACACTTTCACACATAGGCAATGTGAAGTTAAACCCACATTATGTTAGGCCTTATAAGATTGTGAATAAGGTGGGAGAAGTAGCTTACACACTGGCATTACCCGAAGGTTGCCAAACTCACCCCACATTTCACGTTTCTTAACTAAAGAAACATGTGGGAGATGCAATATCTACACAAAGTATTCCCATGAACCATAATGCTAACATATTTACTCTAGAACCATAATCTATTATAGAAAGAGGTCTGGTGAAGAGGAATGGGAAGGCAACACAAAAGGTCTTGGTACAATGGAAGGACCAACCTAAGGAAGATGTAACGTGGGAATTTTTGGATGAACTACAAGAGAAATTTCCAGCATTTATGGCTTGAGGTCAAGCCAATTCTTAAGGGGGAAGAATTGATACAAAATGGGTAAGAAGTAAGAAAAATACAAAAGTTCAAGCCAAATAGAGACTTATACTAAGTTGTTACAATTTGTTACTTAGTCGGTAGTTAGTTATAGAGTTGTTTAGTCGAGAAACCACTATATATATAGCTCGACTCTTTTAATAAAGGAATCAATCAAGAAAAATTTTAATAGCGATTCCTTTCTCATTCTTGTTCTTTGTTTTTTGGTAATATTGATAGTTCGAAAGCTTCTTCTTTTTATTCTAAGCTTTCCTACAATTCAATTGTATTGTCTGATAAATTCTCAATGGAATATACGATTCTGAATTTCATATTTGGACCCAAATTCTATCATTCGATTGTGCTGATTTGATAAGCTACATCATTCAAACACTTACCCTTAAGTTTTGATGGATGCACATAAGGTAGACGATCTTTAACCTCACGATGAAGACTAAGGAGAGTAGATTAAAGATGTGAAGGAGAGTTTGAAGATCTACTACACTTAGTTAAAGATGTACTGTGTATCTTCAATCCTAGAAGTTGAATATTGGAAGGTCACTTTGAAGAAATACTAATCTCCCTTGGTGATATTCAAACTAAGTTGAAGCTATACTAATCTCACTCAAAGGTCTTCAAACGAAAGTTGAAGATATTCTAATCCTAGTTAAATATGCACTTTAAAACTATCATGCATGAACTTGCATAGGAGAAAAAATTATTGAATGAAAAAAAAAACTCATGAGATTAGGAGAAGAAGAAGAGGATTCAAATAGGAGAAAATGGCAGAAAGAAAAATTGTGTTGAAAACCAAAGCTAAAACACACCTTTTATACCAAATTTGACACAAAACTTCAAAGAGGATGAAGATTAGTGTGAAAGAGTTAAAGCTTAGGAAAGTTTTGGCTTACTATTCAAAGAATAATTCAAAAAGAATTCAAAGAATTCATGAAAGAACTCAACAATAACTCAATTAAGAAATTAAAGAGTTCAAAAAGGTTCAAAGAAATAAATGTGAATATCACCAATCTAAGTTTATTGTAAATAGTCTTAGAATTGGTATTCAATCACAAGGAGATAATTAAATAAGTGTTTATTTGAGTTATATTTCAATATCAAAATTATCCAACATCATGCTACAAGTGTGTCCACAATCATGCCTTATATAGGAGTTTAGAATATTGCTAACTAGCACACTAGTTTAGCCACATGGCAGACAAATTACTAACTAGCACATAACTAGTATTACAATGTATTTAGTTCCTATATAATATGTTGGTTAACAAGACTATTACAAAAAAAAGAAGAAGCTAAGATTATATAAAAATAATTTATAAGAATCCTAATCAAGACAATGTTGTTTACTTTGAAAGGATGACTAAATCTTCTTGACTTTGACTTTCATGCACAACATAACTTCCTTTTCAATAGCTTGTAACATTTGGAAATCTTAAGTATCTTGACTTTTTATATGATTTGATCATCTTCCTGCAAATATGTTACATACCTACAAAAATGATTTAAGGCAATATCATTAAAGTTAGTCAAAGAATTATTATCAACGACAAGAAATGTAATTGTCTCCAACAATAAGTATGCCAAATCAATACCTTGATGATCATCTTTGGATGCACCTGCATCATAGTTCATTCTTAAATCATAATGATTTTAATTTTCTAGTTCATATATTACTCAAAGTAGATTTTACTTCCTTTTTCCCTTTTAATTTTGAATCAGTAACTACCAATAATAAGGGTGGTTGAGTCCGAGTAGAGTAGTAGAACACAAGTTTCGATTTCTACACTCTTTTTAAATGAGAAAATTTATTAGATTATTATGTTTAGTTTATACTTGGATCTTGACAAATTTTTTTATTTTCTTGTTCATATATTTCTAGTAGCCAGTGTTGTTGAAATATTCCAAAAAATCTAATTTTATTAGTTATTATTAAATAAGATTTTATTATGAAAATTAATTTAATAAGTTATTTTTATTAAAATAAAAGGTTAGGGTAAATTAATAAGAAATTTATAAGTATTTTCATTAGAGGAAATTTGAGTATTTTAACTAATTAAGGATTTTATTTAAAAATTAAATTATTTTATTTAAAATAAGAGGGAGAAAATAACTTCAAATTAATAGGAATTTTATAAATATTTTAATTTATTAAATTTAGGGTGATTTTCTAATTAAAATTGAATTTATGGAAAATCTTTTAAAAATCCTATTTTAGCCTAAAAAGGGATTTAAATATTATTAATTTTTTCAATATCCCAAATATTCGTAATTAATTTAATTCACCTAATCCACTATTTTTCTCTTTTCCTTTTTCTTTTTTCTCTTTTTCTTCTTCCTTTTTCTTTCTTTTTCTTTCTTCTCCTTTCTTTTTCTTTCTCTCTTCTTTTTCCCATTGGGCTTGCCCTTTCCCGGGATCCAGATCCCCTATCCTTCAGCAGCCAGTGCCTCCTTTCTTCTCCCTCGCCGTGCCGCGTTTTACTTCTTTTCCCCCCTTGACACTGTGTTCTATTGCCTCGTTTTAATGACCGCACCCGACCGCCCGGCCGGTTCCTTCCTTTTTCTTTCTTTTCTTTCTTCCTTGGACCATCGGTCCAGCCCTTTCTTCCTCCTTTCTTCTTCCCCAGCCCTTTGCACCGTCCCCGTCTAGCACCTACAACCTCCGCAGCCACTAGCGGAAAATTCCGCAAGCGACTACGCACGTTCCCTGCCCATTTTCTCCCCCTCTCTTCCACGTCGACTCATCGACCACACCTGCCTGCCCATTCCCCTCTCCTTGCACGTTTCCCTTTTCCCAGCCAACTGCCTGCTAGGTTTTTCTTATATTATTCTTATTCTTATTCTTATTTATATTATCATTGATATTATTTTTAGTATCTTTGCTATTATTATTTTAATACCATTATTATTAGTATTAGGGTAAAGTTTTCAACCTTATATTATCAACTTTTATAATATTTCTATTATTTCTATATCTTTAGCAAAGTTAGTAATTAGTTAATGTTATTTTATAAATATAGTATTATTTTATTAAAAACCTAGTCTTATAATAAGTTAGTGATTAATAGTTTTTTTGGTAGGAGGGAGTCTAATTATAGCTTTTTCCTCATAATAGATGAAACCAGTCAAAGCCTTATGGAGGCATAGGAGTATGCTCCAAGACCGGTGTCGTTTTAGGTAAGGGGTGCTAAGGCCTTTTGTGTGCTCATATGTATTATGTGCTTCACATGCTATGTATCCTATGTTTATTATTGTAATTATTTTGTATATGGTATGACGTGGAGTTCAAGCATGTTCTTGTGTTGTTATATGGTATGTGTATTATTTATATATGATTATATGTGTTGTGACCCTGTAAGACATGCATGTGAGAGTGTTGATGTGGTTTGTGTGGGAGAAAGGATGAAAAAGGAGGATGGGGAAAGAGGTTGACCAGGGGATGTGAGGTGACCTAATTATTTTAATGATTCATGAGTGGAAGAATAAAATGGAGAATTTTAGGGTTTCGTGTGGGAGAATCTATTTATGATTTTTATGGTTTTGTTTGGGAGAATATAATTTATGGTTTTATATGGGGGAGTCTAATTTATGGTTTTGTATGGGAGAATCCAATTTATGGTGTTACATGGGAGAATATAATTTATGATTTTATATGGGAGAATCTAATGTATGGTTTTGTGTGGGAGAATATAATTTATTCTGCTATTTGGGAGAATATAATTTATGGTTTTATATGGGAGAATCTAATTTATGATTTTGTGTGGGAGAATATAATTTATGGTGCTATTTGGGAGAATCTAATTTATGATTTTGTGTGGGAGAATATTATTTATGGTTTTATATGCGAGAATCTAATTTAGAGTTTTATATGGAAGAATCTAATTGATGGTTTTGTATGAGAGAATCTATTCTAGGGTGTGGTATGGATGAATCTTTGGTTTTGTGTGGATTGAATTTTGGGTTTTGTATGACGGAATCTTAGGTTTTGTATGGTGGTATTAATGGTTTTATAGTGGTATTAGGGTTTGCATGGAGGTAATGTTGCATGGCGATATTAGGGTTACATGGTGGTATTAGGGTTTGTATAATGGTATTAAGGGTTACATGGTGGTATTAGGGTTTGTATGATGGTATTAATCGTTGCATGGTGGTATTAGGGTTTGCATGGTGGTATTAATGGTTGCATGGTGGCATTAATGGTTGCATGGTGGCATTAATGATTGCATAGTGGTATTAGGGTTTGCATGGTAATATTAATAGTTACATGGCGGTATTAATGGTTGTATGGTGGTATTAGGGTTTGCATGGTGGAGTTAGGGTTTTGCATGGGAGTTAATGATTACATGGGATTTAAGGTTTGTATGAAAAGTTTGAGATGTTGCATGGGATGTGTAAAGTTTGCATGGGAGTGAAATTTACATATGAAAGGTTGATTTGGGATGTAAGGAAGGTAATGTAAGTGTTATTTGGGTGTTTGAACATTTTAGATGAAAAATAATACGTGGAGATTATATAAGGGTCCGTAGGGGACCGAACTAGGGTTTGTGTGGACAATTAGGGTTTGTTGTGGTTGCTTAGAATTTTTGTATTGTCATGTGTGTTGGTGGTTAATGTGTGATTATGATGGTGGAATTTTATGATTTGTGATGTGTGAAGTATAAAGAGAATGATACATGCATGTCCATGGTTAAAGCTTTCGAATAAGATACTTAAGATATTAATTACGTAAAGTGGAAGATGTTGAGTCGGGCTTAGACCGATCCACCGGCGTAATAGTGGCCAGGTACTGTAGTAGCCTGGAGACCGATCCACTGGCATAATAGTGGTAGGGTATGTTACCCTAGTGACCGATCCACTGGCTAAAATAGTGGGGGATCCCGAGCTCAACAAACCAAACCATATATGTTGTTAAGATGTGGGAAGACACTAATGAATTACAGTGGAACACCGTGCGAGAAGGGGCTAGACCGATCCACTGGTATATAATAGTGGTAGGGCATATACCCTAAGTGACAGATCCACCGGCTATAATAGAGGCTAGGAGCCAAAAGTGCCTTGGAGACCGATCCACCGGCAAAAATAATGGGGTTCCCGTACTCATATGGACTTGATAAAGAGCATAGTGTGAAAATATTTCAATAAAGGATTAATGAAGTAATTAATCTAAGCCACATTAGATCTTGGCATTTTCACCTAATCATTCATTTGCCTTTTATGTTATTGTGTTGGTGATTATGCCCTATTATTATTCTACATGGATTATGTGCTTATGTGTTGGCCTTAGTGCTCGGTTGCCTTACTCAGTACCTAGCGTATTGATCACCCTTTTCATGGGTGCTGCTCACTCCCACGAGTAGTATGACCTTCTGACTTTGTGTAAGTGGGCGAGATATTGGCTGAGTGTTGAGCACATTTGGCTCGAAGTTCGAGAGTGTTGTGGTCGTATTTTCTCTTCCTGTGATTTTTATTTCATTATGCTATTTCTTGTGTCTTGAATTTACTCTCTTATGATTTATTACTCGATTGAGTATTTTAAATGAACCTTTTATCTGTTATAAGCTTATTTCTCTTTTGGAAATAAATTACAATTCTTTATGCGTACTCTGATTTTTTTTACAACCGTTTAATGCTTATTTGGAGTTTAGTTTGTCTTGATTTATAATTGATTATTAATCTTCTCTTAGCCTTAGCACTTGGTGCTGAAACCGTCAGAGAGAACCAGTTTGGTACTAAGTGTGGCAGTAACATCTCCTGAATTCTTGGGTTTTAATTCAAAATTTTTCCGTAAAAAAAAATTAGTGAATTTTGGGGTATGATAGTTGTTGATTTTCTTATAATTTGTTTCCCCTTTTGAGTCAGTTATTTGCATCATTGGATATGGTGCTACTTGTTTTAAATCTGCAATATTTTTAGATGTACTTTTCTATTAGTTATATTTTCCTTCTTAACTTAGAAGCTATGATTATGAATAATATGCTATTTCCATATTTGATGAATGGATGATTTTAAAGATTTAATTTTTAACTACTAATTAATATGCTATATTTGATGATTTAATTATGTTAGATTTCTTTTCTCTTTAGAACTATGAATATGAAACTAATGTTGCAACATCAAAAAATAATATGGTCTTTTTTGGTTTCCCTTTGTTCATTTTTCTTAAGATGTTGATCTAGTGATAAGTTGCTTGTATGACTTGTGATTTTATCGGTCTTTTATAGGGATTTTGAATTGTAAGTGTTCAAAGTTAATGCTTTATTGCCTAAGGTACTTGGTTTTTTCCTTTTGTGTCTATAATGGCCGAAGATTCATTTTGTTTTTGGTGAAGGTATCAAGGAGGTCTACATTGGTATTAGGAGAGTGTTTTGACTTTTCTTGTTTTATCTTAGTGATTGTTGATGACATTATATATTTTACTCATAATATGATGGTGTATAAGGATTTAGGTCTTAACAACCCTTAGGGTGGGTTCCTACTTTAATATTTGTTCCTTATTGATCATATTTGGTTGATGTGTATATCTCCCCGAGTTTCTATTATCGTTACCAAAAATTTAGAAAAGGGGCTTAAATTTAGTTATGAAAGTGATATAATTTGTGTAATAGCTTTAATATGGTTGTATTTTAAGCTATTCTTGCTTGTCAATGAAGTTTGGAGGTTAACACGTAAATAGTTGTACATTATTTTCTTATTAGAAATTGTTGTTGCTTTGTGGTAATGTGGTAGGAAATTATTGCTTGTTGTTTCTTAGTGAACATGGTTGTACATAATGGTTGTTAAACATTAATGAATCTAAGGAATATTTGTTACTAAAATAATTATTAAAATAAAAGATTTTGTTTTCTTTTGTGTTGATAATATTTGAATCTAAAATAATATCTATTTCGATGATTTTGTGTCAATATAGCTATATTATCTTTTTTCATTGGTTCAGAATATGCAACATAATTATTTTTTTTATTATAAACAATTCATCTTTTACGATTAAATGTTATATGGGTATAATGGTACTCTTCTATTATTATTTTTTGATTTATTTTTCTACGCTTGCTTAATTGGAGTTTGAGTATTTCCCAAATATGTTAATTCAAGTTCTTTGTTGAATGTCATTTAGGCTTTTAGATGCAGTTCTATACATTTATCAATCTATCTTTTTCCTATTGAATTGGTTGGTTGTTATCATTTTTTAACCTTCTTATTACTTTTATGATGTTGTCTCTATTTTTTTTACCTTGTTTAATCATGGTTTAATTTCTTTTAATTTTAGGGTTATATATATATATATATATATATATGCAAATCTACCTCATCTATTGCCCATTAATAACATGTAATTATACTTTATAGAAAACAATTATGGATGAGATGACTGAACTTCCAGAAGGATCTGATGCTAATGCTCAATGTGAAATATTCAAAAAGGTGATGTCTTAGTATAAAAGTTCCACGATCCCACAAAAAAGATGTGTTTTTGATGAGGAGGAGCGAGCTAAAGGATCAAATATGAGTCTAGAGTTGAGAGTCTAAAAAAGGATCTCCTTGAGAATAAATACCAAGTGGGATATCTGACAGGTATAATGCATATATTATTGGAGAATCAAGTAAGTTCCTCACTCAATATTAATAAAAAAATTTTACATTTCTTACTCAACACATCACTTTTTGGTACATCTTTTTTTCTACTACTAAAATTGAGTAAAAATGAATAAAAAAGAACATTAGGGGTCATATAGTGATTAGGTTGAGTAGCTAAGGTATGGTTTCACTACACTATAATGCCTAAAGGATAAAAATTATGTGTTGCTATTAATTTTTTTTATCGAAGTGTTGTGCGTGGGAGGGTGTAATCTTCAACTATGTGAAAATAATGGTTCGAATGGGGTTAGATAAGATGATAAATGTTTAGAGATGGTGGGTTAAAAAACTAGAGCCTTGAAAGTGATGTATATGAGATGAGGGTGACTAAAATTATGGTAGAAGAATGATGATGGTGAATCAGTGATGGTAGTTTGTTAATGATGATGGTTTGAATGGTGTGTGCTAAGTAATCTATGCATTTGATGATGGATTGATGAAGATGATTAGTGTCCAAAGTTAGGTTTTGTATGATGGTTAGAGTCATGGTTTAGGGTTAGGTTAGGGTTAGGGTTTGGTTCGAAGAGAAGGAAATAGGTGGTGTTTGGTTGGTAAGGGCGGGTAGGGTTTAAAATGAATGTTTTTAGGGTTTTGGTTTTGGTATAACAATTTAGGGTTTGGTTTAGCCATGCAATAGCGTAGGAATTTGATGGTAATTAGGGTAGGAAAATATGGATTACGAATAGTAGAAAAGATATAGATTAATCTCTAATTTACATAGACGAAGAGATTAAAACTTTTAAGCCAAACCGTTGAAACATATTCGATTTGCTTGAGCTTGAACTCCCACAGAATTCATTCAATGTTGATCTTCAACTTCAATTATTCATTCAATAATTATAATACATGGCATATGCTTGACATTTATGAATAATTTAACCTTTCTACCACTAGCTAAAGCATATTCCAAAAGATTCCAAGCTAAAAGATATTATGCTACTTTTATGCTAACTTTATGCTACTTTACGCTAACTTTATTCTCCTACTTTATTACTTAATTAATAAATTGGCTAAATCACTTAATAATACTCAAAAATCATGCCAACATCCTCCTCATGCACATGGTTACTCCCTCCTTGCATGACATGCATGCCATGCACATGCATATAGACATTTAATTACTTGTTTGTTACGTTTTGAGCAATGTAACCATCCATTGGTCTTCAAATTTATGGGAGACACTTTTCAAATGAAGAATAGTTGGTTCCATAATTATGAAAGCCAATTCTTGAAAAAGTATTACATATAAATACTAGTAATTACAATACTAACCAGGATTACCTAAAGTAAAGTAAAAAAGAATAATTATATTAAATTTACAAAATAGGGTAGAAAAAAATCCTTTTTGTCACAAATAAGTTCAATGAATTTGTATTAGAAACCATAACTACCATGATCGGTAGCCATTAGCTATTGCTATACAAAGTTAGACAACCAACTATTATTTTACATGTTTAATGTTACCCTAAAAATAAAATAGTAATGCAAACATGACAGACCCATCCTTACATTCCATGATAGGAAAATAGTATACCCAATACAAAAGAAGCAAAAAGAGGGTTACAAAAGTAAGAAAAAGATCAAATATATGCTACATCAAACCCATATTTTCACTTACACCTCAATAATTTTCCTTTTTAGTTATGGTTAACTATGAAAACCCTCACCCAACCCTGCCTTGAAAATAATTCAGAATCTTAGTAACCTACCCCAACACTTTCAGCCTCCAAATCAGATAAGAAGATAAGAGGGAATGCTTGAAAATACCATAAAAAATCCCATTTTATATTAAAAATGATTGTCTTTATGTTTTCCTTTGATTCTCAAAACTAGTAGAATTTTGATTTATCGAGATCGAATAAATTATTTCTACTATCTCAAGGTTCTAACTTATGTATGCAGTAGGTTCCTCTTTTTCTTCCACTTCCTAATGGACCTAACAATACTATATAGTGTGGTAAATCCTCTTCTAACACCCAACCAACAATTGATTTTCCCCACAAATCAAGTTCGTAACCTCACAATGAACACTCAAAGGTTATGTCTAGGTATCATTCTCTATACTTTGTATTTAATCTCCCCCAATAGCCAACCACAACACAATTCCCTATCTCGACAATTGATTTCATGATATATCAAAAGAATAGTAACTAAGTAATATCGAAGGATAAAGATTACAAAACATGAGAACTTTAATAAAATAAAAGGAAAAAGAGTTATAGAAATGCATGTTTATTTAATTAACTCATATTATACTCTAAAAATATATTTGAGGACTTTTATATGTTAGGTTTGTGTAATAAATATTTATTTAAACAACAATTCTATAATTTACTCTATTCCCCATGTTGACTTGTTTTTTCTATTTTCCACATTTTTCCAACTCTACATTTCTATGTGAATAGATAATTAGTTTATATGGTAGGAGTATCAAAGTTGTTCAAAATTGATTAGTTCTTAAGTGTTATTATTTCCAATAAGTGTATGGCCTTTTTTTATTAACTAAAATGAATTTGTCATGGTAGAACCAATATATGTATCCCCTCCGTTGTGCCTATCCCACTCTTCTTAGTCCTAGCCGACAAAATTTTTTTTTCACCAAGTTTTTCTAATTATCTTAATTTGTCTGCAATTATTTATATTTTTACCTCTATTATTATTACTCACCACTAAACTATCGATTGAGTTAACAGCTTCGTCTTAAATTTCTCATCTATTATTTATGAATTTGCTATAATCATAGTTGAGAATATATATATATATATATATATATATATATATATATATATATATACATATACATATATATATATATATATATATATATATATTATTAAAATAATAACTAAGAATAAAGTATATGATGTAATCAAACTTTTCATACTATTGGTATAGGTATTAAGACTTGACTAGCTACATATGTTGCATTTGTATCAGCATTCATATGTATTGTAGATTATTTCACTTATGAATATATTATGTGGCTCTCTAAATTAATAACTTCAACTTCTTTATCTCCAACTATATAATATATATTTTAAAGGTAATATATTATTTTTAGAAAGTTTTAAAATGCACTCATCATCTAGCATTTTGATATGAATTTAGATTAATTTTATTAAGTTAAATGCATATATTTTTTTAGGGAAAACATGTTAATGATTATTATCAAATGTAGGATGACAAGAACGAAAAGGATGATGGTGAAGATGAGAGTGAAGAAGATGATTTTTAATACATTTATAAAGATGCTTTTTTGAGTCACCTTATGCAGATGTTCGATGCTTTTGTTTGTTAACTTACAAAGATGATCGATGCTTTTGTATATCAATTTATAAAGATGTTCTGTGCTTTTGTGTATATGTCAATTTATGAAGATGCTTGGTGCTTTTGCTTGTCAGTTTATGAAGAGGCTTGATACTTTTGTATGTTAGTTTATGAGGATGTTTTTGTATGATAGCTTATGTTTCAAGTTGTATATATATTATTGTACTAATAGAACTATTATAGCTATAGGGGCTAAAAAACCAACTATTTTTTACTACACAATGATAATTATATATGGTGCAGTTAATTTAGTATCAAGATAAATTGTTAATACAGGTGAATAAATTGTTACTATAGGTAGATATTACGGTAACAAGTATTATTAATCAATCTTGTACGTTTCGGTAAAGGTTTTACCAATAGATATAGTTGTGTATATATATATGGTAAAATATGTATAACCAATAATATATATGTTGGAAATAGTTTTTAGTAATTTATAATATTGTGTTTAATACTTTTAGTCACAGATATGATTGTGTGGTTGATTCCTTTTATCATGGATATAATTTTGTGGACAATACTTTTAGTCACATATATTATTTCGCGGATAACACTTTTAGTTGCATATATTGTTTTGTGGGTAATACTTTTAGTCACATATATTTTTTTGTGATTAATACTTTTACTTATAGATATAACTACGGGTATAAGTTTTAGTAATAGATAAATATTTGTAAGAATTATCAATTATTTCCAATAGATCATACATATTTGTGGGTAAAAATTTTAAGCATAGAGTATTTACCTACAATTTTGCCACAAAAAAATTTATTAGTAAAAGCCTTTGCTAATAGAAAAATAGCTTTTACCAACAAACAAGGCCCTATTGCCACAAATCAACTATTTTTTAGTGTTTATATGTCTCCGGATTATTATTGTATCCCTTTGAGCAATTAAAAATAGAAATAATTATTATCTAATAATTTACATGGATTGTTTTGGTTTATTGGTCTAGTAGTTGCGTCCGCTCACTACTTAGTTTTGGTATGTTGGTTTCATAGTTGCATCCGTACACTATTTAGATTTGGTATATTTGTTGGTAATTATCTTAGTGCTTTCCTTATTATATTATAAGTAGTATAAGGGTGGTTATTGTAAAAGATGTTAATTATAGTTTGGTATTTCTCTTCATGAGACACTATTGGTGTAATTGGATTAGCAAAATATTCATAATATGGTTAAGTTTGATGTGATGAATATTTGACATATGTTATTATATGAGTTTTGGTATGAATGTGGCATTTCAATATGATATGTACTATTTAACGTGTTATGCCATTACACTGTGTTACCTTCTATGTGCTCCATGTGATATTTATATGTTTAGAATTGCGTATTGGTTTACTTAATATTATTGTACTGATGGGTTCCATTTTATGTTCCCCTGCCTATTAAATTGGTAGTGTTTACCTTGTAGGAGTACTTAGAGGGTACACCTTGATGGATTTTGGTAGGGTTTGAGAGTTAGGACGACCAATGTCTATTTCAACATCATTTGATTTGGATATTTCTTAGATTCTTATGTCATATTTTATATTTTTTTCCTTGTCAATTGTAACTCTTTTATCCAATCTTTTGTTATTGGAAAAATTTCATATTTTAATATAATTTTCTACGCTTCTTATCAATTGTTTTTTTAATTTAAGTGGATAAATATTTTAACCTTAACACTTAGTATAAGAAAGTTAGAGGAACTAGACTTATACTAAATGTGGTGGTAACACCCTATGTTTTTAATGGTTTAGCTTCCGCGATCAACTCTTTTTAAAGAAAATTTCAAGTGCTAAAAATGGGAGCATTATAAGTAATGGAATATCCTAAAGTGAACAAAGTATTATAAGAATTGATATAGCTACTTATGTCAACATGGTATACTATCCTTTTGGTGATTCCATCCTAAGAACTTTATCGTTAAGCATGCAAGCCGTAGAATAAATTTTAGGGTAGGTGACCCTTCTGAGAAGTTTTGGAAATTTTCTAAAAATTTCTTGAGAAGGTAATGAGTGAGTGCACTGAAAGGATTCATATTAATTTGTGGGGCCAACCAATCAATTTAAAAGCACTCTAAGGCAACCCTCGCGTTGTTGTATCAACTCGTTGAGTTACAAATGGTATTAGTCAGCCATCTAGTGAGGCAATTCTTAGGATAAAACTATACTGAGATAGTTGGTGGTTCAGTCACAATGAGGACTCTATTTTCTATGAGTGGGGGTGAATGTTATATCCCTAATTAAACAGAGATGTTATAGGTCTTGATATACCCACTAAATCACATAAAAATTACAAATACACTTCTAACACACTTAACTAATGTTATCTCAGAATCCTTTACTTTCACAATACGAAAATTAGCACTCAACCAAGATTTAGTACTGGAAAATTAAAAGGGTTAATTTCAACATATGGTTCGCACATAAACATAATAGATATGAACAAAACAATAGTAATGAATGAAAACTTGACCACGCCTTAGTCATATCAAGATTCATCCTCACAAATCTATACCCTCTTATTTTAAACTTTCTCTTATATTCATGGCTACATATGTATAAACACCCTTAGATATATGAGATAAGATGATAAAAATAATAACTATCTCACATATATCAACAAAGAAAGCCCATATTTTCTGAATAAAACATAAAAAATGATATCAAATACCTGCTAAATGGACCAAACCATATGCTTGACTCATGTAACTAATCTCCAACAGATTAAGGTAGCGCATCTAAAGTATCAAATAGGACTTCCAAAGGGTTGTAACAGGGCTAGGTTTAAGGGTTTGATAAATAAAAGGGAAATAAGGATTCAACAACATATCCTAAAACCTAGTAGAATCATGTTGATATAGAGAATGTTCATACATATTCTAACTTATCAAGGTATTTTCTCATTACATAACATAGGTATCACATAGGCCAAATATCTTTATATTAGGCCTTCGCATCATTTTCACCACTTATTCTCAGAATAAAATAAAATAAAAGGGATAATCTATTTTTTGTATAGCACACATCTTTTTTTCTAATCTCCCACACTTATTCTTTTGGATTCTCTTTAACATATTCTTCACATACAACCTTGAATCACATTTGTAAGTCTAGAAAAAATCTACTAGTTTTTAGAACAAGGGTAGAGATATGTTTTATGTTTGGATAAGAAAAATGCAGGTGATGAACCAATGTAGCATCAACTCAAGGTGTTACAAGTCTGTTTCCCACCATTAGTGGATCGTCGAAGGACTCATTTAGCTAATGTAGTATTAGTATGGGTCTAGTATTGAGTAAAGTAGAGCTACATAATTCATGGAGGGAACATGATGAAAATAAGATATGGTAATCTTTAACCTAAAATACTCATGATCAAGTGTACATGTGACACAAAAACCATTCCACTCATACAACTGCTTATACAATTTCATGAAGTATATAACTTATTATTAATTTTTTTCTCTATAAGTATTAAGAAAAGTCATACATAAAATGACAAGAGAAAGACACATATACGATAACTAAAGTAAGGCATGTTCATATGGAATATATCAGTCATATTTATCAATGGCACATATGGGTATATGTTGTAGTAGAAGATGACATATGAGACATACAATAAAATATGTAGTCATAGATTCATACTTATAAATACACAACTAGACATGGTAATGCATAAGGAACAAGTGTATAACAAATAATGAACGCATGGTGAGTAATATAACTACTATAGAAGATAGCATTATATGCATAAGACCCATATTCGGTGTAAATAATAGATTATGAGATAACAAGTTATGAACAGGAAACATATGGTAGCACTATGATAATGAAAACAATCGAGAGACATGTATAAGATAATGAAATATAAAGTTTATGGATGAATGAGAATAATCGATTATTTTATTCTATTATTGTGATTGCAACCATTTTATTATTTTATCTTGAGGATAGAGAATCAATGAAATTGTAACAACTAATCTACTACTTGAACAATACTAACCCAAGTTTGTCCACCAAAAAATGTAACAAGACCACCAAATAATAGGACAGATAATCAATTAAGTATGCACACCCCTATAGGGCCGAAATATATCAAGACACCTATAGAGTAAAAGAGGGCCGCTCCGGTCCTCATAAGGCACCTAAAATCATAGAATAGAAAACACCTGAATGGTACCAAGTGAACACCAAACCTAACTTAGATAGCTACGAGGAGTGAAACAAGTCCTAACTTAAAATCTTTCACTTTAAGCAATTAATATTTTACTTAAGGATTTAACTAAACATAAATTAGGTTCATATAAAAACACTTAAATAAATTCCATTAAAAAATGAAATTCCATTATTATATCCATTCCAAGTGACATTAAAGATGATCAATTTCAAATGTCATTAAATACAATATAATCCAAGTGGTATTAAAGCCTAACCAATATAAGTGGCATTAAAGCCAAATAATTCTAAGTGACAATAAAGCCGGATAGTCCCAAGTGGCGTTAGAGCTAAATAATATAAGTATCATTAGAGTTGATTAATTTCATGGCATAAAAGCCTAACATAAGGCATCATACAATTTTAATCGATAATTAACCAATCATATAATTCTCCAAAACCAATTATAACTAAAAACCTTAGAATATGCCAACAAATATTTGTATTGAAAATTATAACATCATAAATACATAAAAATATAATATATGACATGATATGCATGACATACATAAATCATATAGAGTATACCTATCACCTTCAATATCAAGACGACACATATTTCATGATTCTACTATAAGTAAGGTTAAATAGAGACTTACCTAAATCTAAAGCTAGCTAAGTAAATTGAAAGAGAGAGAGAGAGAGAGAGAGAGAGGTAAATTGCAATCTACGATAATTTTTTCCTAGATTGTAGATAGAAATCATAGGATTAGGTAAGAAACTACCTTGTCGATCAGCAATTCAAGTATTATAATTTAATCAATAAGGGAAAACACAAACAATTTTTTTTTTTTAAAAATATGTTCAAAACCTAAGATTCAAGAGGGTAGCTCCATTACGATTCCGAATTAAGTATTAACAAAATTGAGTTTAAAACATATCACTTAGGGCATCTCAAATAAATTTGGAAAACCAAATAACGGACAATAAAGGATAAATTAATTTTATCAAAATGACTTGCTAAATTGGTTTTACAACAAAAAGACAAATTGGCCAATTTCAGAGAACTAATACACACCGATGAGAGAAAAAAAATAAAATTTTAGTAATTTTAAATAAAAGCTAGTAATCAACTTTGTAAAAGAAACATAAGCAAATCATATTCATAAAACTATATTAGAAAATTAGGGTTTCTATGCCTGAACTATGAAATAATTAACTCACTTTTATTACCTTAAATTGTTAGTATTAAAATACAATTAAAATAATTTTAGATAAATATAGATAATCAATTACCAAAAACAATGTTATGAATAACTAATTTAAGATAACCACTTAACAAATTAGGATTTTAAAGTTAAGCTACATATCCAGACAATCCAAATTAAAGGTGTTGGAACACAATTAAGGTCATTTCAAACAATTTTATAATATCAATTTCATAATAAATAACTATACAAATAACCACTTTCATATTATCATTAGACATCAAGGTTTTAGGTTTGAAAATACAATTTAGTTGAATTTTATTAATTTAATTAAATTGAATGTTTAGAAAATTAATTAGATCTATTTTACAACTTATTATATAAGCAATTGATCAAAAATAATAAAAGAAAATTTTAGTTTAACATAATTAAGGTTTTTTAGCCCGAAATTTAAATATGATAAATTCTCGTTAAAATATTTAAATTGATGGATCATAAATGAAATTAATTATATTGTAGTGAAAATTATATAATAAATTGAATAAAATAACTCATTTATACTTTCCAATTTAGATATGCAAGAGTTTTGACCTAAAAATCCAATTTTGATTAATTTCACACAATTTTCCCAAATTAACACTTCCAATATGAAATTAGATACATTTAAAAGTATGTTATGACATTAATTGAATAAAACAACTCAATTACACAATTCAATTTTAATATACAAGGATTTTAACATAGAAATCCTATTAAATCTGAACAAGCTTTTCAAATTGATACTTCTAATATGAAATTAGATATATTTTAAAGTATATTATAAAATCAATTTGTCCAAAATAGCTTACTCTGGAGAATTTAAAAAATCAAGATATAACCGTGATAAATGATCAATTTTCACAAACCAATCACATACATAACAATTAACCATTCCAAATCAATTATACAACTTATAAACATATAATTAAACAACTACTTTATCCTAATTAAACCCAATCTATATAAAATTAATCAAAATCAAAGTTAGGGTTTTAAAAAATTTACACCAAATAAAGAGTTGAATCAGAGTGGATGAAGACCAAGGAAGCTCCGCCGGAGGTCGAATACCACCTGTTGGTGGCCAAGTGGTGGCATGATCTATTGCTAGTGCATTGTTGCTGTTCTGTTGCTAGTTACTCCCGTCGTTGCTGCTTTGTGTGTTTTTGCAACAAAGGATGGCAACAACAAAGATGAAGGGAGATGGGCGGTCAAGTTGTAGTGGTGACTTAAGATTGACATAGGGGAACAGAAAAGAGGAGCAAGATTAGGGTTTTGGGCTGCATGTAGGGAAAATAAAAAAGGGAAGGAAGAGAGATAAGAGATAAAGGGAAAAAAGGATGATGACGTAGGAGAAAATACTCAAGAATTGGTATTCATAACTATGGAACTAATAATTTGTCATTTGGAAATGATATCCCACAACATTTAAGATAAATAGATGGTCACATTGTTAGAAACGTACCAAATAAGCTACTATTGTCTACATGCATGTGCATAGTATGCATGGCATGCATGGAGTGCATGACGACATGCATGGGGAGAATATTTGCAGCTTAGATATGTGAAATTATTAATTTAGCTAATTAATTAATTAAGTAGTAGGGTTGGATGTTAGCTAGAGCATAAAGTTAACATAAAGTAGCATAATATCTTTTAGCTTGGTATCTTTCTTAATTATGCTTTTTAGCTAAAAGATAGGTTGGCTATATAAACCATTGAAGCCACAATTATGTAGAAGTTGATGATCAATATTGAAGTTGAATGCAAAGTTGAATTATGTGTGAGTTCAATTCAAGTTAATCAAATCTCTATGAATGATTAAGCATGAAAATCTTAATCTATTTATTTTTGTGAATTAGAGATTAAGACCTATCCTTTCTACTCTCCATAATCCACATTTTTCTAGCCATATTTTTCATCGAAACATCACCAAAAATAAAATCCAAATTGAAACCCTAAATCGATTTCGACATTTGAAACCCTAACCCATCATTCAAACCATATCATAACCCTAACCCTAAAATTTGAAGTTAACCCCTAACCCAAACACTAAACCACGACATCATATTCCATGAAACCCTAACCTTCAAAGCACCATCATCATCAACATATCATTGTCAAATCCATATCATAATCAACTCATCCCATTCGAACCATCATCAACATTCATCCACCATCACCAAATTAACATCATCTTATTCGAATCATCACCATCATTCTTCCATCCTATTCGAACACTTTAACCTTAATTCACCATCACTGAAACTTCTTTTAATTAATACCAACATATCTGAGCCATAATATCACCAATTTGAGAATTTCATCCTCCCACACACATCAATTTTTGGTATTAATGCATTAGGTTATAGCTATTGCAATCAAGATTCAATATTTCTTTCAAGATTCTTCAAGAAAGTGTCTCATCTTCAAGATTCTCCAAGAATTCATCAAGAAACCACAAAAGGGCCGAGCCCTTAAGGGTATGTTTAGGAGAACAATATTCAGTTGGTGAAGAGAAAGGATGGAGAACCAAGGAAAGGACTTGAGGGATATTCTCAAGACCTTGATGGACGAAATGAAGGAGTTAAAATTACATATAGGGAGAATAGAAGCTTCCTAAGCTCACAAGTCCCATGTGAAGCCATAAAACTAAAGGGAACAAGTAGAGGAAGACCATGTGAGAAGGGTACAAAAGTGAGTGGAAGAAGAAGAAGAAAGGGAGGGAAATTATGTAAGACAACAAGACACCTTAAGAAAAACTTATGATGATGTGGAAAAAGGAATCCTCTTTCATCTTCCTAACTTTGAAGGTAATCTCGATCCGAAATCTTTTCTTAAATGGTTAAAAATTGTTGAATTGATTTTTAAGTATAAGAAAATTGATGATGGGAAAATGTGTCAAATAGCGATATTAAAGTTTAAGAAATTTACTATAGTGTGGTATGATAATTTTAAAAGGAGACGAGAGAGAGAAGAAAAATCAAAGATTAGGTCATGGAAAAAATTAAAAAAACACTTGAAGAAGAAATTTGTGCCTTAGGAATACAAGCAATTTTTTTTATTTATAAAAATGACTACATTGAGGTAAAGGTTGCTTAGAGTTGAAGAATACATTCAACAGTTTGAAAGGTTAGCTCTTGTTTGTGATGTCAAAGAAAGAAAAGAACAAAATTATGCACGATTCATTAGGGATTTAAAAATGAATCTTCGAGAGAAGGTAGAGTTGTATCCTTATGAAGTATTTGAAGACTTAGCCAAGTTAGCAATCGAGTTCGAGAAACAGTTGAAGAGAACAAGGCCACCAAGTAAGTCAACCAATGCTCCATATGGTTTGACTTTCAAGGATGTGTCGAAGCCACCAATTTCTCAAGCTGCAAATTAAGATAATGTTAGAAGGTTCACTTATAAAGAAAAGGGAAATGATCAAGTGGTTGATAAGGTGAACAAACAATGCTTCAAATGTAGAGGTTATGGTCACTTTGCTTGGGATTATCCAAACCAAAGGGCCTTGACTTTGAAGGAGATTGCAAGTATGGATGCTTGTGAAGAGAATGAAGACCTTGATGAAGACTTTAAAGAAGAAAGTGATAGCTCAAAGGATGCTTTGGAAGAAGGCTGAGTGGATTGCTATGTGTTGCAAAGGGTACTCCAACTACAACAACAACCTTTACTTACTCAATGGAAGAAGATTTTCAAGGCCAAGTATAGAGTTGGTGATAAAGTGTGTGAAGTTATCATTGATAGTGGCTCATGCGCTAATTTTGCCAATGAGAAGATGGCGAACAAGATCGGTTTGGAGACCAAGGGTCATCTAATACCATATTCACTCCAATGGCTCAACAAAGATAAAGGCGTAAGGGTAACAAAACAAACTCTTGTCTCTTTTAAGATTGGAAATTATTTTGATGATGTTTTATGCGATATTCTACCTATGGATGCTTGTCACATTTTGTTTGGGAGGCTGTGGCTATTTGATAGGAAGGTTGTGCATGAAGGGGTCCTTAATGAGTATGTTGTATGCAAGGGTCCAAAGAATTTTAGGCTAAAACCTAATCTAGATGGGAAGGATTCAGTTTTGAGGAATGAAAAAGGGGAAGGAACTGAGAACTTGCAGCAAAAAAGAGAAGATGTCGAGTGTAGGAGGGGAAGACAGAAGATTAGCATGGATATGTTGATCCTTAAGGAGTGTAAGATGAATGAATCAATCAAAGATGAGAAGATATACTAAGAATTAGTGGTAAAGGAGGTCCAACAAGGGGAGAATGCTAATAGGGATCCAAAATTGCAACAAGTGCTGAAAGAGTATGCCGATGCTTTTTTGGAAGAGTTGCAAGTGGTCTACCTCCTTTGAGAGGTATTGAGCACGCTATTGATCTTATGCTAGGAGTCCCATTACCAAACAAGCTAGCTTATCAGTGTAATTTGGAGGAACCTAAGGAGCTATAGAGATAAGTGCAAGAGTTATTGGATAAAGGCTATATTCAGGAGAGTATGATTCCATGCAGTGTTCCAGCTTTGTTGGTGTCTAAGAAGGATGGTACGTGGATAATGTGTGTTAATTCAAGAGAAATCAACAACATCACAATCAAGTACAAATTTTCGATACCAAGATTGGATGACATGTTAGATGAGTTGTATGGTGCTAAGGTGTTCTCAAATATTGATCTTAGGAGCGGCTATCATCAAATGAGAATAAGGAAAGGGACGATTGGAAGATAGCTTTCAAGACTAAGGGTTGTATGAGTGGTTGGTGATGCCATTTGGGCTATGTAATGCACTAAGTTCCTTCATGATATTGATAACTAAGGTACTTAGACCATTTCTTGGAGTCTCTGTTGTTTTTTATCTCGATGATATCTTCGTATCTAGAAAGAGTGAGTTCGAGCACATACAACACTTAAAGAGGATATTTGATAATCTTAGAGAGGTGAAGCTCTATGGTAAGATGGAGAAATGTGATTTCATAATAGAGAGGGTGATTTTTCTTGGTTATATTGTGAGTGGAGATGGTATGAGAGTTGATCCGTCATAGGTAGAAGCTATCCAAATGTGGCCTATTCCTACTAATGTCCACGAAGTTTGAAGTTTCCATGGGTTGGCCTCATTTTATAGGTACTTCATCAAAGACTTCTCTACCATTGCAACACCTATCACATAATTGATGAAGAAAGGAGAGTTCCATTGGAATGATCAACAGCAAAGGCTTTTGAAGACTTAAAGACAAATCTCTCAAATGCACTGGTATTATGTTTACCTTATTTTGATAAATTGTTTGAAGTAACCTGTGATGCTAGTGGTGTAGGCATTGAGGGTGTGCCCTCACAATAAAGGAAACCAATTGCTTTCTTTATTGAAAATTTGAATGGTGTAAGACTCAACTATTCATTCTATGATAAATATTTCTATGCTATTATCCGTTGTTTGGAGACATGGAGCCATTACTTGAGACCTAAGCCTTTTGTACTTCATTTGGATCATGAGAGTTTGAAGTATGTACATGGTCAAAAGAAGGTGAGTCCAAGACATGCAAAGTGGGTAAAATTCTTGTAGACATGCTAAGACATTTATGTTTTCTATAAGACATGTGGATGGTAAAGAAATTTTTGTGGCGGATGCATTATCTAGGAGGACCATGGTACTTACCATGATGGATGCAAAGTTTTTGGGGTTCGAGATGTTGAAGAGTAAATATGTCATGGATGATAATTTTGCTATGATCTTCAAAGATTGCAAGAAATAATGAAGTTATGGAGCTTATGTTATTCAAGATGGGTTCTTATTCAAGCACAACAAATTATGTGTGACCAAGACCTCAGTTCGAGACTTACTAATCAAAGAGGTGCATGAAGGAGGAATTACATGACACTTTGGAGTTGCTATAAGAACATTTCTATTGGCCGAAAAATGCAAAAGGGAGTACAAGTCATGGTTACTAGGTGTGCTATGTGTCAAAGGAGCAAGAGTTTCTTCCAAAAAAGGGTTATATGTACATTTACCTATGGCTACTCAACCATGGGAAGGTGTTAGTATGGATTATATTTTGGGATTACCTAGGACACAAAGAGGAAAGGATTCTATTATGGTTGTGGGGGGATCTATTTTCCAAGATGGCTCAGTTTATACCATGTCACAATACCGATGATGCTACTCATGTTGTGGATTTGTATTTCAATGAGATTATGAGATTGCATGGAATTTTGAGAAGTATTGTTTCAGATAGAGATGTGAAGTTCCTAATTTATTTTTTTAAGACATTATGACACATGCTAGGAATAAAGCTTTTGTTTAGCACATTGCATCATCCTCAAAAGGATGGAGAAACTGAAGTTACTAATAGAACTTTGGGCACTTGGCTAAGGGGATTGGTGAGTAAGAGTACTAAGGATTGGGATATCTAGTTAGCACATGTGGAGTTTGATTGCTTACAATCAATGTCCTTCTACTACAACAAGCTCTAGTTTGTTCGAGATAGTATATGGTATTAATCCATATATGCCAATTGATATGGTGCCATTGAATAGAGATGAAGTGAAGAGTTATGATGCACAAGAGAGAGTGGAGTTCTTTCAAAAAATCCATCAACAAATCAAGCACAATATTGAGAAGGTGAATGAAATATACAAGACAAGAGCAAACAAGCATAGGATTCAAGATATTTTTCAACCGAAAGATTTGGTATGGTTACACTTGAGGAATGAGAGATTTCCTAATCTAAGGAAACACATGCTTATGCCAAGGGTGAATGGTCCTTCAAGATTATGGTGATGCAAATTTGAGGGCAAATTCAACTCAACAAGGGGAGAATTATGCACCAATTATTCTTCATTTGGAAATGGTCTCCCACAACATTGAAGATAAATAGATGGTTACGTTGCTAGAAACGTACTAAACAAGCTACTAAGTATCTACGTGCATGTGCATGGCATACATGGCATGTATGGAGTGCATGGCTACGTGCATAGGGAGAATATTTGCAGCTTGGATATGTAAAATTATTAATTTATCTAATTAAGCAGTAGGGTTGGATATTAGCTAGAACATAAAGTTAGCATATAATATCTTTTCGCTTGGTATCTTTTTGAATTATGCTTTTTAGCTAAATGGTAGGTTGTAGCTATATAAGCCATTGAAGTCACGATTATGTAGAAGTTGATGATCAATATTGAAGTTGAATGTAAAATTGAATTATGTGTGAGTTCAATTCAAGTTAATCGAATCTCTGTGAACGATTAAGCTTGAAAATCTTAATCTCTTTATTTGTGTAAATTAGAGATTAAGTCTTATCATTTTTACTCTCCATAATCTACATTTTTCTAGCCATCATTTTCATTGAAACTTCACCTAAAAACAAAGTTAAAGTGAAAACCTAAACTGGTTTCAACATTTGAAACCCTAACCCATCATTCGAACCATATCATAACCCTAAACCTAAAATTCAATGTTAAACCCTAACCCTAACCCTCAACCACAACATTATCTTCCATTAAACCCTAACCTTCAAAGAACCATCATCATCAACATATCATTGTCTAATCCATATCATAATTAACTCATCCCATTTGAACCATCATCAACATTTATCTACCATCACCGAATTAACATCATCTTATTCGAATCATCACCATCATCCTTCCATCCTATTTGAACACTTTAACCCTAATTCACCATTACCGAACCTTTTTCTAATTAATACCAACATAACTGAGCCATAATATCACCAATTTGAGAATTCCATCCTCCCACACACATTAGATAAGGTTAGCAATTTTTTCCCTTCAAATACAAATATACATAATAGAGTATAAAATACTTGAAAAAATGTTAAGGAATAATTTTATCTAAAACTCATTTTTGAATAGTTTTCTGAAGATAATATAAATGAGCTCGAGGATTTATGAAAATACATAATACAAGCTCAAAAAATATTTAAAATTATCTAAAAAATATTTAAATTAATTTCTAAGATTCTAGAATTAATTTAAACAATTTTTAGAAAAGGTCTTTCGTGACCAAAAGGGGAAAAGTGGAAGAAAGTTAATTTTAGAAAGAAAATCATAAATAAGTTACAAAAATATTTTTAATTTAATTATTTTTGAATATATTAACGACCTCGTAAAAAAAATATATTCAAAGAAGAAAATAATTGCTACAGATAAAAGTTATTATAATATTTATACTATTTTAAAGAAAATTATATAATTTAAACAAGTTATTTCATTAAAAAAATATAACTTCTAAATAAAGTCGTAATCATAGGATGGAGTTATAACAAAAACTAACCTAAATATTAAAAATAAAAACACAAAAAAAGAGAAATACATATTTTTAAATAAAAATAAAAATCATATAAATATAATAAATTTATGGTAGTGAACGAATTTATTTAGAATGATATGTAACGACAATAATTAACTAAATTTTAATATGAGTTCAAAATCATAGATAAAATGCAAAATAAATAGAAATTAAAATAATTAAATATTTTTATCAAATAAAACTTATAAAATCATTAAAATTAATAACATTAAATTTAAAAATTATGGTGTATTACAATATTTCAACTAAGACTGTCCACAATGGGCCTACAAAAGTTTTTTTGCTCCTATTGATTCGGCGCAAAACATTGTACCAGTAGTGTAAAAAAATCAAAATGGAGTGCAGGGCAAAAATATTTATTAGGCACATAATGGCCGTAAGTACGAGCTGCCCGCTTGCAAAGTGAGCGAATATTTTTTTTTTAAAAGTGCATTGAATTTTTTCTTTTGCACCTTTGTTGTGGATACTCTAACACCTACTAGATCAAGCAAAGAATAACAAAAATAGAATCGGACAGGGGTGGGAAGATGCCAGTCTCATGGGATAGCGAACCCCGACAAGTCTTAGGACAAACAACTTGAATCTCCTTTTAGGACCTTAAACTAACAAGCAAAAGTCAAAACCATCCACAAAGAGACATAAGAAAATGGAAAATTCTCTTCTAACTCTACATAATCTAATAATCTATTAAGTAGTGGTTGAGGAAAGTACTCCTTCAAAACTGAAGTTTGTCCGTAACAAATAACCTACGCTATGAAGCCACCAGAAGGAATTCAAGTAATCAACTACAATACCCCATAATATTATCTAATATTATCCTCATTAATTTTTATTTTAATATAACTCTTAAAGTTTTAATTTAATTATTTTTTTAACATTTAGCCCATAAACCTAGATAAAATTTTAAATTAATTTATCCTATTTATTTTATCTTTCCTTTTTTATTTATATCCACCCTAAATCTATAAAGTTTACCTCGGTCCATTTTTTCTAATTGGTCATTCTAAACCCAAATAAATTAATTTTACTCAAATCCTAAATCTAAATCTAAACATAAAATTATTTTCTTTTTCCATTTTCTTTCTTTTCCCCTCTCACCTCTCGCCTCTCCCATTTCCTTTTTGTCCTTATCTTCTTCTTTTCCCTCCTAGGCCTATGCCCGACCTACTTTGTTTTTTCTCTTTCTCTCCTCTACTTGCCCAGCCAAACCTATTCGTCTTTCTTCTTATTTTTTTTCCTTCCTCTTTTTCTTTTCTTTTATTCTCCTTATTCCTTACCCAATTCTCATGTGCACAGTCTGAATATCCCTTTCGCATGCCTGCTTTTATTTCCCGTTCTAGCCAAATCGGCCTCTACCGTTCTCTCTAATGTGCCCCTTTCCTACAATTCTTGGCTCTTGGGGTAACTTCCTCACCAGCACCAACCACCCCTATATGCCCTTTCACATGCCTTTCCCTTCCTTATCCACCCCTGCACCACAACCTTGCACCTCTACATCCCTACACAACTACTATTTTCCCTATAATCCACTATCCTTGCCACACCAATCCTCACCTACCCCTATACACATAAACCAACCCATTGCCATCGGTTTCCCTTCCCTTCACCTCAAAAGTGCGTATATGCATGCATATGTATACATACCACACCTCTTCCCTTATCTTCCTCTTCTCCTCTTCCTTCCTCCCTCTCTTTGAGCCTAGTTGTGCCCTTCCCTGCCTTATAGTTGTATCACCTGCCATCACTGCCTCCACCCAACCACCTCTACCCTTGTGTTGTGCCTCTCTAACTCACCCTTCCTATAACATCCTCAATTTTTTAACTAGAAAATTTTATCTTTAAGAAAATGTGGAAGCGTTTGATACAAAACTAGAGAACTTTACCACCACATAAACTATAAGAGATGTATGATCATGACCTAACCCATGCTTGATGCAAAGCAAAAAGGAAACAATAAAAAAAAGATGCATGCTCATAATCTTAATGTTACAATACACAATAATAAAGGCAAGAATAATATTATAGGTATAATGAGTATGATTGTTTTACAAAACCAAATACAAGAAATCAAGTCAAAAGTTTAAATAATAGGAAATACAAAAACATTCCAATGTAGTGGGCAAAACTGTAATACCCTAAAAAAATTTAAAACCTATAATTTAATAAATAACTCTCATTTGGGATAATTTAAAATTTAAAATTATTAAATTTAATTATTTTGTGGAATTTTAAGTATATAAAAATGGATATGAATACTTAATAAATTAAAATACATATATTATTATTTTATCATACTCATTTTATTTAAGTAATTTCTCAAACCAATATTTTACTAAAATTACCCTTTTTAAACTAATATATTAAATTACAATAAATTAAAGTATTAAATTTATTTATCTATCAAAAATATTAAATACCTTTATTTCAAAAAGTATTTTATTTTATTTTCTCCCCTCTTTTTTTTGTCTTTTTCCCTTTTCATTTTTCCTTTTTCTTTCTCCTTTTTCTTCTTTTACTTCTTTTCCTCCTTTTTCCATTTTCTTTCCCTTTAGGCCGCCAGGCCTGCGATCTTCTCCTCCTCGCATTAGGCTGCTAGCCCATCCTTCCTCCCTTGTCCCCCGCGCCATCGCCAGCCCTTCTCCTCTACTTTCTTTTTTTTCCTTTCTTTTCCCCCTGGTTAGGCCAACCCAACCCTTTTTTTCCTCCCCACTCCTTCCTCTCATGCGGGCCAGCCCACTCTTTCCTTTCTCCCTCACTTGGCTAGCTTGTCCCTTCTTTCTTTCCTTCTTCTTCTTCTTCTTCTTCTTCTTCTTCCATCCTCCTCCCTTCTCCTTTAACGTTGCAGCCTACTACACCGCCTGCAACTCCAGCCTACAACTAATGTCCTTGTAACCCTGCTCCCTCTACCTCTCTCTCCCCTGTCCCTTTCCTACCATTTTTGGGCCATACACAGCCTGCACTACATGCCCCTTCCTTCCCTTTTCTTCCTTCCATCTTCCTGTAACCCGCCAACTTACCACCAGCCACCACAACCTCCCAATTGGTGCCTGCCTCCTCTCATTTCCCTCTTCCTTTTCTTCTCCTTATCAAGTTCCTTTCTGCTCATTTTTGACTTGCCTCGAGCCCCCTCACCTCCTTGTAGAGCCTTCTCTCTTCTCTTCCTTTCCTTATCTTCTCCTCCCCTATTTTTGCTCCGCCACCTCAACCACCACCCCTGTCGCCCAACTAACCACTAGCACCACCTCCTACCACCCTCTACTACCTCTCTGCACCACCAAGCCACCATCACACGCCTTTATAACCACATTCCTTCCCCTTTCTTTCTATTTCCTCCTTCTTAGTCTCCACTCTGCACCACCATCGTCTACCACCCTCCTTCCTCTTTTTTTACCACCAATCCACTCCTTGGAACCTCCCCTACCATCACCTTGCCTCCCTTAGCCAAAACCCAACCCAGTAGTCCCTCCGTTTCCTTCTCCTCTTCCCTTCCTTCTTCTCCTCTGCTACCCCTACATCCAATTTTACATCCCTACAAATGCCACTTCTATTGCCCTGAGAGGCCAATCGCTGACCCTCGACTACCACCTACACCCCTACTCCATACCTGCACCCAACCTCCACCCTAACTCCCCCCATAAACTCTCCACCCCATTCCCAAAACCCTTACCTGAAACAGCTACCCCTCCCTTCTTCCATCCTTCTTCGGCCCCCTCCTTCCTTACTATTTTGCAGGCAGCTCACGCTGTATGAGCAGCATGAGTTTACTGCCTCCCTTTGGACATGTTTGGCTAATAATATTATAATGACGGTTAATAATAATATGTATTTAATTAAGTTTTGATAAAGGTTTATTGTTTTGATTTTTCTACTTCTAATATGATAAATATTGATATTATTTTTAGGTATTGATTTTACTAATCAAATCTCAAAACTTTAACGGGGATACCGGTAAGGTTTAATTTTTTCTGGAAATAATGTAACTGTTATATCCTACTAAAACATATGGATATACGTATGCTAGCACATTAGGTTTTTAATATGTTTATATGCATGATATATGTTGTTAAATATAAGGTGTTTAGTGGCATATGTTGGTTGGTGAAAAGGGAAGCATGATAATTTATGTAACATGTGTGGAAATAATGCTTAAGGGAAGGAGCCTTGTTATTAATGACAATGTTAAATACATATGTATGGTATGATATGCTAATGTATCCATTTGTTGCATAGATAATATTAATATAAGCCCTCCTGGCATTTTAGTAAATTCTCATGTGTGAAAGCATGGGCTAAATAAGGTTGTGTGGTAGGTGCTAATATGCGTTCAGGTTAAATAATAATAGTTGATGGAGTTAGATGATGTGTATGGAACATGTATACCATTACTTTATGTAGTGAGGGTATTTTGGTGAAAGTGGTATAATAAGGGGTAAAATGGTAAATAGATAAGTAAGGAGGGCATTTTAGTAATTTTACATGGAATGGGGGATAACTTGGTAACTTAATAAAAGAGAAGGGTAATTTGGTATAAAGAAAAGGGTATTATGGTAACTTTATAAAGTAAAGAGGTAAAATGGTAATTTAATAAAGGAGAACGGTATTTTAGTAATTTAGCATAATGGAAAGGGTATTATGGTAATTTTGTAAAGTAAAGGGGTAGCATGATAATTGAATAAAGGAGAAGAGTATGTTGGTAATTTTGTAAAGTAAAGGCATAAAATGGTAATTTAATAAAAGAGAAGGGTATTTTGGTAATTTGGCATAAAGGAAAGGGTATTATGGTAAATTGCAAGTAAAAAGGGTAAAATAGTAATTTTAATAATTAAGAAGGGTAATTTGATAATTTAATCCACCAAAAGGGTAAATTGGTGAATTTAATAAGGATGGAGGATAATTTGGTAATCTAACAAATGTAGGGGTTTTTTGGTAATTATGCAAGCATGAAGGGTAATATGGTAATTTGGCAAATAAAAAGGGATGACTTGGTAATTTTACAAGTAAGGGGTAGTTCAGTAATTTTGGTAAGGATGATGGGGGTAAATCAATAACTTGCATATAACATGTCAATGGATTAAATGAGTCTCCATTATAAGACATAAGTAATGTTAGATAATAAGATGAGGGTATTTGATAAGGCAGTGAGTATCACAAGAGCATGGTATAAGCTAGGGTTGGATGGATAATTAAGGGTGTGATATAGTGTTTGTTTCATATGCATGGTAATGTGTGTTGGACGTGATATAGGGACATGCTAGGGTTAAGTGTGCCATGATCCTTCGATGTGGACTAACCAAACTCTAAGACCATATTATGATTATGATATGATAAACCTTATGGCATATGAATAAATGAAAACGAATCCTGAATTGGAATTAGACGATATATGGATGGCCTTAATGGTTTCTTTAGGTTAACAGGGATAACCATATGAATAAGGACTACTTTATAATGACAGAAACAAATGGGAATGAATAAGTATATTGTTGTTGTGTTTCTCGTGGTCACCTTAATTAAAACATCAATAATTAAAGTGGAAGACCTCGAGATCGGGAATAGTGGCTCTTTAGGGGTCGCTACCTTAAAGATGGTAGTTTAGCCCATGATTATTCTGGTATTTGCTACTGTGCCTTAGTGCCCTAGCCAAGCCCTAGATCTTAATCTATCTAGCTCTACGGACCTATTTAGGGGGTATGCATACTTATGGATTAGGTGTCCTTGTCAGTAGGGTACTATGTAGCTTGTATGCACTTGTATGACCAGGGTACCTTTGCGTCCCTAGGTTGATGGTTGAAGGGTACTGTGTAGCTTGTATGCACCAGTATGACCGGTGTACCTTTGCATCTCTAGTTTCTTGATCTTCCCCTCAAGTCAAATAAATGGAACTATATTGTTAATTAAAAGGAAAAACACTAATCATGTAAAGTGAAAGATTATTGAGTCGGGCCTAGATGGATTATATCATGTGTATTAGTCCACTAGTTATAATAGTGGCCTAGGAGCACTTTGCCCTAGAAGATGTATATGTATATTCCAGTTCACCGGCTATAATAGTGGAGGATCCCGAGCTCAATAAACCAAATCTTAGATGTGAATAAATCATGAAAAAATACTAATCACTTATAGTGGAACACCATGTAAGTCGGCTCCAGACCAATTCACCGGTGATAATAGTGGTCAAGAGTCTTCTGCCTTGGAGACTAGTCCACCAGTGAATAATAGTGGCTAGGTGTAATTTTCCCTAATGAATATATAGATCCACCGACTATTATAGTGGGGTTTCTGCACTTACATAGATATAATTTGAAAGATGAAGATTGAATAATGATGTTCATTAATGGCTTGAGGCCAAAAGAGTTACTATCATCCTTATGATCTGTTATTATAATAGAAGTTCAGTCTTAGTTCTTGTCTCTCTCGGCATACGATGGAATTGATAAGTACATGGATGTTGTGTTATAAATTTATTATTGTATGTGGCGTTACCTTGTGTATTAGTACGTATATTATCGATTTATACTGTTTATGCATGATGTGTTGCATGAGGGCCTGCCTTTCAATTAGGTATAAAGAAATTACTAAGTACTATAGTACTAAAGGGTTCTATTTGTGAGCCATTTCTTATTCAATGGGCAGTATCCCTTCCAGGTCTGTTGCAGGTACTATTCAAGTGGGAAACGGGTATGAGCGTGAGGATTATTCGAAAAACTTTTAGGGTTTCTCTTCCACCTTTTTAATTCCTTGGTAAATGATCTTTATTATTGTTACCACTATTGGTGGGTTTTATTCTTGTAAAGTGTTTATCACGCTACTTTGATTTAAATAAAGTTTGATTTTGAGGAAATTGTATTTTGATCTTTTAGCCTTAGCACTTGGTACTGGAATGGTAGGAGGAAACCGGTCTAGTACTAAGTGTGGTGGTAATATCCCTAAAATTTTTGATTTTTTCTTTTCGCTTCCGCTATATTCTTTAAATAAAATAAAAAATTTTAGTAGTGGATTTTGGGGGTATTACAAAAACACTTCTAATCGGTTAGCCTAACTCTTAGGCATAGACATAAACCTCTAACCCAAAGCAATGGCTCATTAATGTAACATGTCATCACCCTCAACATACTCTCACTGAGAGTCGTAACCTTACAAATCATCATCTTTTCCCTGGACTAGAAGTCGAATCATTATAGTAACCACACAAGTTTAGTATCAATACGTTGAAGTACTGGTAAAATATACAACCTAAAACATGGTAGGGCTCATGCATCACACGAAGGGCACCTAAGAATAGGGTGATATCATAACAGTACAACTCGACACTTAAAATCAAGTAGTAGTACAACAATACATGTTACCATGGAAATCATGGAAGTATAGAAATATGGTAAATATGTTGCATTCCATATAATATAAACCATATTAGAATTCCTCCTTTATTGACCTCATAAATCCAATTAATAAGATAGTTCGTTCGACCACTCCCAGTTCTCCACCATGAATAAAATCCATGGTAGCATAAATAATCATAATAGGATACCGCACCTATCACACAAAATTAGGATACATTGAAGAGGCTTTTCCTTAGGGATACCACACCCACCACACATCAAGTGTACCTGCCACAAATCATAATACCACACCCACTACACTTGTTTAACATACACCAAGGGGGCGTATACAGGACACCCACCACACCTTGCATGTCTCCGCTGCAAGGGCTACCAAGTTGGGATAATACACCTGCCTAAGCAATATATAATAAGAAGTGTCAGGGGGCTTGTACTGGGATACCTCATACACCAGCATTGGACACCGATGCCATGTCAGCCTAACATAGTATAATCCTATACCTCAAGGATATATGTAACCCACTACTGACCTCAATGTGATAGAGAAGGAAATAGGTAACGAGTGAAAATATAACCACAAGGTTACCCATTTACTAAATCTTGGCAACTACCCTGAGAGCCGGAGAAAAATGCTCGTATGAAATCTTATACCATTATTATATGTATTTTCAAGTGATATCACAAATCAGAACACAACTAAATGGGTGTTTCAAAGTGACAACACCAAACACAATTAAATTCTATTATTTAACAAAATTGGGTGTTTTCAAGTAATAACACCAAATACATCACAAGGCATTAAAGCCTCCATTTGGGTGTTTCCATGTGCTAAACCCAAATACATTACAAGGCATTAAAGCCACCATTTGAGTGTTTAGAGATGACACCGAACTTAACTTAATTCAAGTCCCAAATACTATCATGACGATTCTAATGAAATCAAGGCGATCATAGTTAAAATTACAATTTAAATGTTGTAAATACTTGGAGGTCCCTAGGACTTGTCTATTGGTCTAGTAGTACTAGATCTGTACTAAAACAACACTAGAGAACCAGTCAAATGGTTAACTTTACCGATCGACTATTCGTGGGAATCAATTGACTTGTTTGGTCCAACCGATCAATGGGTCTAAGAAGAGACCAACCCATTTTAGCCTATAGATATACCAATCAAGGGGTTGACCAAGTGATCGATTGGTCATAGAAACTAATCAAATGGTTTGGTCCAACCAGTTGATGGGTCTAAGCAGAGACTAAACCATTTTGGTCTACAAGGAAACCACCTAATGTGTTTGAACAAATGATCAACTTTTCTTCAAAACCATTCAATTGATTTATCAAACTAATCAATTAATCTCACAACCAACCGATCAAAAACCCCAAATCATCCAACTGCTCGCATAACCAGCCAATGGGTTTGAGGAACCAATATGGGTAAAACACTACCCAAACATATGATGCACACCCCCAAATTTACCACACTTTACCATATTAATCCTAGCATGCTTCTAGATTAAAAAAAATAAGAATATATGATATGCACATAGAATCACATGGATACATGGTAATGTATATACTCAAACAAATCATGCTCAAATGGCTAACTTATGCCTAAAATTAATGAATTTCAGCCATACTATTTTGGGAATAATTATACCACATAATCAGGTTATATAATATAATTTAGATCATGCTCACATATATAACAAACACATGTAACACCAATACACCACAAAAACCCATTTATGTTAAAGATAAAAATGCCTTACTTTAAAGTAATTCTTCTAGCACAAAAGCTCCTACTTGATGGCTATCTAGTAAAACCTCAATTCCTAAGAGAATCAAAGTTAAAACCATTAAAACTCATCTTTTGAAACTTCATTGAAATCAAAGAAAAATTAGAATAATAAGAAGAACACAAAGCACCATATTTTTTTCTCAAAAATAGGGTGTCAAGGAAGAGTTAAAATCTTTAACCTTTCTCAACCTTAATTCTTCCATGCTTGAGGAAAGTAGGAGCAAACTAAATCCAATATTAGAGGAATAAAAAGGAATGTAATGCTCCCACAAAGAAGGGAGAAATTAGAGCAAGTCTCTATTTTTTCTCAACAGAGAAGAGAAGAGGGAAAATGAAGGGATGTTCAACACTTGGAAAATCTTCCATAAGGAAAAGGGAGAAGAGAGCAAGAACAATAAGTGAGAAATGAAAATGGATTAGAAATGAAAGGTATATAGTCAAGGATGGGTATACATTCACAAGATAGAGGAAGATGAGACTAGAAAGGTTGATTGTGGGTGACCAAGAACTAAGGGTTGACTTGCTGGGGTGGTGGGGGGTTGATTGTAATCAGGAATGAGTATAGATGATTTAGGAGGAAATGATCAAGACTTATAATTTATTATTATGGAGCCTATTTTCCTTTATCTATAAATTATATCCTATGAATTTGAAGATAAATGGATTACTACATTGCTAGTTATGGCTAAAACTTGTAAAATAAGTCACCAGTGAGAGAGACGTGTGCATGGCATGCATGGAATGCATGAGAAAGTTTTTTTAGACTTAATGGCATATGTTTATCTTTATTTAGTGTGTTATTATTTTTTCAATTATTTGAATTATGATTTGCTTGAGCATAAAGTAGCTTTTTAAGGAGATTTTATCTTATAGGGTTTATCTTATACAATGAGCTTGGAGTGGGGAATAGGATATTGCATGGGGGTGAATTAGATCATATTTTTATTCCTAATTAATTAAAATTATCTTGTAATATTTAGGAGGTGCAAATAGGCTATAAAATCCTTAGGGTTACGCGTTCATTTGATAACCAATTTAAATGAAAATATATGTTGTTTTTTATTTGAATTCTGTGTGAGTTCTTCTCAATTATAATCAATTTTGTGAAAGTGATTATTATTGAAACCCTTAATATCTTTTTTTTTTGTGAATTAGAGGTTAAGTAATATCCCTAAAACCACCTATAACAAACTCCAATCTTCAACCCTAGCTGCCATTTTCAACATAACATTCATCATCTTCAACTTCATCTTCAACCTATTCTTTTTACTTAATTCTACCTATTCTATACTAAAATCCTAGAGAACAATTCTATTATTATCATGTTCATCATCTCTATATCATACTTGAAATCTCTTCATCAAATAATCATCATCACCATCTTCATCCTACATATAAAACCCTAATCTTAAACCCTAACCTACAAACCATATCACCCCAAAACCTTAAATATTCGACCATCATCTTTCTTAATCTATCATCACCGAATCTTTATCATCATATTCAAACCCTAAATGACCCATATTACCACCTAATTCATAAGTCCATTAACCTATACAAATTAATGGTAGTGGGTTGGTAAGTTAGGAGATGGTGCAAAAAGTTAATATTGCACCCCAAGCTCCTAGAAGAGAGAGGGATAGATGAGGGAGAAGAGAAAAGTTGAGGCTTGCCTCAAAAGTGCCTTCTGAGAAAATTTTGGCTAATTAAAATTATATAATGAACTAAATAATGTGAAAATAATCCCAAAGCACTAAAACATGCTTATTAGCATAGTTAGACTCTGGTAAGAAGTTTTCATAAGTATTAGAGAGAAATTTGAATCAAAATAAGAAATGGATATGAAATTGTAGGATAAGTAGTCAATGGGTTTGGTAAAACCAGTCGACTGGTTTGTCCAAAATAAGAATGTCAATTCTCCATCACAACTGTCAATTGGTTATGTAAACTAGTCGATCAGTATTTCTGAAATTCACATTTTAATTAGAATTTCAAGCCCATCCCAAAACCAAAGCTAATTTATTTTATATCAACATAATTTTAAATACATTTTGAAAGATTTAGGGATGGGGTATTACACTTCCTATGTCTCCCTCACCCTCCATTTCTAGCAGTGTGACATTCAAAAATTTACAACTAATTTTTTTTTTGTTTAAGTGGGAAAGCCACTTTAACCATGAATAGGTGTTTCCATCATAATTGATATAATTTTGGCTTATGAACCATCCTTATACCAATTACAAGGAAAAAGTAAATCAGGATGTGAGACATAATAAATACAGAACAAGGGTACTCCATAACATAAGTAAGAGTTTTAGAGTCTACTAAAATATGAGATATTGCATAATAACACATTAGAGTTTTTGATTTTTAAACTTTATTATGTATGTTTGATTCATTATACTTATCTGCCTGAAAGTGTTAGTATGAAAATTGATGAAATGGATCATATTAACTTGTGTAACTACTATGTATACGAAAGCATGTTAAGATGGGTTTTATGTTGAGAGCATATTATATATGTTATGTATGTCCATTATGATAAATTGATCATGTCTAAGTATATTTTAGTGTAAATAGTATCCTCTAATTTAGCAAGGAACACTTTAATGTTCATTAAAATGTTATCCTTGATCTTCATAGGATATAACTAGAGATTCCTTAAGAATTCATTGATGAATGTCATAAAGTATGACAATCCATCCAGTGACCTTACCTTTTTCAAGCCACATATGTTTGAGAAGATGCTATCAAGTTCCCCTACTACTGTCCCATGCTAGTCTTGACAAAGTGTGTAACACTTCAAGTCAATACGACCATGTGGGGACTACCTTAGAATGATTTTGGATTGATTGGTTAGCCCCACAGATCAACATGAATCCTTTTAGCATGCTTTTTTCTCACTCATGCACTTCTTGATAAATTTAAAAAAAATTAAAACTTTCCACAAGGGTCACCTATCCTAAAAATTGCTCCATGGCTAGCACATTTAACTATGGAGTTCTTAGGATAGAATCACTAAAAGGATGGTATACCATGTTGATATAAGTAGCCAAATCAATTCTTATAACACTCTGCTCAAATTAGGGTATTAAATTTATCCCCACTCAAAGAATGAAACATCCTTATTGTGCCTCAACCACTAATTGTCTCAATATAGTTTATCCCAAGAATTGTCTTGCTAAATAGCTGAATGGTTCATCTAAGTTTAGCTCACGGTCACGGTTTTACTCTAATATCATTTGTAACACCCCAAGTCAATAAAACCATGTAGGGACTACCTTGGAACACTTTTAGATTGATTGGTTGGCCCTACAGATCAACACAAATATTTTCAGTGTGCTTTATCCTCACTCACACCCTTCCTAAGAAATTTTTAGAAAATTCTAAAACTTTCTAGGAGGGTCATCCATCCTAAAAATTGCTCTATGACCAACACACTTAACTGTGGAGTTGTTAGGATAGAATCACCAAAAGGATGGTACTACACTCTACTCAAATTGGAGTATTACACAGTGGGCTTAGTTGTGCTTGCCTAATATACAATGAGAAAAACTTGCTCCTTCTGGCTATTACCAATGATCCTTTTGTCAACTTTTACATAACCTTTGCAAACTTACTTAGTTAGTCCTCATCATCAAGATTTTCTACTGTGATGAGTATCAACCTCAATTTTAGAACATGTTTGAGTTCTTTGATTTGCAGGGTAGAACCCAAAATCATATATAGTTCTTTTATCCATATACAAACTATCTTCAAGATGTAATCATTTCCCATTCTCACCTTAACAAAATTCCCAAATGTGTAGGTTGAGAAAAACTTCTTATTCGTGGTAACATGATAAGATGCACCAGCTTCCACTAATGTAATACCATAACTTTTTTTAGGTGAAATATAAAATTCATTAATAAAGAGGAAATAAGAACATACAAAAGTTTCAGACCTTACACATCATCCTGGAATCAGGAGACTAGAGACTAAAATGCAAAGAAAGCTCTTAAACTAAATTATCAATACAATTCATCCACCTATTGAACGATTTGCAATGTTGGAACCTATTTATCCTTCCTGCCAAATCCATGATAATTGGCTTCTAGATGGTGTTAGTAGGCTTTGATTCATCTCTGAAAATTATTTGGTTTCTCTCCATCCAAATATGATAAATTGTGGTAGCAATTAAGGTACAAATAAAATGTCTTCTTATCCTTGGACCCTGACCACCTAGAGTTGCCCACTAAATAATATGCTACTAATTTGTGATCTGTTGGTGACAACCTATCTTTGATAGTAGAGGAAGCCAAATTAATTTAGTGAATGTGTAGTTAAAGAACAAGTGGATCTATGTCTCAGCTACCTCATTTCAAAGTACACAGTCACCTTCAACTTGTAGACCATAGGCTTGAAGTTTGTTTGGAGTTCTCAACGATCCAGGACAGCAAGCCACAAGATAAAAGAATGCCTTTTGGCGGAGTAGTTAGTCCACACAAAAGGAAACCAAGGCACTTTGTTATGGTCAAGTCTAACAATATGATAAGCTTTAGAGATGGAAATTTTTCATGATGGATGATATTTTATAGGTTGGGCTGCTGGAGGGTGACACGAGCATAATCCCTGAGATATAGGATATTTTTCAGAATCAAGGAAGCAAAATTTCTCACCCTAACCTCCAAGATATTTGCCCCTTTGAGGTATTATGCATGAATCCATTTTACCCATACAAGGTCTTTTTTTTTTGTAGAAAGATACCATATGAGTTTACACATTATAGCTCTATTCCACCATAGGAGATTAATGAGGTCTAAGCCCCTCCATTTTTAGGTACATAGACTGAGTCCCAGGCTATCAGTGCTGGTCTTGAGGCGTGAGAACTTCCTAACCATAAAAAAGGCATGACATAATGCATTAATTTCTATGATTTTATGAACTGGTAGAGGGAAGACCATACTGCAATAATTCTGAAAGCTGAGCAGGATAAACTGAATTAGTTGCAGCCTTCCTGCATAGCTGAGAAAAGAATTCTGCTAAGCTCTCATCCTGGAGATGATTTTGTTAATGAGTGGTTGATATTGTTGTTTTGAAATATATCTTCCATCTAGGGGAACCCCTAAGTATTTGAAAGGTAAAATCCCTTCAGGTATATGAAAAGAGTGAAAAATTGCATCTTTCACTGTTGGAAACACCCTCCTCCATAATAAATATGGCTCTTAGTTGTGTTCATGTTGAGAATAGAGGAATGAGAGAAGTGGATGAAAGTGTTAAGCACTAAAGAGACAGATTCAAGAGAGCCTTTACAGAATAAAAGGATGTCATCAGCAAACATGAGATTAATGATTCTCAGCTTTTTACATCTAGGATGAGGAGAGAAAGAAGGCTTAGTCCATAAAGTGAGAAAGGCACGATTAAGGTATTCCATAAAAAGGACAAAAAGATAGGGAGAAAGAGGATCTCCCTATCTTAGTCCCCTTTTGGCAGGAAATAGTGGATGAAGAACACCATTAAACTTAATGGAATAACTAACAGTGGACACACAAGCCATGATGATCTTTACAAAGTGAGGAGGGAAATGCAGCTCAATCAGGATCTTTTCAAGATAGTCCCAAAGAACAAACTAATAAGACTTTTTCATATCTAATTTAACCATGATTCTAGGGGATAAATGCTATTGATTATAACCCTTAATGAGCTATGTGGCAAGAAGGATGTTATCTGTAATAGATCTGCCCTTGATCTCCTATCAAAAATGGTAAAATGGGTTAGAGCCTGAGGGTAATAAGAGTTGCTATAATCTTGTATACAAAATTACAACATGCAATTGGCCTATAATCACCTGGACAAGAAGCATTTGGAATTTTAGGAATTAAATTGAGAGTGGTGACATTCAGGCTTCTAGGCAAAAGACCTATGATAAAGAAGTTTGAAATTTCCACAAACAGATTGGGACCAATAATATCCCAAGAAGTCTTGAAAAAATGAGAGGTATAGCCATCTGGTCCTAGGGCCTTATCGGAAGCTAAAGAAAACATAGCACTCTTTACTTCTTCATAAGTCATAGGAGCTAGCAGAGATAGATGTTGTGAGGTTGTGAATTTGGCCCCTTTGCCGAGAGCATCATTATCAAGAGGGAAAGAAGTTGATGAAGATGAGCCCAAAAGATTGCTATAAAAGTCTTGAAAGATAAAAAAAAATTATGATCTGTATGGGTAACTCCTACAGAATCAGTCAATGAATGGATTTGGTTCTTCATTTTCCTCTCCTTCACCATGGCATGAAAAAATTTTATAATTTCATCACCCAAAGTGAGCCATTGAATACATGCCTTCTGCTTGTAGAACATTTCCTCACACTTGGCTAAATGCTTGTATCTTTGGAGTAAGTGTTGTTCCTATTGATGAAGTGTATAGTCCTAGACATTCTAAATTAGTGCAGGTTGAATGCATTCCAGCTCATGTTTTGCTTGTTGCAATCTTTTGCTAATGCCTCCAAATCTATTTTTATTAAATGGTCTCAAGGGCTTTTTTAGGGTTTTAAGATTCGTCACAATATCCTAAAGCTTAGTGGTGGTAGAAGTTGGGTGCCAGTGAGAGTTTATGAGGGGTAAGAAGTCCTTGTCTATAATCCACATATCAAAGAAGTAGAATGAATGGTTCTCTGAAGTAGCGTCTATCTAATAGATACGATCATTGCTGAATGGCCTGAGATGAATAGAGTGAGAAAATGTGCAAAGGAGCTCTCATAATAGGTGATCTAGTCAAGGTTACAAAGAACTTTGTCATGTTTACAACATAGTCTATCATCTCCCATTTATCTATTAGACCATGTGTAAAATGCTCCTATGTATCTTAAATCATTGAGATGGAGGTAAGTTAAACAACTTCTGAAGTCCTCCATATCTTGTGAATGGAGCTCTCCTTGACTTTTTTCATATCTATTCAAAACTACATTAAAATCTCTACAAACCAGCTAAGGGTAGTTTTTAGGATGATGGGCATATAACCAGTTCCATAACTCATACCTTGTTTCTCCAATATTTGAGGCATATACTATGGTAAGGTAAAATTAGAACTCACCAGTAGAGTTCATAATTTGATAGTAGATACCCTGGGCATGGATGGCAATAGGAATGACATTCCAAATTTGAGTATCTTGACCTAACCACACACGACCATTATAATGTGAAGTATAATTATTGATCCAATTCCAATGAGAAATGGATATTAAAGTCAAGCAAAGAGTGCATCATCTCTGATCCTATCCGACCAGTCACTATTCTCCATGGTGAGGCATTTTCAGATTCATTTGGTAGAGGATTAGTAAGATCCTGTGGGGGTGATCTGATGATGAAGATGGTAAGCACACAGAGCTCCTTGATCTGGTAGTAATGGAAGAACCCCTAATGTTAGTAGTAGGTGTAATACCCCAAAATTCACTATATTTTTTTTTTAAAAGCGGAAGCATTTAAATTAGAAACACTGAAAACCTGTGAATTCTGGGAATGTTACCGCCACACTTAGTACCAGACCGGTTCTCTCCGACTGTTCCAGTACCAAGTGCTAAGGCTAAGAAAAGAAATAATCAATTATAAATCAATACAATCCAAATTCCAATTAAGCATTAACCAATTGTAAAACAAAATCAGAGTACGCATCAAGAATCATGAATCAAATAAAAATCAGAGTGTGAAATCAAAATTCCTCGAAGGGAATAATCTTACAATCAATAAAAGATTTATTGGAAACACTTAATATAAATAATGAATCATAAGAGGGTAATTTAATACACCAGAAATAACACAATGATATAAAATCACATGAAAAGGAAATACGGCCACCACACTCTCGAAACTTTAAGCCAACACATGCTCGACACTCAGCCCCAACTGATGTCTCGCCCACCTGCATAAACTCAGAAAGGCATACTACTCATGGGAATGAGCAGCACCCATAAAAAGGGTGATCAGTACGCTACGTACTGAGTAAGGTAACCGAACACTAAGGCCAACACATAAGCACATAAAATCATGCATAAGAATAAAAGATCATAAAGACCATCATCATATCATAATATCGACCAATCATTCAGGTACTTACATAAAGGCCCAATCATAGTCCAGATTAAGTACTTAATTAATCTTTTATCGGAATTCGTTACACATCATGCATTTTTATCAAATCCATGCGAATACGGAAGCCCCCACTATTATAGCCGGTGGATCGGAGGCGTATAGGGTATCATACCCTAACCACCATTATAGCCGGTGGATCGGATACACATAGGACTACGCGTCCTAACAACTATTCCTAACTGGTGGATCAGTTGGCTCCAGCACGCATGGTGTTCCACTGTAAGTAATTAGTATCTTTTAGGCATTTTAGCAAAACTCTAGTTTGCGGTTGTTGAGCTCAGGAACCCCCACTATTATAACCGGTGGATCGGTTTGCGCATAGAGCATCCTGCTTTAACCACTATTATAACCAGTGGATCTGTCACACATAGGGTAAAAACCCTAACCACTATTCTGAACCGGTGGATCGGTTGGTCCCGTCTCAACGATCTTCCACTTTAAATAATTAGTGTCTTAAGTATCTTATTCAAAAGTTTCTGCCATGGGTATGCACAAATCATAAAATTCCACCATCATAATTACACTTTAATTACCACATGCACATAATAACACAAAAACCCTAATCAGCCACCACAGACCTCAATTAACCACAACAAACCATAGTTAACCACTCCAAACCCTATTTAACCATAACAACCATAATTAGCCACTCCACGCCTTAGTTAATCATAACAAACCACAATTATCCACTCCAACCCTAATTAATCACAACAACCCAGAGTTCATTACTCCAAACCCTAATTCAATCTCTTCCATACCCTCATAATGCTCCACGTACTATCTTTCATCAAAAATAGTTCAACACCCAAATAATACTTACATTACCTTCCTTACATTCCAAATTAACTTTCCACACATAAATTTCATACCCATGCAGACATTAATCTGCCCATGCAAACCTTCACATCTTTTTCATGCAAACCCTAAAATTCCACGTGAAACCCTAAATCCAACCATGCAAACCCTAATACCGTCATTCAACCATCAATACCACCATGTAAAACCTAATACCACCATACGACTATAAATACCACCATACAAACCATAAATACCACCATACAAACCCTAATACCACCATATAACCATAAATACCACCATACAAACCTTAGTAACATCATACAAACCCTAATACCGCCATGTAAACCCTAATACCACCATATAATCATTAGTACCACCATCCAACCCACGATTCTGCCATATAAAACCCTAAATTCAATCCATAGCAAAACCTAAGATCTGTCCACATAATACAATTGATTAGATTCTCCCCTTTCATAACCACAATTTAGATTCTCCCATACAAGACTATAAGTTAGATTCTCCCACATAAAATCATAAATTAGAATCTCCCAAGAAAACCATAATTTGGATTAATTGGATTTCCCCAAACAAATCATAAATTAGATCCTCCCAATCAAATCATAAATTAGGTTCTCCCATATAATATCATAAATTACATTATCTCAAATAACATCATAAAATAGATTCTCCCTAACAAACCATAAATTCAATTCTCCCATATAACATCATACATTACATTCTCCCAATTAACATCATAAATTAGATTCTCCCAAACACATCATAATTTATATTTCACTCTTCCACTCATGGGTCATTAAAATACTTAGGTCAACTCACATCCCTTGATCAACTTCTTTCCCCCATTATCCCTTTTCATCCTTTCTCTCACCCAAACCACACCAACATCCTCACATGCATGTCTCAACACACGTATCATCACATATACAATATTTCATCATATATAGTACTCATGCCATATAACAACACAAAATCATGCTTGAACTCCATGCCATACCAAATATGCAATAATTACAATAATAACATAGGATGCATAACATACAAGGCACACAATGCACATTAGCACATAAAAGGCCTTAGTGAACCCTTACCTAAAATGTCACCGGTCTTAGAGCACGCTCCTATGCCTCCTTAGGGCTTTGACCAAATAATAACATACTAATAAAATAACCTTAAAAAAGTTCTAACTTTGCTACATAAAAATAATAGAGATATTATAAACCTTGATAATATAGGGTTAAAGACTTTACCCTAGTAATAATAATGATACTAATATAATAATATCAAGGATAATAAAACTAATATCAATGAGAATATAAATAGTAATAATAATAATAATAATAATAATAATAATAATAATAATAATAATAACAATAACAATAGTAATAACAATAATAACATTATTAACAATACTAATGGTACAATATTTGCATTCATAATAACGGAATAAGAATAATAGAAATTCAAAATATAAAATAATAATAATAATTATTATACTTATAACATATTAATATTAATAAAAGAAATAAAAGAAATAATAAGGGAAATAATAATAAAATCAAATTAAAGTACAATAGGGCTTCATCCCTCAACATAAATAATACTACTACTACTAATAATAAAACATATTAAGAATATAAATATTAAGAATAATAATAATGGTATTTACATGTAAATAATTGAAATAAATTAAATCAAGGCTTATAATAATATGGAAAATGGTTGAGAGGGCCTAGGGTTCAACCTTAGGCTGGTGGGGATAGGCGGCACAGGAGGTGGTGCACGGTGGCGGCGGCGGTGGCCGGAACAAGAGAAGAAAAGAGGGAAAGATGGATGTTGGGAAAAAGATAGGGAGAATTGAGGTGAGATAAGAGGTGTTTATGGTTTCCCAGGAGGAGAGGGACAAAATGATGGTGGTGGTGCAGCCAAAGGTGGAGGCTCACGGCGGCGGACGGTGGTTTAAGGTTTCGGGGTGAAAATTCTGGCAAAACGAGCAGCCAACTTTGCACGGTTATGGAGGCCTATGCAAGAATAATCGAAGGTTGAAAATAGTTTAGTTAACTAGATGGCGTTGTAGGGAATAATTTGGAATGTGGAGATGGCACTGAGGTTGAATATCGGCGGCGGACGACGCATCTTAAGTTGCGGTGATGGCAGCCCTCGTCGAGGGTTTCGGGGAAGAAAAATCTTCCACAACTCCTACAATCAGGCTTTTTATAGATGGTAGATGGGATAATAGGGTTTTGGGGGTCGGTAGGAAGGCATTATGTGCGAGAATTTGGGTGGCCGGTGGTAGTAATTGATCGGGCATCGTTTGGTTTGCTTCGAATTTTCGTGAGGCTGGGGAGGAGAAACGGGTGAGAGATAACGTCGAATAATTATTCCAATTTATTCCTGGAGTTAAGAGGAAGATGATGAGGCAAGAAACGGCCGGTATTAATCACCGTAGCCAGAGATGCCATTGATGGCGGCCAGCGTTGCAGCGTCGTTGACAACGGGGAAAGGAGGAAGAAGAAGACGGTTGGCCGAGCGGTCGGGAAAGAAAAGAAAAAGAGGAGAACCAGGCCATCGGGCGCGATGAGGGAGGTTCATTAAATGAAACGGGGCGTCATGATGAAAACAGAAACAAAACACAACGCGGAAACGACGGGTGAAGGGCGACGATCGCGAGGGTTAATCTCATTAAATAAAACGACGAGTTTCAGTGAAATTAGGCATAAAACGCGGCGTGGCGGAGTCAGAGCAAGGGGGTCGCGCAGGCTGGGCCAAAGAGGAAGAAGAAAAGAAAAAGAAGAACTGGGCCGCGGCTGGCCCTGTCGGGGAAAAGAAGAGGAAAAAGAAAAAGAAGAAAAAGAAAGAAAAAGGAAAGGAAAAAGGAAGAAAGAAAAAGAAAAAAGGAAAAAAATGAAGGAGAAAAATAATGGGTTGGCTTAATTAAATTAATTAGGCTATTTAGGTTATTTAAAAATAATAATATTTAAATGATATAATATTTAATCCCTTTAGGCTAAAATAGGGTTTTTGAAAGATTTTCCATAAATTCCATTTTAATTAGCAAAACACCCTAATTTTCTTCCATTAAATTATTTATAAAATTAATATTAATTTGGAACTATTTCCTCCTTCTTATTTTAAATAAAATAATTTATTTAGTTAATTTCTAAACTAAAATCCTTAATTAGCTAGAATACCCAAATTCTCTCCTAATAAAAATACTTATAAATTTATTCTTGATTTTCCCTAATTAATTTCCTTTTATATTAAATAAAGTAATATACTTAATTAAATTTTATAATAACACCTCATTTAAATATAATATTTAAAATTAGAAATTTTCGGGGCATTTCAGTAGGCCTTGTTATTCGGCTGGAAGTCTCAAATATAAAATTTGACATAGGCTAATCATCATGAGTGCTTAATATAGGGTTAGCAGGGACCTTTGCAGGTTCAGCATGACTTGTAACAGGAGGTTTTTCATTAGTTCTTGTAGGTCTTCTATCCTTTACCACAACCCACCTCTTTTTATGGCTAGTATTACTAGAGAATTAGGAGCAAAAGTCAGCAAGGTGACCATGTTAATGGCAAAGGGAGTAGAAAGTTGGTTTCCATTCATAATCCACTCTTTGCTTAAGAATAGATCCATCAGGTTTCTTGATGTGAACAACCTTAGGCAATGGTCAAAGACTGTCAATTTCAATCAGAACTCTGGCATATGAAATCCTTCCCTTTGTGGCAATAACATGATCCATTCCAATTGGTCAACCTATATAGCTACTTATCCTACTTATATTGTCAATTGACAAGAAAGATAAAGGTAAACCAAGAAATTTAATCCAAAATGGAAGAAACTGAAATTCAACCTTGCTAAAGGTAAATTCAGAATGCCATTTCTTAAGCAGTAAAGGTCTATTCATATAGGTCCAAGCACCTGCATCGAGAATGGCATTACAATCCTCTGTAGAATCAAAAGAAAACATGAAGAATCCTGCATCATGAAGATGAATTCAAGGGGAGTCACATGATTCCAGGTAGTCCGAACGAAGGTTTCCATGCGAGAAAAAGTATGCTGATGACCACAGACCATACCCACTAAGGTATATTGCGAATACAAGGATTCACTGTTAACATCCCGTTGTCTTAATTCATCCATTAAAACCCCATCCTACATATGAGGGGGTTGATAGGTTAGATAGTGTAATTGAGATGGATGTTGACTAGTGCGAACAATCTCACTTCAAGAAACAGTAGATGGTTTTGGTTTATGAAAATCTTTTGCCAATTCCTTTGAATAGATTTACGGTGAGATATATCAATATGATCATCATTGTTTGAGAAGGATGAGGCGAAAGAGGTCAATTTTCAATAGAGGTTTGAGCAGTCACTACAGCCAAATTGGTGGGTTGTGCCAGAGAAGACGCCATAACCTGTCGAGGGCTGCTCTTCTTCTTCTTCACCATAACCGCGTGTGTAGGCATGTTATTTGCCACAATGCATGGTCCTTGATTGGGTTGTGCTTCTCTATACTACCATAACTTTTATCTAACCCTAATCCTAGGTAATTAATATTTTAACCTAATCTTAATCCCAGGTAATTGATATTTTTATCTTGCCCTAATTCCTTAATCCTAAATATAAACATAATTCTAACCTTAATTTTAGGTACTTAATATATCAACCCAACCCTAACCCTAGATGATTGATACTTTAAAATTTTCCTAATTCTTTTATCTTAAATTTAAACCTAATTCTACTCCTAGCCCTAAATTTCTTTTCTTTCCTCTTTTTTTCTCCTTTGTTTTTTTTCCTTCTCTTTAGTACTAATCAGCCTTCTCCTCCTTCCTCTTCAAGCCATGTCTCCTCCTCACTCATGACTTTCCTTTCTTGATACTTGGTCCCTACACCTACCCCTATAATCTATCCTATAACCACTAGGTAACATACCCCATCTCTTTCCTTCCTTAGTGCGCATTGCATGGGAAATGCCAAGGGCATGCCTAATCCTAACACCATTCAGACATTCTCATTTGCATCTCACTCCCACTCCCCAATAAATACCATTTATCTTCACTCCTTACCTAATTTGGTACTTATCTGAACCTCCCCAACACCCCCTCTTCCTTTTCTCAACTCTTTTATGCTACATTTGTCATGGTCCACCATTTTTCTTCTAATATAGCTATGTTTAGTTTATATTACCTTTTGTAACTCCACCCTAACTAGCATCAAGAACCCATGCAGCTCACCTATAGCAATGTCACATATTAACGTAACCACCACCAATTCTGTATCATAACATCATACAATAACCCTCACCTCACCCAACCTATGCTAGTTGTGCTAACTACCTATGCTACAACACCCCTACCAACACCACTTCTCCATGCCAGCACCACCCTAGGTGCATCATTCCTTGATTCAACATCCCCCTTTACTATATCAAAATTTGATGATGCACAACCCTGAGTTACACAAAATTTTGACATAACTAGTTCAAGCCTCACCACACTTCTCCTATGACTTGGTTTACTATGGGTTTCCTCCATTTACACCCTCCTTTGCCTTATATTTCATTTTTTTATTTTCTTAAGTTCTAATGATGTATTATTCTTGACTCTTGGGTTGTATTCGGGTGCCCTTGAAGGATGATTCTTATAGTTATACATGCTTAGAGACTGGCGACCTTCTTAAGAAGGATATATGTCATATTTAGGGTTTTTGAATGCTATTTGTATTTTGTGTGAAACCTCATGGTTGATATTATTATGATGATAATTCTATGTTAATATTTTTTTTTATGATGATGTGTTGTCAAATCTATGTAAATAAGTATGAGCTTATATGTTATAGTTGCCACAAATGTCATTTTAAAACCATAAGTGTGTTAGCATGGAATATGGTATTTTAATGTGGTTTGATAGAGTTAGGAAATGGTAAATGAATGTGGTCAATTTTTTTCATGATGATATATATTGAAATTTTGGAATCGATAATATCAAACTTATGGGATTTTTGTGAGAATATGGGTATATCAGTTATCTTAAGGGTATTTTGGGTCAATAGGCATAAAATATGGAATATTGGCACTTTAATATGTTAATTAGTTCAAATTATGCTAAATTTATCACATGGTATACTTGGAGTAATTATAGGTGTCCTAAGTCTAAAAAAAATGAGAAAATGGCTTAACATGAGAATAATAACCATAGATGTAGGTGATTATCACATGTATAAAAACATTGGTTTTATATCTCAATTTTTTGATACAATTTTAATAATAATATTTTAGTAATTTATACAAAATTTTTTGTTCATTTAAGTACCGTGGAAAAAGTTATGCTCAAAAATTGGAAATAATAACCCTAAAGGCATGATCTTATCATATGTGTAAAATGTTGGAGTTATATCTTGAATTTTGGATATCTTTTTTGTAGTAATAATAATAATAATAATAATAATATTTTAGGAATGTGTACTAAATTTGATGATAAAATGAGTATTATGGAAGAAGTTATGCTTATCTTTTGAAATACGGATTTGTTAGTGGAAATATGGTATTTTTTCTTGGGGAATGTCTTGATATTCATGTGGTTATATTTTACATATTTTAAATAATTATTTTAAGTTGGATTATATGTCTTTTATATCTACATGTGTGTCTTCTTGATGATCTTGAGATATAAAATGATGAAGAAGATATTAATCACTTAACATTAAATATCACATGAGTGAAGAATGAGGTATTAAGTCCATTCTATTAGCTTAATAATAGTTTCCAGTGCCCTAGGAGGTGCTTCAGACAATTTCACTAATTAAAGAATAGTAGACAAAAGCATGTTGTCCTAAGAGCTGTCAAGTGCATTCCATCGATTTAATAATAGTGGTCAGATGTGTTCTGCCTTAATAGGTGTTTAAATCTATTCCACCAAATTAAGAATAGTGGGGTCCTGTACTCAACGTAAATAAGAAATAGATTGTGGTTATACCTAATACTGGAACATTGATTTAGTTCTCCTCTTCCATCATATCGTGTTTAATCATTATGCATACTTATTATTCTATGTGACCTTATGTATTCTTTGTAACCCTACTATGAATGTATTGTTCTCTTAGTCAATATGTAGCGCATTGATCATCCTCTTCATAGGTGTTTTTCACTCCCATGAGTTGATGACCAAGATGATTTTGTACAAGTCAATGAGGACCCCTTGAATGACTTTGTTGGTTATGATGCTTTGCTTAGGGAAGAGTAACCATGTTATCTTTTGGGCTTGGGACCTAGATTCATGTTATCTGGTTTATAACTTTATTCTAGATATCTTTTAGGACTCCTAGTTCCATCTTATCCCCTTTGATGTATTTTGGATATTATACTCAGATTTAACCTCCAAACTCTTACCTAAGTTTTTGAATCTCTCTCATTGTTTGTTTTAACATATTTTAAGCTTTTAATTTCTTGCCTTATATTTGATATAAAGATGGTGTGATAAGCTAGAGTTATATCAAGTATGGTAGTAACAACCATCTATATTGTTATTACTCTTCTGCTAGAAACATAAATTTTCAATGGCAAATTTTAGGGTGTTATAATTTGGTATCAAAGCTTTTGATTTGATTACCGTGTTTTATTTTAAAAAATTTAGTTATCAAATAATTCCTTTTCTAATTTTAATAGTTAATTTTATATTTGAAAAGCTCAAATTTTCAAAAAATTAGATTAACTTGTGAGAAATCAAGAAGTGGGTAGCTTAAGAGATCTTATTTGTACTAATGTGTTTTATGTTCTTAGTAATCTAGGGTTTTTCTAACATGGTTTTGGTGTTGTAGTTTAAGGAGATATATTTTTTTGTATTAGTCACCTTATGAATTGTGGTGATCCGGTGGACTTGCCGACATGGTTTTTGCTTTCACTTAGAATCCCTTTACATCTTTAAGATGAGTCATATAGAGTCTATGGACATCAAGTTGAGGATATACTACTTATCCACCTAGCTACTGTGAATTTAATAAGACAAGGTGGTTGTGTTCATGAAGATGATAGCTGATAATTGTAGAAGAGCCCTTATGCGCTTTCACTTTAGGAGTACTAATGATGCAACGATGCAATTTTAGTGGGCCATTCGAAGACACGGCTACTTGTAGAGGAGTCCATCCTTCAATGTCACAAATATGTTGGGAATTGAGATGTTTGCTTTCAAGAGTGCCGACCTTGGATGCATAAATGGTATCATCCATTTGACCATGAGTTCTAGGAGTCAGTTACAGAATGTATCCATATAAGTTGTCAAATCAATAAGGATATATCATCAAGGAGTGAAAGGTGGTCATTCTAGTAGTCTTCAAATTATGATGTATCGAGCCAGGAATACTTCAATCGTCTCCTTCTTTTCACATTTTTATTGTATGTAGACTTATCACTTACCCCCATTTTTATCTTTGGCTACTATGCACTTTAGACTAGGGTTCCTAGTTCAAGGTTTTATTATGTGTTTTCTTTCTATTCTGCATCTTTTTTTCCTATCCACTTTTGTCTCCATTACCGTCTTCTTTGTGGTTTTTGTGAGGTTTTAATCTCATTAGAGACCTCTTTTCATGGGGTAGTACCCCAAATTGTCAACCGTGATTTTCTTATAGTATTTGCCATCTTAACCTTAGAGATTAGCTCTAGTTCTACTGACTCCCCCTTTATCCTTGTTAACATTTTCTTCATTGATCACTTATTTGATATTTGTAACCCCTTAACCCTCTATGTCTTTGTACTATTGAAGGAATAAGCTATATATCCATCCCAGATGATTAGACCTAACAAGATTAAGCTCAACTATTCATTATTCTATGAGAATGTACCCTTACAGATTCTTGACCCAAGATATAACAAACCCGTATAAGATCAGTTTTGATTGTGAAAGTTCTCTAGAGTTGTCATGGGGAAAAGGAGGCAAACTAGAAGATAGAGAAGGGAATTGCAAGATGCATCCCGAGCTCTTCATCATAGGTGAGTGAGATTTTGGGATACTCTACCTTTTAAGGGGGTAGTACCTGGTAGTGTAGTATCAACTCCCATAAAATTACCACTAAGATTGTCTTTCCATACATTTTTCTTCTCTTCTTCCCCAACATTAACTTGTTGACTTTAGGGAAAAAGTCTCTTTTAAGGGAGAAGTGATGTAAAATCCCAAATTTTATGTAACCTTAATCCCGATTAATTAATATTTTAACCTAATCATTATCCCAAGTAATTGATATTTGTATCTTACCATAATTCCTTAACCCTAAATCTAAACCTAATTTTAACCCTAAATTTGGGCAATTAATATTTTAACATAACCCTAACCCCAAATGATTGATAAATTAATTTATTCCTAATTCCTTAATCTTAAATTGAATCTTAAACCTAAATTCCTTTTCTTTTTCTTTTATCTTTCTTATTTTTTTCCCTTTTCTTTCTCCCTTTCTTTCTTTTCTTTTCTTTTCTTTTCTTTTCTTTTCTTTTCTTTTCCTTCTCCCTTGTCTTGATAGGTTTTCTCTTCCTTCCTCTTTAATCAATGCCTCCTTCTCATGAATGGCTTTATATTCCTGGTACTTTTCCCCCTACACTAGCAACCTAGCCCACAACCACCATGCAACACACCCTGTCCCTTTTCTTCCCTAGTTTGTGTCATATAGGAAATGCCTAGGGCATTCCTCATCCTTACACCATTAAACCATTTGCATTTTCACATGAATACCTATTTCCCTATAAGTACCCCTTATCTTCACTCCTTACCTCACTTGGCACTTAGCGTAACCTCCCCCAAACTCCCTCTTCCTTCCCTAAACTCCTCTATACTCTACATTGTTTGCCATTCTTCTTCTAGTATAGCTCTACATAGTTTATATAATCTCACACAAATCCACCCTTACAAGTTTTAATAACCCATGAATCTCACACCTATATTTGTCACATCTCCATGTAACCACAACCATTTCCACATTATAGCCTCACACAACAACCATCACCTCACCCAACCTACCCTAGTCACCCCAACTACCTATGCTACACCACCCCTAGCAGTGTCAATTTTCCACCCCTAGCAGTGTCACTTCTCCACCCCAACACCACCATATCTATGTGAATCCTTGACGTTTCAACCTCCTAGGTGCATCACACTTTGATGCTACTCACCCCTACGTTGCACCAAATTCAAATGCATCTAGTTTAAGCCTCGCCACAATTCTCTCGTGCCTTAGTTTTCTTTAAGTTTGCTCCATTTTCCACGCTCCTTTACCTTATATTTTTTTTCTTAAGTTCTAATGATGTATTATTATTGAATCATAAGCATTATTCCAGTTGTATTAAAGAGTATTCTTAGGGTTATATTTGCATAGAGATTGAAGATCTTTTTTCTATGAATAAATACGTCATAAAATTATTTATGATTATATAGGTTTGATACCGCATCATCATTTTTTTTATTAACATGACATTATCATCATAAGATTTCATTAAATGAAAACTATAGAGGTATTATCATAAGATCAGAGAGTGGTAAATGAATGTTGTTAAATTGCTTCATGACGATATATATTAAATTTTTAGAATCGATAATATTAGACTCATAGGTTTTTGTTAGAATATGGGCATATCAATTGTCTTTAGGGTATTTCGAGTTAATACAAGTAAAATATGGAATATTTGTCACTTTAATATGTTAATGGGTTCAAATTATGCCAAATGTATTATTTTTGATACTTGAAGTAATTATCAATGGCCTAAGTCCAATAAAATGAGAAAATATCTTGAAATGAGAATAATAACTCTAAAGGTAGGGTCATCATTATATGTTAAAATGTTAAATTTCAACCTTGATTTCTGTATATGATGTTCATATTGATATTTTAGGAATGTGTAATAAATTTGGTGGTTATATGAGTCTTATGGGAAAATTTATGTCTTACGTGTAAAGTTAGCATTTTATAAGGAATTAGGAATACTAACCTTAAAGGCAGGCTATTATCGCATGGTAAGACCTTGGAGTTACAACTTTAATTTTTTATATCTTTTCAATAATAATATTTTAGTTATGTTTATTAAAGTTGGTGGTAAAATGAGTATTATGGAATAAGTTATATTTATCTTATGAAATTAGGGTTTCCTAAGGAAAATATGGAATCTTTTCTTAGATAATGTCTTGATATTCATGTTTGTATGTTTTTAATAATTATATTAAGTTTTATTATGTGCCTTGGATATCTGTGTTTTGGAATGATGATATTGAGATATATAACCATGAATAAGATATTAATTACTCAAGGTGAAAGAACACGTGAGTTAGGATTGAGGTGTTGAGCCTATTCCACTAGCTTAATAATAGTGGCTAGGTACATTCTACTTTAGGAGGTGCTTTAGACTACTCTTCTGGTTTAATGATTGGCAAGGAGTGTGTTGCCATGTGAGGTTTTAAGTATGTTCCACCAGCTTGATAATAGAAGCTAGGTGTGATCTACCCTAGGAGGTGTTTCAATTTGTTCCACTAGATTAAGAATAGTTGGGTCATGCAATCAACATAGATAAGAAATTTATTGTGGCTATGCCTAATAATGGAACTCTGGTTTAGTTATCCTCTTGTATCATATCATATTTAATCATTATAAATGCTTATCCTTCTATATGACCTTATTTATTTTGTGTAACCTGACAACAACTATATTATTTCCTTACTTAGTACATAACATGTTGATCATCCTTCTCTTGGGTGCTCCTTGTTTCCATGATTAGACATCTTAGATGATTTTTGGTTGGAAGATGAAGACCTATTGGATGAATTTTTTGCTTATAATGCTTCACTTGGGGAGGACTGACCATGTTATCTTTGGAGCTTGGTACGTAGAGTCATGTTATCTAGTTTATAGCTTTAGTCTGGATACTTTTTGAGACTCTTAGTTATAATGTAACCCTTTTGATGTATTTAGGATATTATACTCAGAGTTGACCTCCAAACTCTTATTTACTTTTAAGAATCTCTTTCATTCTTTTTTTTTTAATTATGTTTTATGTTTTTAACTAGTTTGTCTTGTATTCGATGTAAGGATGGTATGATATGCTAGAATTATATCAAGTATGGTTGCAACACCCATATATATTGTTATTATGATTATGGTAAAAAAAATCAAGAGTAAATTTTAGGGTATTGCAATTAACTGTTTGGCATCGACACATAAGGTGATTGTGCGTGCCTTTAGAAGCTATGAGATAACCATCAATTCATCATCAATTATGGTCATCATCTCTTCATCTAGCTTTTGCTTCCCCTTTGAACCTTTCTTCAACTCCATATAATCCTTCTTCTAGTGATCAAGATTCCCATAATGGAAGTAGGGTGTGTCATTCTTTGAGTTCCTCGGTCTAATCTTATACCTTTCCTGGTGCATCTTACCCTTATATCTCCCTCATCCCACCACAAGTACCTTAGGTTTTAATAATGAGACCATGTTTTCTCCTGTTCTCATCTCTTTTCTAAGAAGTGATGTTTTTTTCAATTCCATTATGAGCTTTCCGCCTAGGGTGGAATTGTTGAGAGAGACACAAAGATTCTCCCTTGCTATCTAGTAGAGAAGTTAGGATCAACAGGGCTTGAACTTCATCCTTGAACACTATTTCAACGTTCTTCAACTGATGAGTATGTTTTGGATCTTATTAAGATGTGGTTTATTGGGTTCCCCCATCTTCATATCTCAAGTTTTACAACTTCCTTCTAATTTGCACCTTTTTCCCTATAGTCCTGTTCTCATAAAAGGAATATAGTTTGAAGCACACTCCACATGTTGTGGTTTCTTCATCAACATGATGAATAATGTTATCATCCACCCATTGATAGATATAACCATATACTCTTCTATTGAGCTTCTTCCACTCCCCTTCTCTTTCTTTCATGCTCTCAAGTATGACTCCTTCATTATTGATCGGACCTACCAAGTCTTTTATGCAGAGTAAATCTTCCATCTTGCTCTTTTACATCCTAAAATTCATGTTGTTTAACACTAACATGACTAGTTTACTAGCTTCTATGATTCTAAACCAAGCTCTAGTACCAGATTTTGGAAAAATACAATAGATAATTCCCTCGGTTAGGTGGACAATAAACCCATAAACAAACTTGTCTACATTTATGAGGAGTATGAAAAATAGTTGATTAGAAGTACTGAGAAATGAATATTTATGGGAGAAAGAAATAAGAGATGTTTATTGAGTATATTAGTGTGTGTGTGTGTGTATGTGTATGTTGTCTATGTTAAAATGGTTAGAATAGGGTCATATAATAATCTACCTCATCCTTAGATAGAACACTCTTTCATCATTGGTTTTTTGACTTATACAAATGTGCACATTACAACCTAATAATTAACCCTATGATTTCACCCTTTTTAACTTATAGGTTTTTATACTGATGAGTCCTAAAGCTTGTATACTAAGTGATTTCCTAACCACTCTTTAAAACTAGTTGTTGGTCACTGATGCTCATCAAACAGGCTCTTGTTTGTCACCGTTGGCATTTACACTTTGCTCATGTTCTTTGCTATCGTCCTTGGTTGATGCTTTTAGTAATCAACCCTTTGTGCACAATCCATTAGCTGATGACCTTTATTCGTTTCTTTTGGTTGATTGCCCATGGCTACTACCTTTAGCAATTGTTTGTGGATGATGACTCCTGGCTAATGCTCCCTAGCTTATTGCCACTGACTGACTGCCTCTGGCCAACCAACAATATATGTTCCTTATGCTAATCCATGATGTGTAGAGATTTCTCTAATCTTAGCTTTAAAGGTTTTTTTTTTTTAATTTGTCCCAAGCAATTCACTAACATGGTTGGTATTTTCTTAAATTTGTCACTATATATATATTATGTTAGTCACAAAAATTTGAATTCATCTAATCTTAGATCCATAAGTTATGTTAATTCATACCAACTTTCATCGGCATGATGCATAGTTACAAGTAATGCGTACTATAAAGTGTAATATATATAAAGTTTAGTTATAGTTATTTACTTAGGAGTGTAAAAATTTGAAATAATACAGTGATCAAAATAATGATTGACTTATTTAAATGTGTGATATAGGGATTTATATTTATATAGGTCAATGGCTAAAATTTTGATAAAAATCAACCAAATTAAACCAAGGCACCATCAAAACTCTAACCTCGAACCCTAAACCCTATTCCTTAAAACCCAAACATTAAACCATAAACCCTAAAATATTAACCTTAATCCTAGACCCGAATGTAATTATCCACTCTTCCACATCCTAATTACCTTACATTGTTAGGCTCCTAATACATTTTAGAAAAATTCTATTATTGAGTTCCATTCCATTCGTAAAATTCAAAACCTTATGTTGTTTATTTTATTCATTTGTAGAAAATGCATTTTACAACATTCTTCCAATCTTGTCATTTCCCCTCATTTCAATTCATTCAAAACTTTTATATTAATCCTATAACACTTTGGATCTCATTCGTCATTTTCTTACTAGTGATTGGCCTATTTCTTTCAAATCGTTAAAATACGGAAAAATTTGTTCATACGATTTGATGATTATAGTTATTTTAATAATTTTATGATCAGTTGGGTATCAAATTAATTTTGAGACAAAATATTTTTTATATATTTAGGTTTCTCAAATTATTTTGTACTTTTCAATAATTTTTCTTTATTTTTAGAGCCCATTTGCTTTTTCCCCAATAAAAATCCTATTTAGTAGATTTTATACCATTTAAATTTCCAAAAACTATTAAACATTTTTCTTAGTGATGAATAGTTATTTTTATATTTTGTCTAAGCTTTTATTTCAAGCTTTTTATTTATATAAATAATATGTGGGATTTATTTATATTATTTTTACTTATGTGCATAAATTATAATAATCTCATATATTAAATATATTTCAAGCTTTAAACGACATTTATAGGAAGTTTAATAATCTCTATTATTTTGATCGGACTCAAATTTTGGTAATTTAAATTGCTCTGCAAAGATAAATTAAATATCTATAATTTTTATTTGTAAGTATTTTCACTAAATCTAAACTCAGAAACATTTATATTAAAGTTATAGTTGAATAAAATTTAAAGGTAAAGCTCACTAGCTAATATCTCAGGAATTAATTTATTATTACTAAATTATTTGTTTGTTGAATCCTCGAAGGCTGCAAAAAGGGAACATCAATGTGTGAAAGTAAGTACGAGTATAAAAAGAGAAAGAAAATATTAAAAAAAAAAAGATAAAAAGAAAGAATAGATTAAAAGAAGAAAATGAAAATATATGGCAGCAACTTATTGGGTCACGATTCACAGGTGAGAAACACAAGAATAGAATAATCTACCACATAAAAAATACAGTGGAAATAAAAAAAATTTACTTATTGACTAAATATTCTAATCCTCTTTAGCCTACAAAAAAACAAAAACACAAAAACCCAAATCAGCCCATGTCCCATGTGATTGTTATGTATGCATATCACGCTTAAAAATAGAAGGAAGAATGGAGTCATCCATCATAGCTGAAAATGAAACAAAGAAAACAAAACACAACTCCTGATGGAAGAGCCAAAGACTAGTGCTGCGAACCAAAAAGGCAACGGAAAAATCGAACGCTTCCTGAGCATGTAAAGCATTATATTTCAACTAATTTTTGATACAAATTTTTTTAATTTTATATTCAAATCATATTAGGTTTAATATTTTATATACAATTTAGACTCTTTATTTAATTTAATTATGTTAATTTCAATTATTGTTATGTTATAATTTTCTTTTATAAGAGATACTGGGAAGTCCTATTATTATATTATTTAATTAACTGATTAATTGGTTCATAAATTATCTAATATATTTTATACTATTTTTTAAAATTATATCTAGTTAAAAGAATGATTATATTTAATTAGTATTTAACAAGCTGAGTTAAAAATGTATCTAATTTTTCACTTAAGGTTAAATAACATAAATAGAAATTAAATAAATAATGAGAACAATTGTATGATTTCTAAAATAATAGGAAAGGATTGTTAATTTTTTAATAGAACCTAAAATGTAGCATTTTATTTAATTCATTTGACTAAAGATAGCAAAACTAATATTTTATGGTGGAATTGCATTAGTTAAATATTTCCGTTAACACATAGTGAGTAATTAAAAAAGTCAAGTAATTGGTTAATTAATTTTAATAATTAAATAAAGGTGGATCCAGATTCCTTAGTAACTTTTATTAATTAATTTAAAATTTATTAGATTTTATTTATCTATTTAGATATTTTTATTGAAAATTATTAGTTTAGATTAATAAATATTTATTTTATTTTATTTTGGTAGCCTAGGTCTAATTTATTATTAGCCTTCGAATTATTATTTAGTATCTATGGAATTAATAATCTGATATTCATTAGTATCTTCTATTACTTATGATTAATATATTTGTTGATAGTTATATTTGATTGACATCCCCTAGCTACTAGTACCATCCAACTAGACATTCTAACTAGCTACAATCATATTTCTGAATGTAGTTGCCTTCATTCAACTAAAGGTGCAGTTAAAAGTATACAAACATTACCTCCTTTGTCATGACCTTCTTACACTCAACCACTTAACCATTCCATAACTGCACCTAGTTAATTAAGTGAGTTGGAGGTCAATCTCACGTCTCTCCCCTCCATCCATATGCTGATTCAAACCCATCATACCTCATTTGTTTCATTCATTATATAACTCACATGAAATCCTCTAATTATTTCTTTCATTTTGGTTTTTCTATGTTGATTCGCCTGGCATGTTTTGAGCCACTCTTTAATTTTATACATAAAAAAAAATATTTATGGCTTTTAAACTACCAACATGGTAATTTTTTTAAAATACCATTGAAGAGGACTTATAACGACATCATAAACAATATATTGGCATTATTTAGTGGCATTTAACATCAAATTTTTAATAAAGAGCCTAAAAAGAAACAATATTTAAAAATGATACTATTAACACCATTGAAGGATTTCACAACACTCGATATAAAGACAAATGAAATTTGGATTCAATTTTTTAACTATCATAAAAAGGATTTTTTGTACTAATGTTTGTGGGAAATGATACTTAACATTCTAATGATATTTATTCCCCCTCCAAGAGCCATTCACCCTATAATTCCCCCTCCACATAGGCTCAAAAAGGATTTGGTAGTAGAAGAGGACCCTTGTATAATTGTAGCCAACCCTCGCATGCACTCACATAAGAATGGCATGGCCATAGGTACCAAGTGGCCCATTCATAGTGTCGTAATGAGACAAGGATGAGACCCTGATACTCATCCAGCGGTAAATAAGTCGCTAACGAGTCTCAAGAATAGAGTTATGAAGGAAGATATGAGCCCCACAAGTGTCAGCATAGATGAGTCTCTGAGGAAATACATACTAAATAGAGGGGTTTTAGGCTTGAGAAATGTGAAATAAACATAAGGCCGAAACTAGTTGATACACAAGTTCTAAAAAAGGAGATTCTAAGGATAAGAATTATAACCCTAGGAATAGGTTCAACCGAGATCAAAACCTAGAGAAGGGAAAAGGAATAAGCATTTATGTAATCAAGGCTCCAATAGAGAATGGGACAAAAATGTATAGGATTTGGTTTATAAGCGAGTTGCTAAGGTCCCAGAAGACCTAGAAAATGAGAAAGATGGCTTTGGCCTAACTAGTGACACCCTCTTTACGAGTGATATAGTCCACATCTGTAACACCCCCAAAATTTATAATTATAAATTTTCATTTGTTAAGGAAAATCATACACCAAATAGAGGGGTGCTACTGTCGTGATTAATATAAGTCTGGCCCCCGGCCAGCCACATACTAACCACAAGGTTAAAAGATAATAAGGAACAGTAATAAGAGATGATCAAAAAACATGACGAGTTCAACATTAAATACAGAAAATACTATAGTGCACAAAAATTAAAGTTAATACATTAGTGAAATGTAATACAAGATAATGTCCCACTACAAGGGAATAAAAACAATAGAAACACAAAAAGGTAAGTAATCTAGAGAACACCCTCTCTAGCCCTGACCCCAGGACATTAGAACTTCACTCTGCCCCGACCAGCTCACCGTAAGCATCAAAGTCCTCTAAGGCCTCATCACCTACCTGCATAGACTTAGGAGGGGTCACTACTTGTGAGAATGAGCAACACCTATGATAGGGGTGATTAGTATGCTACATAGTGAGTAAGGTAAAAATATAGCTAAGATAGGGCACAACAACATAAAATACAAATTTTATGCAAGTAGTAGGTTTTATTAGATTAATCACCACTATCAGAGTTTAAGCCATTACTACTATCTTTACACATCTCTCAAATTATATCCATGTAAGTACGGAGACCCCACTATTATGGCTGGTAGAACAGAAATAACTACTCCATAGTATAATGCGCCTGATCACTATTATAACCAATGGAACGGTAAACATAAATATTTCTAGGGAAAAACGTTCCTTACCACTAATTATAATCAGTGGAATTGTAAACATCCTAAGTTTGGTCCTAACCCACATGATGTTCCACTATAAGTAATTAGTGTCTATTTTTATAAATTATTATCATCTAAAGGTTTAACTTGTTGAGCTTGGAACCTCCACTATTATAACTGATGGAACATGAATACTACTATAGGGAAAACGCATCTAACCACTATTATAACCGATACAACAATAACATATACATATCTAGGGCAAGACGCTCTAGGCCACTATTATAAGTGGTAGAACAGTAACATCCTAAGTCTTGGCCCGACTCAATAATCTTTCACTTTAAGTGACTAGTATTTTATTCATGTCTTATTCAACAAGTAACCCCCATATAGACATGCATACCCCAATGGGTACTCCCAACTCATTACCACTCTACCAACCTGAACTCCCTAAAATACCCTATCCCTTAACCTGAGACCTCTACATCCTCTAAGACTCCAGGACCCATTGCACTTTCCACCATCCTTATAATGAACTTAGAAATCTCATATACATAGGTCAAGGCCCACGTTCCCATTTCTCCACCTATACTCACCATCCCCCACTAGGGTTTCCCTTGAAACCCTAATCTGGCCTATGTGACCCTAGCCTCTCCTCTTCTTACTTAACCCACATTCTCCCTTAATTCCAAGACCATCACCATACTTAGTCCAACTCCAAACCTCACAGCCCAACTCGTCATTTTCCACATGTGATAATGATACCCTAGTTGGTTACCCTTAAATACTCCAATATTCCCCTTTTCCTTCCACATCATCTTCTTGTACACAACTCTACCCTCCATTTAACTTGAATCACACCCCTTATGTTGCACACCCCTCATCATCATATTGATGTCCAACTAGCCTCCTTAAGCTTTCCCCACAATACCCCTATCCTTAAGGGTTTTCCCTCGAAAACCCTAGTTCATGCTCCTATGCACCTTTCCATCAACCTATGTACTAAATCTTTTCCAAGTACACCAATCACCTAAAACACTCTTTCCTCCCCATGATTAACCCTCAACCAAGATTTCCCCACATAAATCTTTCCCCTATACAAAGCACACCCCCCATGTAGAGCTCACACTTCCCAAACAAGATTTTACCCTAACCTCTCATTTTATTATTTTCTCCTTTTATTTTCTCTACCATATTTCATGAGACACTTAGGAAATTCTCCACATATCACCTTACTCACTCCATCCTTTTTATTTTCTTTAATATCTCATAACCACTCAAACTCACCTAAGTCATCTAGGAATACATACCATAATATCTCAACTATACATAAGAACATGTCCATACATAGTAAGTCATAATCACATATACAACACATAATGAAGATCATGCTCACCATAACTTAACTCCTTGTAAACCAAGCTACACACACATACTTAGTTCACATTCACATATATTTACACATAACATACTAATACACCCATACACACAAGATTCATAATTTAACTCAAGGTCTTAGATATATCCTTACCTAATTGGGCTCTAGACTTAAAGCAAGAACCCTATGCCTCCTCACAGCAAGATGTTTGTTCACAACCTATAAAGAGAGTATTAACTAGGCCATTTCATCTTCTTCCTAATTATTTTTCCTTTTTCCTTATTTTTTAACCAAATAATAATAATAATAATAATAATAAGTTATTAAATAAAATACACTAAATAAGTAAGAGGGAGAAGGGTATAACTAGAAAGAGCAGTTGGTGAGGGGGTAGCGGTGATAGTGGTGGTAAGCGGGGTTTTTAGGGTTGGAAAAAGAGAAGGGAGTTAGGGTTTCTTAGTCGTGGGGCTCCTTTGTTCAGGTGGCCTATGGTGGTGGTGGTGGCCTCACAGTGGCAGTGAGGTGGTGATAGCGGTAGTGGCTGAGAGGGAGATAAAAGGAAAGGGGAGGAAGGAGAGGGGAGAAAGAGAGAAGTGGGGTTATGGGTAAGGCAGAGGGTTTTTTGGCAAGGAGGGTGGTGTTTACAATAGTGGTGGCAACGTAGGGCAGCACTAACAGTAAAGGAAGGTGCAAAAGAGCTACCCACTTTATAGAGGTGGGGAGAGAAGAGGAAGGGGAGTGGCGCATTGGGTGCAGGGTGATGAGGGAAGAGGAAAGGATGGAGTGGTGATAGAGGAAGCAACATCTGTTTGGGCAGTGTGAGTAAGGGGGAAGGGGAGAATTAGCAAAAAAAGAGAGGCGAAAGAAGGGAGTGGGGAGGGATATTTATAGGTATAGGGGATGGGGGAAGTGGATAAGAAGGGGAAGAAGATAAGGGGAAGGGGTTTGGTGGCTGTCGACCGGTGTGTAGCTACACAATAAGGGGGACAAGGGGTAGGTTTCACAACGGTTAGGGAGGGTAGGTGATGGGGTGAGGGGCTCATAGGGGAGGGAACCATGCAGGTATTTGCTTGCTACATGCATTGGAAGGCCAAAAGAGGAAAGGAGGAGGAAGAGAGAGGTAGGGAGGGCAGTAATGTGTAGGGTGGCGCAGGTCGGGAAAGAAGAAGGCAGGGGCAGAAGGGGAACGAAAGGAAAAAGAGAGGGAGAAAAAAGGAAAATAGGGGAGTTAGGCATGCAATTGGGCCAATCGTCGAGGGAAGGAAAGAAAGGGGATATTGGGCTAGGGAAGGGAGAAAAGAAGGAAGAGAGAGGGAGGGGTGCGCTGGGCTATTCCGGGGCGTTGCCTAACCAGCAGAAGGAGGGGGAAAATGAAGAAAAAAGGAAAAGGAAGAAAAGAAGAAAGAAAAGAAAGAAAAAGGAGGGAAGGAAAGGAGAAAAGAAAAAAGAAAAATGGGGTGGTGAGGTGTTTTAGAGTTTTTTGGAGTTTTAGGGATAATAACGATTAATAATAATAATAATGATAAAATAATTTTTATTAATTTAGAAATTATTATGATTTATTTATAATTTATCTTAGGTTAGTTAGGAAATTTAGACCCCACAAAGTATGTCCCTGCATCATTTTTCTTCCTTCATTGCCATTATTATTATTATTATTATTATTATTATTATTATTATTATTATTATTATTATTTTAAAATGGTACATATAATTAAATCTTATTCAATAATTTCTTATTTTATTCTTAAATCCTAAAATAAGTTTTGGGGTATTACAACACCCCACTACAACATCAATTGAGATTACTTTATTTTGAGACATACAACATATCATCAAACCCTAAGGGTCACCTCAACACTCTCAAAAGCATGATGATCCTATTGTGAACTTTAGATGCAACGTTTATTGAGAATTTCCTACAACCTCAAACAGAACAACATTGCAGTGGTGTACAAAGTTTAAGGCAAAGTCAATTGAATCGTTTCAGGCACTAGTAGAGAGATTGTGGCTAAGGTTGAGACCTATTGAAGAAGAAATAAATTTTCATATTGCCTAATGGGCGTCTCTCAAAGTCCCATAGAGACATTACAAAACTTCTTTCAAGAAAAACAGTCAACAACCTTGAAATTGGTATAGAATTCTCTTATTTCCCATGGATAATGAATAGAAAATAGAATAGGATAGGTCGGTCAAATTGGGTATTAGAAGGTCCAATGGTAACAAGCGATATTAAAATCTACATACCGACTGACCAAAAAAGCCCAAAAAAAAACAATAGTTGAACCAATTTTATTTATTACATCCCAAAATGTTGTCATTTAAGTTATGTTCTATTTTATAGTTTTGTATTATATGAGATTAGATTTACTTTTTAGCCTTGGACTCGACATTGATTAGGCATAGATAATACTTTCTCTATGTTGGATGATGTGATAAAATCCTGTGATTTCATATATATTATTTTTTGCTTCCATAGATCCTTTTTAAAAAAAATTGTTTAAGATCATCAAAATGGGGATGTTAAAATTTCTCTCCAATTTTTCTTTTAGCTTAAATCCTGAATACTTGAAGTGTAGGGAGTGAAGGTTTAATGAAAAGGTGGAGTGGAATGTGGTTAACTTGACATTCCTCCCAAGTCAAGGGTTATTTTCCTTCTATTATCCATTTCCTTTTCTTATATTTTTCTCTTCCTAAACTTATTTATCTTATTCTTTTGAAGGTTATCAAATCCTCATAGGAGAAGGAAGGGGTGATAAAGAGCACATTTGTACTAGAAGGTTGCTAATTAGGTAATATAATTACTTCCTTGGATAAGTTTTTGCATGCTATGTGATATGTCTATTTGGTTTACCATGATAATATGTTACTCCCTAATAATGCTTGATCTTGAGCCTTGAGATTTTGTATTCATCTATAATATATTATTTGTATAATATATGAAAATTTCCATGTTAATATCTGCTAGGTTTATTTATATAAAAATTTATATTGCTTATATGTTGGTTAATTCTTTCCTAAGCATATTTGTATGCTTATTATCAAGTGGTTCAGTTTTTTTTTATAAATATCATAAATTTTATATGAAAATGGACATGTTTTCCTTTTTAGTAGCTCTGTCTTTGGTATTTTGAAGTAAGTTCAGTTGCTTTTTTTTTTTAAGTATGCCATCATATGTGAATTAGTTATAAGTTTATGTGTGAATTTAGTTTGAATCGAAGCAAACTAATTTTTTGAAATTTTCTTTCAAGTAGTTTTTTGTAAAAATTGGGTTGATTTTTGTATTCATTAAATCTTTTGCTTAAAGTTTGATATATAACATGTTGGGGTTTGGAATTGTTTGCTATTAGTTATGATTTTTATAGGTTTGGACGTATGTTGGTGACTTTACATCAATTCTATAAATTTGGATTATATGAGTATTGTTTGAGGTAAAAATGATTATATGAGTGTTGTTTGGGGTAAAAATGAGTTACGTGTAATAAATTTATCATTTGGAATAATTATAATTAATATAAGTTAGGATTTGTTTAGCTAAAATATCATTAAATGACCATAGAAACCCTAGGGTTATAATTATCATTTTATAGGGTTAATTTTGAGATTTATTTCTATTTTTTTAATTAATTATTTTTCAAATAAAGTGTTTGAGTGTTGTCTTAGGTTTGATTAGTTCAAGAGCTTAACTAGTAATTTTATTACACATTTGAGGATTAGAAGTATCTATAAGGCATTTAATCTATTTGCATGTATTACAACTTCTTTAGTCCTTGTTTAGTTTTAAAATAACTTTAATAATAAATTTAGGCATAATCCTAAGTTGGTTGCTTAATTAGTTATTCGGTTTGGTTCTTTTTAATAAATGGAATTAGGGTTTATTAATGCCTCTAATTATTGTTTTATATGTATGCCACTTATCACTCAATACCTAAGCATATTTGGGATACCTCACCTACCACACCTTGAATGTCTTCACTGCGAGGGCTTAAAAGTTGGGATACCACACATGCCTAAGCAATGGACAATACAAAGTGCCATGGAGCTTGTACTGGGATACTTTATCCACCCAAACTAGACATCGATACTATGCCAGCCTACCATAGTATAATCCTATACCTCAAAGATATGCACATACCTCCTACTTACCACAACCCAATAGAGAAGGAAATAGGTATTGAGTGAAAAATATAACCAAAGGCGACCTGCCCACTAACTCTCGGCAATGACCCCAAGAGTCAAATAAAAAGCTCAAACAAAGTCTTAAACTATTAATTTATCTATAAGTGATATCATAAATCATAACAAAGTCCACATATAAACAAATTGGGAATTTCCAAGTGATAACACCAAACACAATTAAAACCCTCTATTTAACCAAATTGGGTGTTTCCAAGTGATAACACCAAGCACATCATAGGGAATTAAAGGCACCATTTGGGTGTTTAGAGATGACACCAAACTCATTCACAAAGCATAAAAGCCACCAATTGGGTGTTTAGAGATGACACCACACTTAACTAAAATCAAGTCTTAAATATCATCATGGTAATTCTAATTAAATTAGGTTAATCATAATTAAATTTTTGTAAATACATGGAAGTATCAGCACAGTATGCCCAAGAGAAACACTACAAATCATAACAAACCAGGCAGCTTCCAGCCAGACTAGTTAGCTGGTCTAGTCATACCAAACTTGGACAAAAACAACACCAGAGAACCAATTGATTGGTTCATGAGAATCAATCGACTAGTTTGGTCCAACAAGTCGATGGGTCTAAGTAGAGACCAATCCCTTTTGGCTTGTAGAGAAACAAATCGATTGGTTTGATCAACCGATCAACTGGTCATAGTAACCAGTCGACTGATTTGGTCCAAACTATTGATGGTCTAAGCAGAGACCAACCAATTTTGTCTACAAGGACACCAATCAATGGGTTTGACCAACTGATCAATTATTCATCAAAAACACTCAACTGGTTCATCAAACCAATTGATTGATCTCGTGACCAATCAATCTAAAACTCCAAACCATTCAATTGCTCGCAAAAATAGTCGAGGGGTTCAAGTAACTGATCTACTAGTTTGGGTAAAACACTACCTTGACTTGTGAAACTCACACCAAAATTTACCATACTTTACCATATTGATCCTATTATGCTTCTATATCATGACACACATAAGAATACATGTTGAATAGATAGAATCACATGGATACATGTCATTACACATACTTAAACAAATCATACTCAAATGACCAATTTTATGCTTAAAAATCAAAGAGTTCCGACAACACTATCTTAGGAAGGATTATACCACATTATCATACAATGGAACACAATTACATCTTACTCCTCTAAACACCAAACACATGGAACCCCAATATACCACAAAAAACATAATTATGTTAAAGATAATAATGCCTTATCTTAAAGCAATTCTTCTAGCATAAAATTCCTACTGGATGGCTTAGCTAGAAACACTTTGATTCCTAAGAGAATCAAATTAAAAACCATTAAAAATGTTATGAAAAACTTTATTAAAAGCTAAGAAAAATTAGAAAGAGAAGAAAGACATAAAACACCACCTCTGTTTGTCTCAAAAATAAGGTGTTAAGGAAAGAGCTGAAATCTTCAACCTTTCTCAACTTTAATTCTCCCTTGTTTAAGAAAAGAAAGAGAGAACTAAAACCAAGATTAGAAGAAGAAAAAGAAAAATATTTCTTGCACAATCAAAGGAGAAAATTAGAGAGAGCCTCTTTTCTCCTCAATAGAGGAAAGGAAGGGGAAAATGGAAGGGGTGCTCAACACTTAGGGAAAATTCCACAAGGAGAAGGGAGAAGAGAGCAAAAACACAAGCGATGAATGATAATGGATTAGAAATGAGGAGCATATAGGCAAGGCTAGTAGACATTCTCAGGAGAAAAGAGGATGAGACTAGGTGAGATTGAGTGTGGGCAAGCTAAGAAGTGAGGGATGATTTAATTGGGTAGTGGACGGTTGAGCGCAGTTAGAAATGAGCATAGTAGTGGGTTGGCAAGTTAAGAGATGGTGCTCAAAGTCAAACTTTCAGCCCTAGCTACTAGAAGAGAAAGGGAGAAGAGAAAAGGTGAAGCTTGCCTCAAAAGTACCTTTTATAAAAAAAATTGGCTAATTAAAATTATATAATGATATAAATAATGTGAAAATAATATTAGAGTACTAGAACATGCTTATTAGCATAATTGGACTCTAATTAAAAGTTTTCATAATTATTAGAGAGAAATTCGAATCAAAATTAGGAATGGATATGAAATTATAGGACAAACAGTCAATGGGTTTCGGCAAACCAATTGACTAGTTTATTGAGAACCAGAATGTAAATTCCCCAGCACACTAGTTAGCTGGTTATGTAAACTAGTCGATCGATACGCTTAAATTCACATTTTTATTAATTTCAAGTCTATTTCAAAACCAAAACTCATTTATTTTATATCAACATAATTCTAAATAAATTTTGAAGGATTTTGGGATGGGATATTACATTTAGCCCTTGAATAAACCATTCATATTTAATGGGTAATATCATATGAACTAGGAATGAGAAAGTTTTCAATGTTAGTGGCATGGTTCTGCCAAAACTAGAGTATCCTAAATCAACTCTACATAAGTCTTGAATCATCGATCAGTAAAGGCATGCGTTCTTAAGGATTAGGTGTTAAAATAGTTTCTCCCATGAGTATTCTACCCTATATGTTTCATTGCTTCCATCATGCAGGAGAAAAGATGGGAAAATAGAGATTTTGTTCTCAAAGTAAATTAAATAATTGATATCGTGTGATCACTAAGTAAAGACTGATGTAACCTTATCTTTAAGTTTTGTCTTATTTTGAGGATTATTACCTCATGTTCTTATTAATATATGGGATCACATATGTTTCTATTATCATCATGATTGCATGTGTATACCATACCTTATGTGTAGCATGACTCATCTTTTAGTATTTATATTATTTGGTATGTTTCATACATACTACCTTGTTATGATCACTATTCATTCACACAAGCAAATGACCCTCTTATTGATTTATATGTGTATGATTATTGCTTGGTTGTCTTTGATGTATTACTCGCAAAGGAGTGATGTTATGTATTATGAATTAGGTATAGATTAATAGTTATCCAGTCAAAGCTTTTCCTAGATACTTTATTTTAAGACTCTTAGATGCATGTATCCCTTTATTGTATTTTGAGTAGTTTATATTTGAATTTTATCTTTGAAACTCTTATGTTTAATATTTATATTATACCTCTTATTATTTCTTTCTCATATTCTAGATTGAGAGGGTTGAGGTCACATGACCATCATGTCATAATGTAGTGTTTGCTATTAGTTAGTGTGTATTTTTTCTTGAACAAGCAAAATAAGCAATACCCTTATCAAGTAGAGTAACTTCTTTAGTTAAATATGTGTAAGGAAACTTTACATCGTTGATTTGGATTATGAAGAAGAGAATACTATTCTTATCATATGTGAGATGGAACACATATTCCCTCCATCCGATTTTATTGTCATGATTCATTTACTAATCCACTTACATGAAGAAGTAAGACTCGGTGAACTACTTCATGAGAGATAGGTGATCTGATTGAGAGTATGTTGAAGGACTTGATGGATTATATTTGAAGTCATGCTTGACAAGAAGTTTCTTTTGTTGAAGATTTCATAGACAATGAAGCATTGAGTTTCTATTCTATCTGCTTGAAAGGTTGAGATAGAAATGAAGATGTGGTTGTAGAGATGTGTTAGCTGTTTGTTTTTCTATCATGGGCTCACTCTATTGATAAGAAGGCACATATGAGTATGATAGATAAAGTTAATGAAGAAGCTATGTGGTATGTTTTGAACAACTATCTGGAAATACAGACATACTTGGAGTAAGTGTAATATAATATTCTCTATTTATCACAGTATTATATATAATTAACTACTGAAAACTGATTTGGAAAAATATTATTTTTATAGTGAACACATGGATGATATTCAATGACGTTATGGTGGTGGTAATTGGAATAAAGTTAAAAAAAAAGAATTTTCGTCTTGGTTCTATTCAAAGATAATTATTTTTAGTAATAACAATTAACACCTATAATAATTCATCATTAGGGTTTATGATATCATTAATTATTTTAAACACACAAACATTATAGATATACACGTTATGTTAAAATAAGATCAACTAAATATATTGATAAGTTGTTCTCCTTGGCATTGGTGCATTTGATATGATGTTTTCTTATTCAAGTTGTGTAATTAATGAAGTTAAATATATGCAAGTCTAATAAAATAAAGATGATGTATGATATGATTTTCATAAACACAAAGATGTATCATATAAGCTCCATTTTCTCAAATTTCAAATGCACATGAATCATATATCTTACTTGAGACAACCAATTTGATATATAAGCAAAATATTTATTAGCCCCTTCCCATTTTAACCTTTACCCGTGCATGAGTCCGTGACCCTTCCGTTCTCTCTCCTGACTACATTCTTCAACATCTATATTTCCTAGCACAAAATAAAACACAATATAATAAAAGACAATTGGATAAGAAAAGAATAAGACAAAAACCTTACTTCCTAACTTTTAGTTTTCTTCTCTCCTAGGTGATCTACCAACCAAACATGCAGTCTAAATTAGGCTTCATCCAAAATCTCCCCGGGGGGGGGTGTTCCAGAACAGTAATTACCAGAAAAGGGTAATCCAAAAGTATTGTACCAAAAAGTGGGGGCGATCCATATCATGTTAGAAGAAGAGAGGATAAAAGAGAGAGAAAATCATTTCTTCAAATTTTTTAAAAAAAGAAAAATGGGGCATTTCACCAAGATAATAATTCATAAGTGAGTTTTGGACTTGATAAAATCGTCAATTACACAATGAGAACATTCAACCTGTGTTCCACTTCTATTTTTTGTGCATGTATTATGCTGCATACATGCAGTATGGCTTGTGTGCATGCTACATTCCTTGTGACTGAAAAATTAACTCGCCTTATATTGTGATTGTCTATTCTAAATCTATATAAATAGTATAGATCTTTTCGGTATTATTATGTTTATAATTGGTTAACATTATTAAAAGTGGTTCAATCTGTTATAATTACCGCGGTATCACAATAAAAATAAAAGCTTTCATGATATATTTTAGTAAAGACAGGAAGCGGGAGAATAAATAATGATGAGAGATGTGAAAAATTACCTTTTATAACCGTTTCCGCTTATCAAGATACATATGATGTTATTTTATCTCATGTGTTATTTACACTCACATGTATACAAAAAGAATATATATATCTTATTAAAAAATCATATTTTACAATAAAAATACACAATTTTTGATTTATAAGTATACAATTTACAAAATATAAATGCACATCTTAACATATAAAAATATGCATTATACAAAATATCAATAGACATCTTATAGAATATATATAAATGCACATTACATAATATAATACACACACACACATATTACATAATATAAAACACATCTTATAGAAAATATATATAAATATGTATCTTACAGAATATAAATACACTTATCAAACACTAAAAATATATTCATCTAAATAACAAAACTCATTCTTAAAAAAAAAAGTACATGTTTTTATAATAAACTGCACATATTTTATAACCACAATACGTTTTTAAATACATAGATCTTGTAAAAACAATAATACATATTTTTATAAAATAGATTATAGATAATTTTATATGTTATGAATTCTTCTTATTAGATGTATATTTTTATAAATCAATTTAAATAATACAATATGAATACATATAAGACAAAAGAGGGGCATATCCATGGTTATACCAGGTAGTGATATAATGAGAGGAGTATTTTAACAATGAACTCTAATATTTTCTTTCATGCATAAATTGTTTTGTTTAGTTTAACAATATCCATACGAATTTATCTTCAAGAAAGGGTATAGTAGTGCCAACCGTCCTACCAGTGATTTGTCTCTACATCGATATCCTTCATCTGCAAAAGAAGTCAGTTGATGACAATCACCACCAGCAGTGAAACGACAAGCATGTGGTTCAATCTGTAGGACCAGAAAAGAGAACAGAAGGAAGACAAAATTGTGGTTTAGTGTCCTAAACAGGAGGGAAAGCGAGCAACGAAGTGAGAGTTTTTCTTTGGAGCAAAAGTAACTTTAATTTTCTGAATTTAAAATTTTCAGAGCTTTTCTTACGAATTTTAAAATGTGAATAATTTTTTTCTTGGCTTGCTCTGAATTGAGGCTGTAATTTTCTAACAGTCGCTGGGTTTTGTAAGATTAATGTTGAGCTTTCAAATCCAGCTAGCAGCCAGTTAAATAAGGTAAAAAATTACGCTGACCAACAGCTCGATGAGCCTCACATATGCTTCTGAACCAAGCACAACTGCACACAAGAAGTGATGTTTAGGAGGGCAGAAACTCAGTTTGGAAACTATGTATCCTTGCTCATGCTGTGAGGATTCTAGAAAAACCAGTCTGTCACAGCATGAATTCTAGGTTAGCTCTCCCACGACCAATAAAGCAGTGCCGTCCTAGACTATAAGACTTTGTTTGGATGAAAGATTTACAGGAAGAATTCAATATCAAAGTTAAATTTTAAACTTCTCTAATCTAAATATTTTATTTGGGTATCCAAAATATACTTTGAATACTTTTTGGAAAATTTAAAATCTACGTTAAAATTCTGAAGAATAAAATCCTAATATTAGTTTACAGTGTTTTTACATATTATCATGTGATAGATGTGTTGAAGAAAGAGTCAACCCACTGAGGAAGTCTACTCGGATTCGCCGCAACAATCCTCGCTACATGGATTGAATGAGTCAAGTCATTTGTTAGTTTATTTTCAACGTCATTATTTGTTTCCTGTTTCTTTGCATAGTGGAGATGCGTTATCTCCTAAGACGTAGGAGTTTGTTAGTCAATAAACGTTGTATTTAAGTAGCATTACTGCAGGAATAAAAGGGGGAATTGTCGGACAAATTAAATCTTTATCTTATCTACTCTATCATTCATCTTACCGCCTGATTGGGACCAAACATTTGGTATCAGAGCGTGGTTTCTATGGGGTCTAACAAAGATCGCATAGAGCAATTGGAAGCCTCGATGGGTTCCATAGAGGACCGACTCAGCCGCATGGAGAATGGAATGGCGGAGAAATTCCAACATCTCGAGGCATTGATGAATCGACTTATGGAGACCACCGCTAATACCAGGGACGAAGGAGGACTGTTTCACTCGAAACCACCGAAACTGGAATTTCCTCGCTTTTCGGAAGGAGATCCGACGTCGTGGCTGTCAAAGGCATGCCAATTCTTCGAATACCAAGACACCCCCGAGAATCAGAAGGTACCTTATGCCGCATACCACCTCGATGACGAAGCCAACGAGTGGTGGCAATCTCTTAAGCGGGCGTATGGGGAAGAAGCCCCACAGCTCACGTGGGAAACATTTGAAGAAGAGTTATGGGCACGTTTTGGACCAATGGAGTATGAAGATTATGACGAGGCCTTGTCTAAAATTCGACAAAAAGGGTCTCTTCGCGAATATCAACGCGAATTTGAAAAGTTGAACAACAAGGTGAATGGATGGACACAGAAGGCACTCGTTGGCACATTCATGGAAGGACTACAACCTTCCATCGCCGATGGGATCCGAATGTTCAAGCCAAAGACATTAAAGGAGGCAACCAGTTTGGCGAGAATGCAGGATGAACTGTTGAATCGACAGCAAAAATCACCCATCACCGCGGTCACGAACAAAAAATGGACTAATCCGTCATCACCTGTAACTGGATCACCAAGTACGAATGCAAAGAAATTTTCGTGGGAAGAGATACACCGCAAGAGAAGTCAAGGCCTTTGTTTTAGCTGTGACGAGAAGTACACGCCGGGTCACAAATGTCGGGTGTCGCGACTATTATTTATGGAAGGAGAGATTGACGAAGCTGAGTCAAACTACGATGATGATATCACACCAGAAATCTCACTTCATGCTTTATCGGGATGGAGCAATGCTCAGACCATGCACATAGTTGCATATATTGGTCGCCACGGCGTTGTTGCTTTGATCGACAGTGGCTCAACCCACAACTTCATCAGTGAAAAACTAGCCACTTCATTGCAGTTGCCGGTGATGCCATCAAACCCATTTACGGTTCGAGTGGCCAATGGGGCGCCAATGACGTGTAGGGGACAGTACGAGAAAGTGAAATTACAACTTCAAGGTACCACATTTTCACTTACTTTATATGCTTTGCCATTGACGGGTCTCGATATTGTCTTGGGCATACAATGGTTAGAGCAATTGGGCCGTGTTATTTGCGATTGGAAATCATTGACCATGGAGTTCCAGTGGGAAAACGAAATGAGGACGCTACAGGGAATGGACAAACATGCTATCCAACCAACAGTGCCAAAGGTCATTGAAAAGGAGGCACGACAAGGTCATTCATTATTTGTCGTGTATATGTAACAGGAGAAAAGTAATGATGATTTCCTACATCCAGATCTGAAATCACTCTTGTCAGAATTTCATGATATATTTCAAGAGCCTACACAATTGCCCCCATCTCGAGAGATCGAGCATCATATTACTCTCAAACAAGGAATAGAGCCTATCAATGTCCGGCCTTACCGATATGCATATTTTCAGAAAGACGAGATTGAGCGGCAAGTGCATGACATGTTGTGATCCGGGTTAATTCGACCGAGTACGAGTCCTTTTTCCTCACCGGTCTTGTTGGTGAAAAAGAAAGACGGCACTTGGCATTTTTGTACAGATTATCGAGCATTGAATGCGGTCACTGTCAAGGATCCGTTTCCCATTCCGACGGTCGATGATATGATGGACGAACTTCATGGTGCAAACTTTTTCACAAAGCTGGATTTGACGGCGGGATACCATCAAGTTCGTATTCATCCTCCGAACATTCCGAAGACGGCATTCAAAACTCATAAAAGTCATTATGAATACTTGGTGATGCCCTTTGGTCTATGCAATGCTCCGTCCACGTTTCAAGCACTGATGAACTCGATTTTTCGCCCTTACCTGCGTAAGTTTATGCTTGTGTTTTTCGATGATATCCTAATATACAGTCGTAGTTGGCCGGATCATATCAACCATGTTTCCAAGGCGTTCAACATCCTTCGTCAACAAGAGCTATTTGTTAAGTTTAAGAAGTTTGTTTTTTGAAGTCAGGAGCTTGAGTATCTCGGTCACATAATTTCTATTGACGGGGTGAAGGTGGACCAGAACAAGATTCTCACAGTGCTCAATTGGCCGCGCCCCACCACTGTAACTGAGCTGCGCGCTTTTTTGGGTCTTACGGGGTATTACCGCAAATTTGTTCATGATTATGGGGTTATCGCTCAACCACTTACTACTTTACTGAAGAAAGGAAAATTTGGTTGGAATGACATGGCAGAACAAGCTTTTCAAAGTCTTAAATCGGCCTTCACAAGTACACCAACGTTAGCTTTGCCTGATTTTTCAATGACATTTGTCATTGAGACAGATGCCTCTGGCAATGGGATTGGAGCTATTTTATCACAGAATGAAAGACCTATCGCATTCATGAGTCGGGCCTTGGGTCCTTCAAGGCAATCCTGGTCGACATATGCCAGAGAAATGTTGGCCATAGTTGTTGCGATTCGTACGTGGAGGCCGTATCTATTGGGGCGTCATTTCATAATTCAGACGGATCAACGAAGCCTCAAGTTCCTACTTGAGCAACGGATTCAAACTCCAGAACAACAGAAGTGGCTGGCTAAACTCGTCGGATTTGACTATGAGATAAGGTATAAGCCAGGACGGGAAAATTCGGCCGCCGACGCATTATCAAGGGTCGCAGACGACTCATCTCTCCAAGCTGTATTTATTCAACACGTGGGGATATGGGATCAACTTAAAGAGGAGACACTTCACCACCCTTATATGCAACGTGTTGGGAGGTTAGCCACTCAATCTCCTGGTCAACCATATTTATGGAGAGATGGATTACTTTATTATAAAAATAGAGTTGTAGTACCATCCGATTCTACTCTCGTGGACAAACTCTTGCATGAGTTTCACAACACTACTATTGGAGGTCACTTTGGAGTTCTGAGAACATTGAAGCGGTTGGCGCAGCAATTTTATTGGCCATCGAGGTATAAGTCAGTGCAAAAATATGTTGCCGCTTGTGATATATGTCAGCGAACAAAACCAAAACACTGCTCCCTGCAGGCCTCTTGCAACCGTTACCCATACCATGTTAAGTCTGGGAGGATATTTCAATGGATTTCATCGACGGACTACCTTGTTCCGATGGCAAATACACGATTATGGTTGTTGTTGACCGCTTGAGTAAATCGGCTCACTTCCTGGCTTTGTCTCATCCTTACATAGCCAAAATCGTTGCAGCGAAGTTTGTCGAGGGCGTGATCAAACTTCACGGCATGCCACGTTCCATTGTCAGCGATCGAGACCCTGTCTTTGTGAGCAATTTTTGGAAAGAATTCTTTAAAATGTCTGGAACAAAGCTGCACATGAGTTCATCGTATCATCCTCAAAGTGACGGGAAAACTGAAGTAGTGAATCGTTGTCTCGAGCAATACTTGCGTTGTTTTGTCTATCAAAGACCACGTGATTGGTATCGCCTCTTGCCGTGGGTGGAATTTTGGTATAACACTACGTACCACTCCTCTGCCGGAATGACACCATTCCAAGCTCTTTATGGCCGCCCTCCTCCTACGCTACCACGATATGAAGTTGCTTCGGCCGTGGTTCATGAAGTTGATGTACAACTTTCTTCTCGGGATGAACTACTGAAGGAGCTTAAAGCTAATCTGCATACAGCACAGAATAGGATGAAACAATTTGCGGATGCCAAGCGGCGAGATGTTGAGTTCGACGTGGGAGATTGGGTTTTTCTGAGGTTGCATCCTTATCGACAACAATCTGTCTTTCGTCGGGCATCACAGAAACTCACAGCCAAGTTTTATGGTCCTTTCCAGATTGAAGACCGTGTTGGTCGAGTGGCTTATTGTCTCCGATTACCGGTAGGGTCTCGTATACATCTTGTTTTTCATGTCTCCTTGTTGAAAAGAAAGGTTGGTGAACAATCCACAGTTCAGGAGCAATTGCCGCTACTAAACGATGACGGCGAGATGCTCTTGATTCCCGAAACAATTATTGATACCCGATGGGTTAGGAATGGTTCCAAATTTGTGTTCGAAAGTCTGGTCCAATGGGCAGGTCTACCTGTTAGTGACGCAACATGGGAAGACACTACTCAACTAAAACAGAGTTTTCCTCAATTGAACCTTGGGGACAAGGTTCCTCTTGGCCGGGGAAGTAATGATAGATGTGTTGAAGAAAGAGTCAACCCACTGAGGAAGTCTACTCGGATTCGCCGCAACAATCCTCGCTACATGGATTGAATGAGTCAAGTCATTTGTTAGTTTATTTTCAACGTCATTATTTGTTTCCTGTTTCCTTGCATAGTGGAGATGCGTTATCTCCTAAGACGTAGGAGTTTGTTAGTCAATAAACGTTGTATTTAAGTAGCATTACTACAGGAATAAAAGGGGGAATTGTCGGACAAATTAAATCTTTATCTTATCTACTCTATCACTCATCTTACCGCCTGATTGGGACCAAACATCATGAGTAGAAAAAAAAAACCGTACTATAAATACTATCTTTACATTCCATGTATGAAAACATCAAAAAGAAGAAGATTTAAAAAAAAAATCAATTTAGATTCTCTATCCAAACAATGAATTTCTTGCTATGGAATTTTGAAATTGAATAGCTTTATTCACTTTAAAATTCTATCATTTACAAAATTCTTCATCCGAAAAAAGTCTAAGCCTATCTATCAATCATTCCCGAACACATGACCAGTTGATCCCTTATATTTAGGGTTCAAGGAGGAGCATGACCCTCACCAACATTGTTTGCCTTCGGTCATGGGACCTTTAGGGCGAAGCCACAAATTCCGTGTTGATTTTGCCACCAAGCCAATGCTGGCAGGATTAAGAAATTGTCTCGTTGTTATTAGCTAATATCTATGCTAAGCAAGAAACTTAATAATTGGAATAGTTGATTAAGATTTTATTTGGATAAAGTAGTTTTAAAAGGAATTTCACTTTAAAGAAAATTTGTAATCATCCTTAGTTTAAATGCTTTGTTTCGATACATTAAAATATAATTTACAAACATTTTTGAGCTTTTTGAAATTCTTAATTTAGAATTTTTAAATTTAAATTCATTTTCTTTATTGTTATCCAAACAATGATTTTAAAGGTATATAAATTTAAAAATGAATTACTTTAAGAATCCCAACACTTTCAAAATTGTTTCGTTTTCTAAATTCTTTATTCAAATTAACATGACATCTTGTGAAAAGCTCGAGAAAACACTAAAGAATGGTATGAAGACTCATAAATTCTACATCTGAAATGATCTTGAGAATTGGTTTATCTTGGTAGACATCTCCATATCCAATCAAGAATTTCGTTTAATGACAGGTCATAGAAATCAGATAAGATCATTACAAAAAAAATTTATCATTGAAGTTTTGGAAGGCATATAGAAAATTGTAGGATATGTTAGGATCAACCAATAATGGCTAACATCTAATTACCTAGAACACATCCATAATGAAAGTTCAGATAGAGACACCTAAACAAGGAGCCTCCATGCATCCTCATCAAAAAGCTTGTTCTTAGTCCTTCTTCTTCTTCAACACCATATGCACACTGATCTCCCTCAAAGCAGGGTTCACTCGAGCATTGAGAAGTTCAAAGTTGACCTCCTTAAGAGCTTGTTTCTCAACATAGCACTATTTAAAGAGAATATAACTCGTTTACCTACCATGAAGGGGTCCAAATAACTATACAACTCCATTTTGACAGTTAAATTTAGGCTCACCACTACAAGGTTCTAGCTTGCTGAACTATAAGCACTACAAAAAACTGGTGCATTAACGACCAATTTAGCGACCAAAATTTTTTTAGTCGCTATTAATATATTATTAACGACCACTATTAAAAGTCGTCGTTATTGTTATATCTATTACGACCAGTGTAATTTTTGGTCATTAATCGTTAATTTTTTTTGTCGCTAAAGGCATTTAAGTCTCATATATATATATATATATTTATATTTTTTATAGTAGAAAAAAATTAATAATTTTTATCTATTAAAAATATTTATTTCTATCAATTTTTTTTATGAGATCGATAAGATCTTCGCAAAATTTTATATTTAAAATTTCTACAACTTATTTATGATTTTTTTTAATGTTTTTTTTCATTTTTATTTACGGATGATATTTTTATAAATATATAAAATTATTATTAGTCACTTAAATTTGTATAAAAAAAAAATTATTTCTCGGATCTTTATGCAAACAGTTTTTATTACGGATGATAAATTTATTTGTTATCATATTTTAGATACTTAAAAAAAAAAGAGTCGGTCACAGACTCACGGCCCCCGCCCCCTTTTCTTTCTTTCTCCCTCTTCCTTTCCCGTTGGCTTTTTTCTACGCTGAGGCCCGACCCCCTGCTACCCTTCTCCTTTCCCTTTCCTGCTCCTCTGCGTGCTTTCTTCAGCCACCATGACACCACCTCACCACTGCAACACAACCACCGGACGACGACAGCACGGGAGCGAGGCAGCAGCAGCTGTGGTCGGACGAGCAGCACGAGCAGGTAAGCAGAGTGGGTCGCTCGACCCTGCTCCAGCGCCATTTTCACGACACCACCGCAACGCCACCGCCGGGCACCTCCAGTGACGTCCACCATCGGCGGACATTCCTCGACCTTTGACGAAGCTCCAGTGCCCTTTATTCACCCTATTTTGGCTGATATTATTTGTTATAAATTATCCTAAACCCTAACTTTTGTTTCGATTAAATTTTTATGAATTAGCTTTGATTATGCTAAATTATCTGCTGAATTGAGTATGTATGTGTTGTATGATTGATTTGGATGGGTTAATTATGTGGTACATGCTTGATTTCTGAAATTTGGGAATTTTGACCTAGTTGTGTGAGGATTGGTCGAAATGTTTGGAATTTCTATGAATTAGCTTTGATTATGCTAAATTATCTGCTGAATTGAGTATGTGTGTGTTGTATGATTGATTTGGATGGGTTAATTATGTGGTATATGCTTGATTTCTGAAATTTGGGAATTTTGACCCGGTTGTGTGAGGATTGTTCGAAATGTTCGGAATTTCTATGACTTAGCTTTGATTATGCTAAATTATCTGCTGAGTTGAGTATGTATGTGTTGTATGATTGATTTGGATGGGTTAATTATGTGGTATATGCTTGATTTCTGAAATTTGGGAATTTTGACCCGGTTGTGTGAGGATTGTTCGAAATGTTCAGAATTTCTATGAATTAACTTTGATTATGCTAAATTATCTGCTGAATTGAGTATGTATGTGTTGTATGATTGATTTGGATGGGTTAATTATGTGGTATATGCTTGATTTCTAAAATTTAGGAATTTTGATCCGATTGTGTGAGGATTGTTCGAAATGTTCGGAATTTCTATGAATTAACTTTGATTATGCTAAATTATCTGCTGAATTGAGTATGTATGTGTTGTATGATTGATTTGGATGGGTTAATTATGTGGTATATGTTTGATTTCTGAAATTTGGGAATTTTGACCTGGTTGTGTGAGGATTGTTTGAAATGTTCAGAATTTGGATGGGTTAATTATGTATGTGTTTTGCTTAATATTATGAAATGTTTTTTGGTGAGAAGGAGAAATCTCCCTATTTTATCAAAAAAAAATATTTATATTTAACTACTGTTTGGTTATTGTCTTCAAGTAAGCTTTAGGTGTAACATATATCAAAAGTTAACAAGGATGAATCAAATGCTTTCATTACCACCACCTTTGCTAGAAAACTGGGTGTGAGTATTTTGGATTTCGGTATCGAAACATTGTGATTTCGTTTGTTTCTTATGAGGCTCAAATAATTCGTTTTTCTTTATGAATTTTCAGTGCCATATTATTTCTCTATTATGGGGAGGGGCGTGGAAATGATTGCAATTGTAGTAGGTCTTAGGAAGAGTTTTGTAGTTCGGAATCTAAAGAACTGTAACTGTCTTTGCATTTTGATTTGTTCTATATATGTTTCTGTTCAAGCAGCTCAAATTTGACTATGTTAATTGGTTGAGTATTTGTTATCCCTTCTCATTTCTTATGGAGTTTGGTAAACTTTGATGGTTAGAATTATCTAATAATCAAGAAACTGAAAATAAAAGGTTAGAAAAGTAGCGTCTCCATGATTCACTATAATAGTTTGGTCTTGGAAAAACGAAAGATTTTATGTGTAGTGCTACTTTGACAATCTTAGGTTTAAAGTGTTTTGAGCCAATCATATAGATACATGACAATACTATCTAGTTTGGTCTTATCAACATTAGATAGAAGAACTCATATTCCAATATGTGTAATAGAAAAAATAATTTTGTGAATGTAGGATATCTATCTAAACCTTTTAATCAATTGGACAAAATAAAATTAAATAATCAATTCATTAATATACCTGTACATGTATTACTTCAAGTCTTGCAATGTAAGATTGATTAACTTTTTATATGATATGTCATTGTTAATTTAATACTTATATTAATTATTGTTTTTATATTTCTGTTGTTGCATATCTTATTCATTTTGATAGGCTGACTTAGTCTATTAGGTTCGGTGAATAGAACGATTAATTTTTAGGTGGCTGCTTATCATAATATTTGTATAATGCAATGACATCCTATAGCTCTTTTGTAATATATTTATATTTGATCAAATATTTTGTTGTGCCAGACATGTAATACAAACTATTTGTATGAATATTTAGTTGAATGTTTGTAGGTAGGTATTTGAAAAATTATATCCACGTGTTAAAAGGGATATATATGGATACAGGTACAGGGATTGAGAAGATTGAAATATATATATATATATATAATTACAAAAAAACAATTGATCGTCAATATTATTTACGATGATATATTTTTTTCGTCGCTATTGTTTATAACGACCAACATTATACGTTGTCGCTATTGCTTATAGCGACCAATATTATAAGCCGTCTTTATTGCTTACAGCGACCAATATTATAAGCCGTCGTTATTGCTTTAGCGACCAACATTATATGTCGTCGTTATTGCTTTAACGACCAAAAAATTTCGGTTGGTCGTTAAAGCCTTTAGCGAGGGAGCAATAACGACCACCGACGAGCAACAATTTGTTTCGTCGTTATTGACATTAGCAACCAAATTTTGGCTATTAACGACGAAATTTTTTGGTCTTTAAAAGCCTAATTTTTTGTAGTGAAGAGCTTTCTTCTAACAATCTCTAACTTGGTATGTCACGAAATCATGAAGCGAGCTCGTTCTTTTCAATATCTATATGGAGGAAAGAAGATCGAAAGCTGTTGAGTAGTGAAACTCCCTTTTCTAGAGTAGTCATAGAAAGAGAGAGAAGAGAATGCGACTCAGGAAAGTGAAATGTAATGCATCATACAGATTGGCCAAGAGAGACTGGAAAAAGACGGGCGATCTAACCAACGTAAGGAAGCACTAGACAGCAGACATCTTTTATTTTGACTTGAGTTGATTTATATTCACTTACATAACGAGTGTTGTGTGTGGGCAGTACTGTCCTATTGACGATCTGTGGTAGTCAGCGATGTAAATGATCTGGTAAGTCAAAATAGAATTTTGTGTAATGCTTCTGCCGGTGGACAAAAAGATTGTGTCTTCTTACATTCTGTATATGCTTTTCTACGAAAATAGAAAATAATAACGGGACAATAATAACGGTGGTTTGAAAACCGTTGTCAAACACGTGAAAATTAATGGGCGGGAGAGTTTTAATAACGGTTCTAGTTAAACCGTTATTAAAAGAGGTTTTAATAACGGTTCATATTAGAACCATTGTCAAAAGTCCGAAGGTTTTAATAACGGTTCCTAGAAGAATCGTTATTAAAAGATGTTTTAATTATGGTTCTCTGAGGAACCGTTATTAAATCCTCTTTTTAATAACGGTTCTCTCAGGAACCGTTATTAAAACTCCAAAATCAAACTTTTATTTCACTCAGTTCTGTTTCGTGCCAAAGTTTTCAGACTCTCTACACCTTCGTTCTCTTGCTCTCCTTCTCCTTGCAAACCCTCGCACCACCGCACCGTGCACCACCACTCCGGCTCCTCTCAAGTAAAGGAAACCCTCGCACCGCCAACTCTCCACCACGCCTCTGCCATTGTCGGCTCTGCATGTGCATGCTGTCATTGTTCCGAAGCTAGCTAGCTAGCACTTTCACCTTCATCCTCCATCGTATTTGAAGCCCTTGCCTCTCTCAACATTCTCACCATCGTGTTTGTAGCTAGCTCACTTTATGTATGTGTTTGTTCTTCCTCTCGTAACTTTTTATCTACTTATATATGTATATATATATAAATGCATGCATGTTGCTACAATATTTCGTTTGTTTGTTATTGAAAGATTCTGGTTTGTCGTTCGAAAATGTGTTGTTGAATGTGTTGGCTGAAAATTTTGTTGTTCGTTGTTGAATTTGTTGCATTATTGTTATATATTAAAAAATGCATGTGTTGGCCGAGACCTTTACATATATATATAATATGAATGTGAGTGTAGAATTATATACATTTTCACTCATAAAAACTATATATATATATATATATATATACACTCACACACATTTTCATTAATAAGTATAGGAGACTAGCAATAAGATATAGGAAATGTCATATAATGAAATGAAAATATATTTTACATATGCATATGTTAATGATTGCTATTTGATGAGGATTAAATAGATATAGAGAATAAGGAATATATAAAAGTGAATAATTAAATAGAGAGAAATAATTGTGGATGATAATAATAATAATAATAATAATATGATTTATATATTATGCTTTAATTACATTTAGCTAGGTTTAGGGATTAGGGTTTTATGAGGTTTAGGTTAGGTTTTATTATAATAAATTATGGTTAATTATCTAGGGTTAGGGTTAGGGTTTATCGTTTATTATGGTTAATTATGGTTAATTAGGGTTAGGGTTAGTATCAATATCTTTTTGGAAACATGTTAGCATGATTCGTATATATATATAGAATAGCATGATACATTTGAGATTAATTTTTTCTAAGCATGATTCGTATTGATAATATAATGGTACATTATTATGCTCAATACATACATTCTAACATAATTTATTTATTTATTTTTTGTAGAGATATGGCCAACAAAAACATTGATAGGGACAGCAGTGATGAAGAAGGGAAGAGAGGACCTACGATTATGAGAATTATCACAGACATGAGGAATAGAGGAGAAGTAGTCGAGTTGGGATGGAATACTTACAATCTTCTCATCGGCCCTTACGCAGATATGTTCTTGACCTACATTTCAATTGTGACCCATAATCCTGTTCCTATCTCCTATAATAATTGGAAGCAGGTTCCAAAGGGTCATAAGGAGCATATTTGCTAGGAAATCATGGTAAATATGCTATTTTATGTAATCATTTTTGTATGTCAAATGTTATTAATTTAATTACATTAACATCGGTATACATCTACATGTCTTATTTTGCAGAGAGTGTTCAATGTCCCAGAGAGTAGGAAGAAATGGCTTCTTAGACATTGTGGGGAGTGTCTAAGAACCTTTAGGTCATATTTAGCTCGTAGAAAAATGTATAGAAAGAGGGATGGTTCTCTACGACAGAACCCACCCAAACGATACGGTTTCATCGATCAAGAAAGTTGGAATCAATTCATTGTTTATCGTCTTACGAGGGATTTTAAGGTACTTGTTAGATAACAATTAAACTTTTTGTATCAATCCCAGAATTATGCTTAATATTGAAATAACCATGTCATTATGTTTTGGCTTGTCACATAGGAAAAAAGTACCCAAAATAAAGAGATTGCGAAGCAAAATAAATACCGACATAATATGGCTCGCAAAGGCTATGCGGGCCTTGAAGAGGAGTTGGTATGCATTTTGTGATTATCTGTTTACATGTAAATGTCGAATTTTATAATAATATTCTTAATTAAGAATATTTTTTGATTTGTAGCTCCTAGCCCAAGACTTGGACCCATGTACCTCGTCCATCAATATTGGTACATTATGGAAGAAGGCTAGAGCAACAAAAGATGGATATGTTAATAAATATGTTGATGTTGCAGCCAAAAAAATTGTAAGTTTATAGATATCTATAACCATACTTAGTTTTCTTTTAGAAAACTATTATATTATGCTTATTCCTATAAGTTAAATTTACATATATTATATACATTACAGGACAAACTTGAAACGTCAGATGGTGAGTAGGTTGACCAATATAGCATTGTGTCCCAGGCTATAGGAATTGTATAACACCCTGGAAGACATAGGGGCCTTGGATTGGGTGTTACGAGAATGAGCATATGTGGTCGATCTCGTGGTTCTCGTAGCACTAATGAGCAAGTCACCATCCTCACCCAAAAATTGAACGTGGCATTTGAACGGATGGCAACAATGGAGCAAGAGTTGTCATTTATTAAATCTCAAGGGTATAAGTCATCCGATTCAGTAGACCATGATCAGCTTCACATACCTAATGTAAATAGCGTCAGAGATAGTTGTGAAGCTGATACACGTCTTTCTACTCTTCCCGAGGTAAGCATTACAAACTATGAATTGTTATTAAATGTATTCGGTGTAATAAATTATTAATAATGTGTAATATTTTTGTTTAGGGTTTATATAAATGTGACTTATTAGCGAATGACCTTTCAACAATTTTAGCGAAAGGAAGGGTCCGCATCAGTTACAGTACCGAAATGCAAACAATCCATGGGTACAAATTAGCCCTAAATACAAGGCCGGTGAGTATTGACACTCCAATCATTGGTAGTGCACACTTGCCTTGTTATAAAGAGGGCGATGAGGCAACCACAGTACTAGAACCTCATGGAAGCTTCGTGGCTTGGCCTGCGGATCAAATACGTCTCACTACTGAAGATGTATTGACATTTGACATCTTCATTAGACTTGTTTAGTAGTTACACTATTCATACATTTTTCATATATATATTTATATGCTCAATATATATTTTGTTTAATATTATCAATTAAGGAATAAAAAAAGAATATTGCTTCTGCTAGTAAAACCAAGAGAAGTATTAGCAGAATGAGCAACATAAAACAGGGCGCTGCTAAAGGAAAGAGAGCTAAATCTTAAAAATCAGATGCTCCACAAAAGATTCCTTCTTCAGATCAGCAAAGCCAACCTCTACCAGCATTAGCTTTATTATATTTTTATGCCCAAAACTACCTCAGGGATAATTATATTTTCATTGATTGTCGTCCTAAGTATGTTGGGAGGGACGATGCTACTTACATGGTATCGACGCCTGAAATAAGCGACATTTATAATCAAGAATGGATGTCAACCATAAGTGTCGCTGTCTATGTCACGTAAGTATTATTTCATTTTAAGATTTTAGTACTCTTAACTTATATAATTAGAATTTTTATGACCTCTTATATGAGTTATTAGTTATTAACAAATATGCATTGTTTTTGTCGTTCATAGGCTGATAGCTACTCAAGCTGCGATGGAGGGAATGATGTCCTATATTGTGTTTGTGTACCCATACTACATAGATGACGGTAGTACAATAAGAGAGGGTAGGCACATAAACTATTTAGCGGATCGTATTTCGATTGAGGGACACAATAAGCTCTATCTCATTACTCACCTCGCAACTGTACATTGGGTTTTGTACGTCGTCCGACCTGATCTTAATAAAGTCTATGTGTTTGATTCCCTTCGAACCTATGACGTGCCTTTTGAAGTCGCTCGTCGTGGTGGGAAGGAATTTATCGACATGTTAGTATACTTTTCACTTCTTACTTCATTAGCTTATTTATACATATATTCGCCTAGCTTTCATTATTTGAGGTATATATGCGTACTTACAATATTGTGTATCCAACTCTATTTATTAGGGCACTACAGACAGCCTATCAAAGGAGAGGTGGGAATGGTATCCCAGACCCAAAGAATGTTCAATACGAGCCTGTCATAGTAAGTAGGAAGACAACTATTTCGTATTTTATTTTAATTAAAATTAATATCTAATAGTTAGATAGCTAACTGAATTCATTTGATAGTGTCCACAACAGAAAAACGATAATGATTGTGGATACTATGTATGTAGAGCAATGGATCTGATAGTCCAAAATAGATCGGTCAACATAGATCCAAGCCATGTATGTTTTCTTTTCGATATTTTTCCATTAATGAATCCTGACATATATGTTTGGTACTTGACGTAAGTGCTAACTATATATTAATCAAAACTTGGGATTTGTAGTTTTTCACCGATGATTATGCACAAGGCCAGCAATACAATGTTGAAGAAATTGATAAAGTGAGAGAGCAGTGGGCCAAGCATGTGCACTCATTCATTCAGAATTAGGTAGAGATCTATATATTCTACATGCATGTTCAAGTTTGTATTTTGTCTATGTCTTTAAGTCTTCTAAGCTAGATTTATGAACATTTTACTTTGGGGTGTAGAGCTACCAAGTTGTGGTATGCCTACTAATTTTGATTCTTGAATATATATGTCCGGTGTATTAAGACATGCATATTAACAAGGGATTGATTGAAATTATGGTGTGATTGCAGATTTGTTATCAATTGATGTTGTTTTAGAATGTAGATTTGGTAATTATTTGAACATATAACTGTGTATATGGGTAGGAACAAAAATGTAGAAACTTTTAAAAAAAAACTAGAGTTATAATAACGGTTCTTCTAAAACCGTTATTAAAACTAGAGTTTTTAATAACGGTTTTCATAAGAACCGTTATTAAAACCTAGGTTTTAATAATGGTTTTCATCAGAACCGTTATTAAAAATGTGCATTTAATCTCAAATTTATGCTCATTTAATACGTATTAGGGTTTAATAATTGCCTAAATAATGTCAGAAAGTGTAATTGGATGATGTTTTAACAATGGTTTTTGTATAACCGTTATTAAAACCCTCTTTTTTAACAACGGTAAGAAAAACCGTTATTAAACATACAGTTTATGCTCATATTGGCGGGTTTTTTTTATATTTTTGATAACGGTTATGAACAATTATTAAAGATTTAATAACGGTTGAAAACCGTTATTAAAACTGCTTTTTGGGGTAGTGCACACTTATGGGAGAACAAAAACCCTTCTCCTAGAATCAACAATGAGCATATTATAAGGTATGTTGTTGTCTTGAAGGCAAATGCAAGAGTCGTAGATAGCTTTGTCCAAGTTTTGATATATGTTTATGGGTTTATACCAGATCATACAGGGGATATATTGCTTAATTTTATTCAATGAAAGTAATTTTTGATCAAAATGTGGTCATACTAGTTGGACTACATACTAGTGTAACATCTCCAAAATTTTAGGATTAAGAAATTTTGTTTTAAACATTAAATTGAGGAAGCCAAAAATCAACACAAGGGATGTAATGCCACATCCTACGTAGAAGAGACACTTCTTATACCTAATCTATGTCGTGTGTAAAGCAGAAATAATGTCGTTCCTAAGAATTAGGTGTGGGAAGTACTTGATTCAACCATGATACATGATATGGAAAAAAAAAGAGAGAAGGAAATATATATAATGAAAGTAGAGGGTTTAGAGTCCATATAGAGATAGAGATATCTAGACAACCATAATTTGAAAAATTTTAATTATACACTCATCAAAGGGATGCACATTAAAAGTAGAAATCAAAAAACCTACAGAACAAGGTGGATCTACTTGTGGAATGAACAACACCCATAAAAAGGATGATTAGTACACTACATACTAAGTAAGGTAACAATATAGTCATATTTAAATTACACAGAAAACATGATTCATATAGAAGCATAAGCTAGAATAATAACATAATATAAGATAATGCTAATTCCAAAAGCCTATTATTAGATAAAATCATAATCTATATTCATATTTACACTAAGTTTAAGGGCTCCACTATTATTAAACTAATAAAATAGTCAAAAGCCCCTATTAGGGAAGAACACACATAAGCCACAATTATTGTCTGATGGAATATACATCCACCTCCTAGGGCAACATACTCCTGACCACTATTCTTAAATAGGTAGAATGGTCTACAATACTTCTTAGAGCCAAACACATCTAAGCCACTATTATCGTCTAGTGGAACGTACACAACACCTCGATCCTAACTTACGTAATATTTTATTTTAAGTGATTAATAACTTATTTATTATTACTTATCGCAAGATCACATCCCAGCTCATGTCAAGCCCGAGAACACCATTATTCTTAAATTGGTGGAATGGTATAGAGCACCTCTTAGGGAAAAATACACCTAAGCCACTATTATTGTCTATTGGAATAAACATACTATATCTTGGCCCTAACTCATGTAAAATTTCACTTTAAGTAATTAGCATCTTATCCATGGTGGTATATCTCAAGATTCTTATGCTTACACACATATACAAATAAAAAGCACATCATCCATCTTAATATGAACATTGAATATACAACCATATGAATACCAATACATTTTGCTAGGAAAAAGCCACAACCCTCCTAGAAAACCCTAATTTTCTTTAGTCAACCATAACTTCTCCCCTAATACTTATTTTATTACCAAATTCAATACCCACCCTGAAAATATTATTATCAAAAACATGTCCAAAAATTAAGGTCTAATCCTAGCATCTTACAAATGTGATAATAGCCTAAAATATTATTATCGAAAACATGTCCAAAAAATAAGGTATAATCCTAGCATCTTTCAAATGTAATAATAGCCTACCCTTAGGGTTACTATTTATCAATCCTCACAAAACCCTAATTTTACAATGTAAACATAACGTTTCCCATGAGGCTCATATAACCACTAAATTTAATACTCCTTCCTAAAATTCCAAAATTAACACTATATCTAGAAATCAAAGTCAAAATTTAACATTTCATACATGTGATAATGACCTACCTTTAGTGTTACTATTCACTTTTCCCTAAAAACTCTAATTTTGTTGTTAAATTATAACGTTTTCTTAGAGACTCATATTACCACCAAATTTATTTTATATACATAAAATGCTAATATTAATAATATATCCAAAAATCAGGATCAAAATCTAAAATTTTCTCATATGTGATAATAAACATCCCCCTAGGGTTAATATTCCCATTTAAGATTATTTTTCTCATTTATGTGACTTAAACAATTCATATTCACTCCAAACATTGCACATAACATAATTAACATATTTTAAACTAACTATCACCTTAAAATACCCAGTATTCCACTTTTAACCCATATTGACCAAATTGCCCTAAGATAGGTAAAATACCCAAGTTTCCATAAAAACCTTATGAGTCCCAATATGAACAATTTTTCAATCTCCAATACATACTATTATCATAAAAATGCAAAAGAACAATTATATATAGATTTCATATAACCCGATTCATGCCCATCTATAATATGCACAAAATGCATACCTGCATAGCTTTCTTATGTTTTCATCATACAATACAATGCATACATCATTATCACACTAACATTATTTGGATAATAATTCTAGATAGGATATCATATATAAATACACATAATGCACATAAAAAGCTCTTTTATTGAGGATATGACAAAAATACCCCCTTCTTTCTTCAAGGCTTTTGAATGATAGGAAGACTTTTAGTGGATGATGGAGATATCAATATGGTTTTAAGAGTTTAATACCGACTTAGCTTGGATACTAACTTTACTAGCCCCTCAGCCAAAGGAGACACTCTTCATATTTTTGGTCACAAATACTTTAGTAGCATCGATAATATTGGTAAAAGAGGTTGAATGATTAGAGGTTGAATAGAGGGACTCTAAAGGATAATATATTATGCAAAAAAATTCTCTCAATACTAGGTGGATTTAAGAACATAAAATCCATATTTCAATGGCCACACCATTAGTACTAGTTTGAAAAAATCTACTACTCAAAGCCATATTACATTGGCCAAAGAAATTCAAATGGGTGGTGGAGCTTGGCAAGTTTAATATTAAATGTTGGTCTAAGTTGACCATAAAAGACCAAACCTTGGAAAAATCTCTATTAGAATGTTCTTCTAACAAGAAAAAAGGCTCATTCTCTAAGGGTATAATTGTTAATCCTCCATTTATCCAAACAAAAGTGAAGGATGGCTCAATAAAGCATAGAAAGGAAATGTGGATGGTATGCATCAATGAGTGATAGAAATTATAAGGTCGTGGGGATGATATTGTGTTGTTCGATCTAAAAGGGATTATGGTCGAGTTTACAACCAAATTTAGATTCTTAACTACTAATAACGAATGCTTTGGCTAGGCTTAGGCTAGAAAGTGAGTTAAAGATAAATTAACTAAAGATACTAGGTGACTCAACAATAATGGTAGGGTAATCCAAAAATGTATTTGAGGTAACAAATTTAGTGATGAGTTAGTATTTGGAAATAGTCAAATCCTTAACTAAGCACTTAATGAGGTAGCCATGGTTCAAATAATGAGGGTGCAAAACTCTATGGTTGACAACTAAGGTGGCCTCAAATACCACTTATGACATCCTAGGATGGTTTAAGTTGAATTTCTATAGCATAAGTTTGATCAAGAATACCTACGAAGAATTATGATTGAAATTTGATTATTTTCAAAAAGAAATAAATGGATATAAAATTAACTCATAACCCATATTAAGGAAAATAACCAAAGGATATAAACAAAGATGATACTTTGATGAGATAGGTCACTAAGTACTTCATCCAACACAATACCTTATACCAACATTTGAATACTATGTCGGTGTTAAGATGTGTAGCATGAGAGCTTGGTGAAAAGGTTCTAGAGGAAGTAAATTATGGCTGTTGTGGTTTACACCAAGAATTAAGCACTCTATTAACAAAAGCATTAGGTTAAGGATATTTTCTAGGAGGGGAACATAGTCAATGAAGAAATTATAGTTAACAAATGCAAGCCTTACCAAAAATGTATACTAATACAAAGAGTACGAATAACATACCTTTAACCCATCATGAGTCCATGGCCATTTTCATCCTAGGGGGCTAATATATTTAGACCCTTCCCACAAGGAATAACTAAACTACCCCTATAATAAATATCAATAAGTGTTTGGACATTTAAGCATTTTCTATAACTAAAAATTATTTTCACATTTGTTGGTTGTGTTAAAATTTTAAAGTGTGGGTATTGGATAAAGAAGGTTTGTCATAAACTCCATGGTTATTTCACAAAAAAGGGTTAAGGTTGAACCCCTCTTTAAGATAAAAAAAAAATAAACTTATAAGTTTTTGTATAGGAACATAATGTGTAAGTAATTGCTAATAAAGAAGATCCCTTAGAAGAATATATCATATACATATGCTTTGCAAATGTCCTCACTACATAAAAAGGTAGCATAAGCTGTGAAATCAGTCACAGAGGTGAAAAGGTTGGTTCTACCAAGAAACTATAATAAATTATCACATAAACAACTAGAACGTTCATATCTAATAAGTAAAACTTTCTTCACTAAAACATCTCACCATAAAATTTTTGGGCATCACTATTCATGGCTTATAAGCTCGTGATGAAAAATTTATCTGCAAATAAATTGATTTGGTGGCTAAAATTGGTGAAATTAGCCTTGAGCAATTAAGTCCTTAAATCTCAATATTTATGAGTAGCCACATGGCATAAGTGTAATGCCCCCAAATTTACTACTTAAAGTTTTCATTTTCTGAAAGCGTAAATTTAAAAAATAACTAGTGTTACTACCACACTTAGTGTAACTCTGACATCCTCTACCATCTTTATATTAAGTATTAAGAATAAAATATTACTTTACTAAAAAACATTTATAGCATCAGAACAAAATAGATATTTTTATTGCAAATTACTTTGTCTAGATAAATAGAAAAAGATCTGGCAAATCAATTACAGTATAACAATATAGAAATAGCAAGGGACTTAAGAGCCCATAAAATGTTTGGATTAAAAGATGCCAAGGCAAGCCCATATAGTCCTAACTCTCAACCCTCTACTAGAATCCATCAAGATGAATCTTTAAAGTACTCCTGTAAGGTCATCACTATCCATTAAATAGGTAGGGGATTGTGAAATGGAAACTCATTGTACTGCAGTATTGAGTAAACCATTACACCAATCCCAACATGTAAGGCCACATGAGGCACAATATAAGAACATAACATAGGTATATCAAGGAATTCATAAGATCACTAAAATGGTCACAACTGATATAATCAATACAAGCCTAAATAGCAAGGTAGGGTACTAAGGCAGCTACCAAACCAAATTCAAAAACATGTAGCTTACAACGGAAACTACCAAAATAGTAATCTAGAACAACCCATTATTATTTTCACACAATAATTATTTCTAGTTTTATTTACTCAAGGGGGATACAATAATAACCTGAAAATATAAAAGTACACTGATTATACTAATTCACAAGGCAACATGGTAACCTCCAACCATCCAACCCAAAGGTATAACAACATTCTGGTTATACTAGTGCACAAGGCAACACAATACCCTCCACGCCTAAGTTAGTTAATCCCTAAGTATCGATATTTCCTATCGGACCCATAGGTCATTTATAGAGTAGACTAGGTCCTTACTGGGACACAATAGTATACTAGTGAACCAAACAAACTAGGGAACCCTACCTCATCTCTAGGGTAGCTACCCATAGAGAGCAACCATTACTAAACTTATGGTCTACAACTTTAATTATGAGTATTTTTATATGGTGACCACATATATCACACATTTCACATAAATTTGCATTTCATAATTAGCAATTTTGCTTTATTTCTAATTATTAAGGTAAACCCTAAGGTCATATCCAATTATTCACAAAAGGTTTATTAATCTAAAATGATAAAAAAATGCCCACACAAATCCTAACTCTACCATTTTATTCAATTCCGTACCAACTGACATTATTACTAGAGATTTGTTACTAAAATGCTAAAAGAAAATTATTCATATTTTAGCATGTGAATAACCTTTACATCTTAGAAATTAACTATATTTTTCACTTTTTTATACATTTAATGAGTTACGTCTATAGCCTTAATCATACATTTCTAGTGCAACATATATTCCATGTAACACATATTTATAAATCTATAGCATAATATGTCATTCAGTAGGCCAATTAACATCACAACGCAGGTACGGAATCACCTAAACTCTAGAAATGTGACTAATAATTATTGCATATTAACCTTAATCATGTGTGCTTGCTTTATACTATTTATTTCAACCTTAGTTACCATATAAAGATAATTATGGTACACTTATTATGGTAAATAATGTTATAGGGCTTCAAACTCTAACAAATCCCTAAGCAGGCATAATTAAATCATTCAATAAAACACACATGCATATATTATCGATCAAATAATACGTTGGACACATGCTAATTATTTAATATTATACTATTTATGTTCACGCCTAATCATAACTAGAGGTGGCAAACGGGTCATTTGGGTCGGGTTAGGGTCGGGTTGATATGGGTCGGGTCAACTTTTATTTACTATACAATCGAGTCGGGTTCGGATTCGGGTTCGGGTTCGGGTCTAATTCGGTTCAGGTGTGGTTCGGGTTATGTTGCTTTGGGTGGGGTTCGGGTTCGATTCGGGTTAATTGATGGGTCGGGTGTGATTTGGGTTGGGTCAATGCTTGGTTCTTCGGATTTCTCAGGTTCGGGTCTATTTCGGGTTTGACTCGGGTCTATAGAATTCGGGTTAGGTTTGGGTTCGGGTTCGGGTTCGGGTCACTTTATGGGTCAGATGTGAATCAGATCAACTAAGTGTCAGATCTATCGAGTTTTTCAAATTTGGGTCTATTTCGGGTCTATAGATTTTAGGTCAAATCAAAAAACTCAAATTAGGTATTATTTATAACAGTATGAATCATGATCGATAACGAGTTTGAATATAAAAATTAAAACATGTATGAAATAAAATAAAATTATTTTTAATTTTTATAAAATTAACTTTAAGTATTTTTAGAATACTAATAAAATCTTTGAACACACCACCATCACAATTTAAAATAAGAGAGTTTTTTCCTAGCCATAATAGTACGGCCTTATCCTATTATTATTAGTTTGGTTTTAGCTTCTTTTGCTGTGGTTTTTTAATTTCTCAGTGTGACATTGTCACTTTTTTTCATTTTCAACAATAGATTTTAATATACAATAAATAAATATGTGATAAATAAAAATCACAATCATCAATAACTTTGTAAAAAATGAAATATCAATGTTGCCTTATGATTATAAACCCTACCCTACTTCCAATGAATTTGTCTCAATGCCTAACTTAGTAAAACAATACTCTGTCATAGCACACTAAATTCTATATTGTATGTCTGATGTCTTAAGACAATTATCTATATTATAAATATGTCGATAGATATTTATAATGGTTACAACATAGCTAATAAGTGACAATATATCGCCTTTTATATCTTAAATTACAATTATAATTTTCATGATTTCCTATATTACTTTTCCTGCATTGTTCATGTTCAATTTGCATCAACAATTCAACATGCATATCATCCATCTCCTTCGTTCTTATAATTGCTAACATGGTGGATCATGCACTTCCTTTGTTAATTATTCTAGAAGCAAGTGCATGGTATCCTCAATAATATTCTTTGGTCATTGAATCGATGCAGAGTCATTTGATCTCCTCCTATTTCAATTCCTTCAAATAACCCATATTAGTGTACACGTCATTTCTAACGTCTCATCGTCTAAGTGTTAGATTATGAAATAGACTCAATCAAATTTATTGTCTTTTTATATTATACAACTTTTCTATGGATTATCATCATCCAAATAAAACACTTGGGTAATTGGGAAATCATTAATCTCATGCAACAAAGTCTAAGTTACTTGTTCACATATCTCACACATTGGTCCATTCGTACCTTTCTCAACCAACCTATTTTTAGTTAATAGCTACTCCTTATAAGCCTTTGATTATTTGAAGTATTAATCTTAATCTGATATTCTTAGTGAGGATTGTGAGGTGTTATATTTTTTGTCATTGCAAACTTGATGATGATGACTCATCCTTGACTCCCTTCAGATCTTTTAGCTCAATATCATGCCTAGCTAATATTATCCCTAGTTGGTTGTAAAGTTAATAAAGCTTTAAAATATCCAATAACTTTATAGGTTGTAAAGTATAAAGATGTAAATGTTAAACATGCTGTGAATAAATTACATATATAATTTAGTCTCAAAATTTAATTAGGGTTAGAAATACAAATAAATTTTATCTTTAAATTAAATGATTATTATAATTAATAATAACATTATATATCTAATTATTACATTTAAATACTATGAGAAAATAAACTCAAAATCTTACAATGATTAAATTTTATTTAAAAGTTTCATTTTTAACTCATTTTATTTTTTATACATTAAATACTAAATATTTTTTTAACACTTTGTCCCCTATTAAATGTTTTACTTAATTCTTATTTGTCTAACCCCCTTAATTTGTATATAAACTATAATAAGATATTAGTTAGAATATTTCTAATTTTCTAGTTACTTTATATTTTTTTAATATTTCACCTAAATCTTATTATTTTAGAGGGTTTAATTTTAAAAGTATTATTATTTTTCGTATTATTTCAACGGTTTAAGTATAAATTTAATAAGGTTAAAATTTTGATAGAGATTAGGTTATTTAAATTAATCATAGTTTTACCTATAAATCGTATTTTAAATTATTTTATTAATAATCTTTTGATCTGTAACCTAAAAGTTATTTTCTAAAAATTATTCTTGATTATTTTTACCTTTTTATTTTATTTATATCTATCTTAGATCGGTTTACTTTGATCAGAATTATTTTATTAATAGTCGTGACTTATAACCAAAAATAAATTCCAAAAAATTATTTCCAATTATTTTTATCTTCTTTGTTTATTTAAATATATCTCCAATCGAATTATTTTTCTATCTGATATTTTAATTTATCCGAACTAAATTTAAAATAAGATATATAATTATATATCATATTATATATGTATATAATATATATATATATATATATATTTTCTTCTCTCCCTCTGCCCTTTGCTATCCGGCTATCCCATTCCCGTTGATTGTATATTCCTCTCTCGCGCCCCTTTTATCACCCCCACTCTATCATCGCGTCACTACCATTAGAAATTTTCTGTCTGTTATTATTAAGTTGTCTAACATGTATGAATGTACATATGGAGTGTGGTTTAAAGATGGTAACTTCATTATTGATAACAAAATTATCAAGGTAGAATCTAACATGTCATTGAAAATTTTTGGGAAGATATCATATAATTATAGTTGAAATATTCTTCTTTAGCCCATTGTTTGTTGTAACTAACTGTAATACCCCGTTTTTAGGAAACCCTAATTAAAATTTATAATTACATGTGATTAGTTAAAATTATTAACTTAAGAGGTTTAGTATTAAACGTATTATTATTATTATTATTATTATTATTATTATTATTATTAATTATTATTATTAGATATAAAAATAATTAAGCTAAAAAGTTGATAGAAACCGATTCTTTATTTTAATCCTAGTTTTACCCGTAAATCTTATTTTAAATTATTTTATTAATAATCTTTTGATCCGTAACCAAAAATAATTTCCTAAAAATTATTCTCGATTATTTTACTCTTTCCGACTATTTTACTTACCTAAATTCTAATAATTTTTTCCGAACTATTTTTTTATATCTAATATTTTAATATACCTAAATTAAAATTAAAACTAGATAAATAAACTCTACTCTAAGGTCTAAGCCTTATCCGAACATTTCTTTGGAAGATTTTCCTATCTCCATCCGTACATTTATATACAGATACTCACGCCATACTTACACACTCTTAGTCTCTTACACACTCTGCATAAGTGCATATTATACACATATACACACGCACACGGCACAGCACAATCACTAAACAGCCCCCCCCCTTCATTTCATTTCACAGATTCACAGACACACGCACGCCTACAACTTCTGCCCGTCGTAGCTCCCTCTCTGCTCCCCTCCATTTTCGATCACCAAACAACACCCCCATCGCATGACCCTGCATGCACCGTCGTCTTGCGTCTAGCCCCTACACCTCCATTTTCGTCGCCCAACGTCCTCCATCCCAATGCCACCACCTCAACTGAGCCCCCTGCACCATGCACCAGCCCATCGCCCAAACCAGCCAGCAGCCATCCACCGTCACCCTTGACCTGGCAGTCCGAAATTCCATCCTCGAGCCAAATCTCGACCAACTTCCTCCCTCAGTTTTTCTTCATCCAGCAGCCCCTATCCCAACCGTGTTTCCCTTTGCTCCGCCATCGCCCAGCCTTCCCCCGCAGCAACAACCACCTTCGAACCATCTACCCCTTCCCTCCCTCTCTGTTTTGTTCGAAATTTTTCCAGCCCAACCACAACCTCTCACAACAGCCTCCCAGCAGCCCGTCACCCTCGACCTAGCCCTACCAGCCTCCAGCCGCCCTGCACCACCGACCAACCACCACCTCTGCCGCCCTTTCCTTTCCCCTGCCTCGCAGCCTTGCCCAACCCTCTCGCCTAGTCAGCCGTGCCCCTTCCCCTCATGCGTGACTCACGCTACATGCAGCGTGAGTTGCGTAGTGTTGTAATAAAATTTTGGGTACCAATATTAATTGTAAGGATATTTTAGTAATTTTAGAAAAATAAATATTTTTATACTATAATTATTATTTTATCTGATAGATATTAATTTTTTATTTGTGGTATTATTTTTAGGTACGAAAGTTTAATTTGCAGGACCTAATAAATTTTGGTGGATACCGCTAATTTTATGTTTTTGCTGGAATTCAGGTAACCGTTATACTCTACTAAAATGATAAAAATTGCGTGAAAATACATTAGGGTTTTGGTGTATGAAATATGTTTAGCATGATTTATTTCAATATAATTATGTGGCAATTATTATTATTATGAAAACGGATAAAAACGAGCATGTTATATGATATAAAATATTTTGGGTATAAAAGTATGACTTAAAAATAATTCTAATGATAGGAGAATGTTTGGTATGATAATTATGTATATAATTATTAGTTTAGCATGTTTACAATATGCTTATTGAATGAGATCTTATTTGCGCAAAAATCATATCAAAAACTTGGTAAAAATGAAGATGTTGTTTTTCATATAAGTAAACCTTACATTATGAATTAAAATAAGAAAGATGTGATGACTTAATTATGTATAATTCAATATTGATGTGCAAAATATATTAGCAAATGGCTCTGTGGCTACAAAAGCTACCATGATAGTGAGATGATCATAATCTTGGAATTCATAAAAATTATAAAAATACCTAAGTATATCTTTTTGCCTAATGTTTGCAATATATGTAAAATCGTATGAATTTTACATTGTAGAGTTTTAATGTTTTATATGATTTATTAATTTTATCCTTAGGTTTATGGATGGAAAATAGACCTAGTACCATTAATTCACCAAGTTAAATACTTCCATATTTATCTACTATAACTAGTATCCCTATTATTACTCAACCATCTACAAATGTTAGCCTGTTAAATGAGTGTATGATGAAATGCTGAATTTGATTGTCAGGTCCTCATGAATCATTAATATAATGAGTGTATTATTATTATGGTCCAAAGTGTAGAGTTTAAGTTGTAGGAAATTATCAAACAAAGTGAAGCAAAAATATAAATTTATGCTTATATATGTTTGCATTTATTTACATGGTTTCAAAAATTAATAAGAGTATGGAAGTAAAAATATCATATATGAATAAGAATAATCAATTATCGGTTCAAGTCTGCTTTGGGTCAGTTCGGGTTCGGGTTAGTTCGGGTTAATGTTAAAGTTCGGGTCTGTTCGGGTTCGGATTATAGTTCGGGTCGGTTTGGGTTCGGGTTGGGTCGGGTTTGAGGTGTGCTCAATTCGGGTTATCATTGATTTTGGTCACTTTGGTTCGGGTCAATTTAGGTTCGGGTCTTTATCGGGTTAGCTAAATTCGGGTCGGGTCCAAATTGAATCGGGTTGTTTCGGGCTTTCGGGTTATAAACGGATTTTATTTTTCGGGTTACTATTGGGTTTCAAGTCGGGTTATTCGGGTTGGGTCAACTTTGCCAGGTCTAATCATAACACTTACATTTCCATTATAAAAATTTTGAAGTATAATGCATACATATATATTCCTTTGAAAACAATGCATAAATCATACCCTAAGAACATAACAAACTTTATGTGTTATCACATGATCTCAAATCTTAGTAGAAGGGTATGGTTTACCACTTATCTAAGAAAAAGAAACAATCAAGATTCACCTAGTTAGTCTCCACTCAAATTCTTCAAACTCTTGACATTAACACAGCCAACACATATATTAGCATATAATATAACACAACAACAATACGAAGTTAACCAAAACTAAATGGGGAAAAGTTTAGAGAAATAAATGGAGTAATTGGCAAGTTTGGGTTGTGCGGAATCGTGGTGGAAGATATGGTGGTGCTATGGTAAAATTTTGGTAGTTGTGTTTAGATGATGTTGGGGGGGTGAAAAGAGGGTGTATGACCAAAATGGGAAGGTTGTACAAACATGTGGTAGGTGTGCACACCTAGGTCGTGAGCTAGGATTGTGCACGAGTAGGTGGTGCAAGAGGCACAACCATGCTCGAGCATTGATTGCACAGAAAAAAATCAGATAGGTGCACACGAGTGTGTGATGAATTGTGTGTAGCCATGTAAGGGTGCACAGGCAAATGGTGCAGGTGTGCACAAGCATGCAATAAGGAAAACATTGTGTGAAGAACGAAGAGGGAAAAATTGTGGTGGTCGATGACGACGACCGACGACGATGAAGGGGAGTGTTAAGATGCCCTTAGTGGTTAGTCCACCAAGATTTAGGTTGTGCATGGTGGTGATAGTGGTACTCATTTGTGCGAAATAGAGCAAGAGAAGGAAGAGGAGGAGGAGGAGGAGGAGGAGGAGGAGGAGGAGGAGGAGGAGGAGAAGAAGAAGAAGAAGAAGAAGAAGAAGAAGAAGAAGAAGAAGAAGAAAAGAGAGAGAGCATAGGTAAGCTTTATCAACCCTAAAATATAGGCTACAATGGAACAAAATAAATGAGGGAGAATGAGAGTAGTGTATATATGTATGGTGTACATGTTGGCATGCTAACGAAGAAGATGTAGAGGGTGGTGTAGGGGTGACAATGATGATGGTGATGGTACAACTACAAGGTGATGATGATGATGGTTGTAAGGGATGGTGAGACACCTGGTGAGGGTGAGGTGATGGTTGTACTGCAAGTGGTAGGAAGGGGCACACACAAGTGGAGAGGAAGAATAAACTATCATCAGAAAGAGAATAAAGGGAAGAAAAGGGAAAAAGTGTTGAGCTAGGATTTGATATATTTGATTAGCCAAAATAGGTAGAATTAGTGATAAAATTTATCAAAATTAAGATTGGGTTATGAAATGTAATTTATCTTGGTCAAATATTCAGATTAGGTTGAAATTTCTAGATTAAGAAATTTGGTTAAGGCTAAACTAAGATTTCTTTGAGATTAGAATCAGATTAAGGTATAATTTATATGGTATTAGGTTAGCAAAAATTTGGGGTATTATAATAAGTCATGATACTTATGAGGGTCCTAGGGTGCATATCATTGTAGCCATGAGTATTCATGTGGCAAAAGTGTTAATATTTATAATATTCCCATGACACACATGTTAATATCAACGAGTAACCCCATAGCTCAAGCTATGATAGCCATAAGTAGTTCCATGACTCACATCTGAATAGCTACAAGAATTCTTGTCGCTCATGTATCTATAGCCCAGAGTAGTCACAAGGAACACACCTCCATATCCATGACTAATCATATGGCTCATTAATAAATAGTTATGAGTAGTCTCTTGGTGCACGTCTCAATAGCCATGAGTAGTCTTATGGCCACATCTCAATGGCCATGAGAAGTTTCATGAAACATGTCTTAATAGCCATTAGTAGTCCTATGACACATGTCTCAATAGCTACAAGTAGTTGACACACATCTTGATTTCTACGAGTAGTCTAATGGCACACATTTTGGTAGCCACAAGTGGTATTCTTGCCAACATCTCAATTAACTATTTTCATTATTGTGATCCTCATCTCAATCAACCACAATCATTTTTATAATCATTATCTTAATTATCCATAATCATTCTTGTGGCTCACATAATAATAATAATAATAATAATAATAATAATACCCCATCCCAACAATATTTGTCGGTAAACCTTATCCCGACACTAATCATGTGTAGTTATAGCATTCTTCTTGAGAAATTTGTTGTGAGGTCAACCATCCTCAAACTACTACTAGTTAGGCAAACTTAAATATGAATTTCCTCAACCCTAGACTTTCATTAATGAAAGTGCAATTTGTTTATATAAGTAGTTGTACCAAGATTTTTTTATTGATAATATGGTCCTAAGTTTTTTTGAGCTTAACTAAATAGGTATAGGCTTTAGCCAAGTAACCAATTTTCATGACAAACTTAATGTGATTAAAACACAAAAATATCTTTTTGGCTACAAATTTGTGGTTAGTAATACACAAAAATATCATTTTATGGCAAGTTAATGATAAAAATGTCTATCTATGTCCAATTCTTGGTGAGTTAGCCCCAAAAGTATCTTTTTGTGAAATTTTTTTATTGATTTAGCCACAAATTATTTGTGTCCCAAGTTAGCCACAAAAATATCTTTTTATGGCAAATTGGTGATAAAAGTAATTTTTTTTGTGGCAAATTCATAGTGAGTTGGCTAAATAAAACCTCTTTTATCAAGTCAATTGATGACAAGTTAGCTACAAAATTTTTTCCAATGACAAATTGTAATGAGTTCACGATAGAAATAATTTTGTGTCACCAATTCATGGCCACTTTAACATGAGATAATTTTTTCATGGCAAATTAGTCACAAGTATAGTTTTTCATAGCCAAAAAGTGAACATAGCTACTAAAATTATTTTTTACTTGACATTTTTACTTAAACTACAAGGTCATATTTTTATGTAAAATATTTTGCTTTTGTGTACATTATCGTGGCCTATGCCTCCTTTTGCTATAGTGAGGGCACATGTGAAGCATATATGTTTGAGATCTTCTTCTAAGAGATACTTTGGCACATGTGTACATCTCCTTTCTCAATGATTACAGGCACACTATGTGACTCCAAAAGAACTTATTAGTTTTTTTCTTCATTATCTTAGAAAAGTGTTTAAACTTAACCCACTTCGTGAAATAGACATGGTGACTATGGTAAGCCTTTTTTGTCCAACTCTTGCACCTTAAACTTTTAGCATAACTTACAAAAATTTAAACAATTTGTGGTTGTAGGAATTATTAAATGAAATGGTTGAGGCACCATCAATGAGGAGGATGGAATAGATTTATTTCCATCAATACATTGTCTTATTTAAACCCTTCTCCATATTTATTATAGGGGTACTTTATTTGATACCTACTAGTAAGGATCTGAAGATATAAGCTCACTAGGTTCCAAATAGCCATGGATTTGTGATGGTTAAAGGTTTGACATTAGCATTCTTTGGATCGAATTAATTTCTTCTAAAGCTCAATTTTTTGTACTATATTCTCTATAATGGATTTCATCCCTATCCAAAAAATATCCCTAACATAATTATTTGGTTGATATATCACTTGTTGCTTGGTGCAAACCATAAACGCCATGGCGTCTTTCCTCCAAAATCTTCTGGTCGAGTTTTTTTTCTACAAATCTTAAATCTAGCATTCTATTTGAACCTCTATCTAAGGTACTATCCTAAACAAATATCATTTTAGATCATCTCCTTAAAGCGTAGGCCTTGTTTATATCCTTTTGTTATGTTCCTTGTTATAGTTACTCTTTCAACTCCAAGATTCACTTGTCTCTTTTTGAAAAATCCCTAATCTCAAGTATAGTTCTTCCTAGGTGATCTGGCCTAGACTTACCCTCCATAGATTCAACCTAAATTGTCATAGGGATCTCAAAGCTAGTGAATAAGACCAAATCGGTTGCCGGCTATAGCACTTTGTGCCCTTAGTATTTAAATCATGGCTACCTCATCAAACTTCTTTGTCAAGAATATGATTAATTTCGAAGTACTAACCCTTCACCAATTCCCTTACCTCAAATAATTCATAATATTATCCTACCACTAGTGTCAAGTTACCAATCATTTATAATCTATCTACCTTCAACTCTTTTGCTAGCCTAATTCTAACTAAAGCAATTCTGTACTATACTTTGTTCTTGGTTACTGAGATTCCAAACTTGATTATATAGTCCACCATTAATCCTTCTAGATTGAACAAGACAATACTAGCCCCACTACCTTATACATTAGATAAACCCTCAACTTACACCATCAACATTTCTTTTATGGAATATTCCAACCTATTCTTTGATGTTGCCTAGATAAGTGGAGGATCGACAACTAACTCATTGGAGCATAATCCTTCATGCTCATAAGAGAAACATTCCACTTTAAAGTCATCTAAGGCTTAGGATTTTATGGTCAACCTAGGATGATATTGAATATTAATCCTTCTTAACTCCACCACCCTTTTGATCATCTACCTAATCTTCTTTGATTAATGCAATATAGCTTTGAGTAGTAGGTTCTTCAAGATAAAGATGGTGTACATGTTGAAATAAGGCTCTAACTTTCTCAAAGCCACTATCATTACGTATGTACACTTCTATATTATGGGATATCTCTTTTCTAGTTCTAAGTGAATTTTTTAGCATCATATATTGGCCTTTTGATTCCCTTGTGTACTAATATTTCTAATACTACCAAAGCATTTTCAGCCATGTAGATGAAGAGTGTTGCCCAAGAGGCTAGCAAAGTCAATATCTGAGCTAATTAGATCTATATCTCTTTAAACAAATTTTCACATTCCATTATTCTCTATGATTCTTCTTAGCCTTTAAGATTCTTGAAGAAAGTGAGGCTTTGGTTAGATCCTTAGGAAGCTAACAAGTGGAGAGCAGTGAATTTCCTTGTGACATTTTATAGATTGGCTTTATTAATTTTAGGTTGCATGTTCAAAATAGAAAATACCTTATCTTAGTTGATATCTATGAAACATATAGAAACCATAGATCCGAAAAACTTGCCCTCTCCCCCAAAATACACATTTAGTAGGGTTAAGCTTCATCTAATGCTTCTAAAGTGTCTAAAAAACTTTGCTTAGGTCAATGAGGTGATCCAATTCTATTTTTCTCTTCACTATCATGTCATCGACATATGCCTCCACCTTATAAGCTATATTGTGTTCAAAGACGTTGTTAACTAGCCTCTGATATATCACACCCACATTCTTTAGACTAAAACGCATGCCATTATAGTAATACAAACCTTTTATAATGCCCTAGTTGTAGCAACTATTTTTTTTAATGTAGAAGCTAGTTAGAATGCATGGGCATTACTACCACGTTTCATACAAGTTTGGCTATCTTTCCTTCCATATATGAATCACAATGATAAGCCATTTAAACAAAAAAAAATAAAAGATATAACACACACACACACATGTATATATATATATATATATATATATATATATAAATGGAGAAAGAATATATATATATACAACAAAGATTCAAAAAAGAGTAGAACTCCCAACAAAAGAGGTACATAAAAGGAGGTAACTAAAATGAGGGAGAAGAATATCCATATCTAGATACTAAACAAAATAATACTGACAAGGTGTACTCTATATCCCTATGCTAACCCCATATCCTCAGGAAAACTCTACAAAGTAAATGACATCCTCAAAAACATTGGTCTCCCCTAAAAAGTATAAAAAAGAAACAAGAATATAATCAGTACAACAAATTTATTGAGTAAATTAAATATACTAAAAGTGGATAGCATGCAGCATATAAAAACACATGGGTGCATGCTCGAGGAAAGATAAAACATTGAAGCATGATATAACATAAAAACACTTGGATCAATATCAAGATAATAACTTTGATTGCTAAAATAAGAAAAAATGGTGTACGTGTAGGACCCATTGATTATTATATTCCAAATTAAGTTGTCACATAATCTGCCAATCACATTATATTTGAGGCAGAACCACAATACGACTAAGAGAACATCCTAAATCCACTAAGGAACACTCTATCTATAATACCCCAAAATTTTAATCTACCTTAATTCAAGTAATTAATATCCTAAAGTTCTTTCTTATCCTTTAATCCTAATTTTTAAAATTTAAAAACCCTGGCACCATTTTCCCATTTTCCTTCATTTTCCTTTTTTCTTTTCTTATCTCTTTCTATTTCTCCTTTCCATATGTTTTCCTTTACCAATCTAGTTCATTTGGTTGGGGTAATCAAGCCAATTTCCCAACTATAACCAAGTCTACACTCCATTGTCATTCCACCTCTCTCTCTATTGACGGTTCACATAAGACCTTATTTCTATTTCTACCCTCCTTATTTTCTACACTCAGCCCCATTTCTCGATCTTATTGCCTAATCCTTAACACACCATATTTTTCTCCCTCTCGACCAAGTTTTGTTATTCTCCTTATTTTTATCTAGCCTTGTCGAGTAGGTTAAACTCACTGAGCAAGTGAACCCACTAAGTAGATTAATTTACTAAGTGAAAATTTCTCCCCTAGTCTTATTTATCTTGATCAATGAGTTCTATTTATTATTTCCACTTAGTCTTGACCAAGATTTTTACTCTCTATTGGCTCTTGATAGAGTGCAGTTGTTACCCTAGATAATTTCTTTTCCCTTGTTTTTGGCTAAGTCAATTTATTTTTCCTCGATCTTGGCTAGTCACTACCCTTTACCAAGCATGCTAATTCTTTTTAATCCTTCTTGGTCAGCCCTCTTGTTCTATTTCTTTCCTATTATTTTTTCCTCTTTTTTTTACCCTTTATTTCTCAAATTTTCTTTTTAATAACCATGTGTTTTCTCTTAAACTTAGGTGGTTCGCTGATGGCCTAGAAGGAAGAGGCTTAGAGCCTTTTTTCTTTCTTAGAGGCCGATGATACTAGATTAAGGATAATTATCTTAGAATAATACTTTGATATTATGTGTAGTTATATTTAATCTCATGATTAATATCGTTATATGTTGTAATTCATGTATTGGTGCCACATTATGATATTGTTATATAGTTCTATGGAAATCTAAACTCTTTGTGAAAGCATGAGTTTAGTTAAGTTTTCTCTTGCAATCCTAGAATGTTGGCATGATTTACTATTTTAATTATGTCATGAAGAGTGGCTTGTAATTATGGTTAAATACTATCATGATGATATATGCATGGAGTTTGGAAGTAGATGTGCCTTATATATTTATGTTAAGATCACATGACATTATTAAGATATTCAATAGTTTACTAAGGCATTAATATTTATAATAAAAGATCACATCAGTCAGGACCAATTATACCAGTCCATTCCATCAAAAAAGAAAATAAGCTAGGAGTGTTGTGCCTTTGGGTTATATTAGTCCATTCCACTAGATGAGAATAGTGACCGAAAGCATTGTACCCTAGGGTTGTGCTAGTCTATTCCACCACACAAGAATAGTGGCCAGGAGCATTATACCATAGTGTTGTTATACTACTTGATACCATTACACTAATTCTGAATAGTGGGGTCCTTGAACTTAAGAGATTACGTAAATGGGAAAGTAAAATCATCCATCTTAGAAATCTTTCAATTCCTCTTTTAAATCATCTCAAGTTTGAATTAATGTGTATGATTAGTCCATCAATGTGACCTTATGTGTGTGTATTCCTTTTTCACATGATGCATATTATTACCTTAGTCAGTACGTAGTGTACTAATAAGCTTTTTTCTAGGTGTTTCTCATTCCTCTAAGCAAATGACCTAGGTTTTATTGTGAAGGTCACTAAGGACTCGATTAATAACTTTACAACTTATGATGCACTATCTGTGGAGGAATATTTTTTTCTCTTGTGGTTTGGATGTAAAGTTAACATTATCAAGTAGCTAATTTTTTTTCAGGATACCTTTTAGACTCTTGATTCCATTAGATCCCCCCTTTTTTGTAATTTTCTTAGGTTATACTTAGGTGTTAAATCTCCAAATGTTTATTTAAGTTTGTGGAAATTTCTCTTATTCTATAGTTATCTTATTTTAAGTTTTATATTTTTTCCTTGTACTCGATGTAGGTAGGGTGCGTTAAGCTAGATTTATGTTGAGTAGGACAATAACACCCAATCATATTGATATTTTTCTTTTATGAAAAAAATAATAATAATAATAATAGAAAGCTAATAAGGGTTGCTCTCTCCTCTCTCCTCTCTCCTCTATGGCTCATACAAGGAGGAGCACTGAATCTGCAAAGAAGAGAGGGAAAAGATAGGTAGTTGTCTTCATAAAGCCCAGTCCCTGCGAAATTGGATCACCGGAAGTATTGAACCCTAGCGAGGATACTTCTCCTAGTTTCAGTCTAAATCAATTTGTGAGGAATAGCAATTTGCAACCCATAGAGATACCATCAGTGACAGAAACTAAATTTTTTAAATCTATAAATTCAATAGAAAGGACTAATAGCTTAGGGAAACCTATGAATTAGAAGGCTATGGTTACAAGCAACCAATCCCTCTAATCTGGAACCTCACTATCGTATATACCCCCACCCTTAATAGCAATTCCTAGTGAATTGAGATTCAGAAAGAAGAGATCGAGCAAGCTTCTACTAATTGGTAATTTGCCATTGTGGATTATATAATTGAGTTTCAACCTTCTTTAGGACAAATGCAAAGATTTTTTCAAACATAATGGACTAAAATCAACCCCCCAAGATCTTGCTACCTTGTGATGGCTTTAAAATTTTTAAATGTGCTTTAGTTGTTGATTGTGATCAGATATTGTCTTACCCTTTTTGAACCTATGCAAATAGGCCTTTCATTCTCAAACCATGGCGTAGGAAATTTTAATTCATTAAGGAGAAATTCCATTTTCTACCTTTGTGGATTAAGCTTCTCAATCTTCCTTTAGATTATTGGGACACTAATTCCCTTAGCCAAATTACAAGTGCAGTAGGACAACCAATTCATGTGGATGCAATTACACTAAGTTGAGAGAGAATTTCCTATGCCAGGATACTTGTTGAAGTTGATGTCACCAAGAAGTACTTGGATAAGATTAAAGTCCTTGATCTTGATGGTGATACCCTGACCCAGTTAATAGAATATGAGTTCCTTATCATACCCAAAGAAGAGGCCACAGCTTAAGAGAAGCCTACTCCCTAGAAAAACATTGCACATGCTAGATATACCCACATAACTAGTACTAATAATCCTAATAGAAGGACAAACGCTACTTAGAGGAAGGTAGCAGGTCAAACCACAAATGGTGAAAATTCTAAGTTGAGTATTCCTCATGATGGAAGGATAGTTGTTGGCATATAACATGATAATCAAACTGAAGTTTTTTCATGTTTGGAAGAAGGTCGCCCCCTACAAGGCAAGGAAATAGATAAGGGAGGATAATCACTACACCAATCACCTCAATGATCTCTCACATCAATGTCAAAGGTTTAAATAAACCTCATAAGCAAAAAGTAGTAAAGTGGTATAGTACCAATAATGTGTCATTTCTTAGCCTCTTAAAAATAAAAATAAATCTTGCTAAGGACATAGTCATTAAGAAAAAAAAATTTCCCTAGTTGAAGGTTTTTATATAATTATTCTTACCATGATAATGGCCGCATATGGTGCCTATGGGATACTACTAGATGGCAAGTTAGACTCATCTTAGCTTGTGCTCAAGCCTTACTTGTTAATGCTTTATCTTTAGATGGAACTTCTTTCTATGTAGCGTTCATCTATGCATAAAACATTGGTAGTGGTCAAAAAGAACTATGGGATTTTCTCTTAAATCACAATGTTCTTTCTAACCCATGGCTTATCATGACTGACTTTAATGTTGTTCTTGACCCTACTAAGAAATTTCAAGGAGATACTCCTAATCAACAGGATGTCACTAACTTTAAAACCTGTGTGCATCAACTTATTCTCCATGACCTTCCCTTCTTAGGTCCTACGTTTAAATGGTGCAATAGAAGACTAGGAGAAGAACAAATCATGTGTAAAATTTACAGAGCAATAGTAAACTTGAGTTGTCTTGGCAGCTTTCCTTCTACATCTGTGGTTTTTAAAGAAGAACCCTTCTTTGATCACTATGTAGCATTCCTCATCTTTCAGTAAACAACCATCCCAAAGAAGAAGCCGTTCAAGTTCTTTAATATGTGGTGTAATGATCAAAATTTTTTGAAGATTGTGTCTGATGTCTGGTACCAACCTCATGCAGGCACAACACATGCAAAGATGAAACAAAAACTCCTTTCCCTCAAAACTAGATTCAGATAGTTGAATGCCTCACATTACAGTGGTATCACCAAGAGAGTTGCAGCACAAAAACAGACCCTTAGTATGATTCAACATGCACTAAGATCTAATCCCTCTAACCTTGGATTACAACAGCAAGAAAAAGATGCTTTACAACTGCATGAACACCTTTCCCAGTGTGAGGAAAGCTTCCTAAGGTAGAAAGTTGTTGTTCATTAGGTAAATGAGGGTGATGCTAACACTCATTTCTTCTTTTCAACAATGAAAGCCCACTAAAATATAATCTTTCTTACCAGAATCAAAGGGGATGATGGAAAATGGTCATAGATCATAATCTTATTTTAAAGGCCTTTAGAGATTATTGTATGCACATTCTAGGACAGCAAGATAAACAAAGTGTTGAGCTATCATAGCAGGTGCTAGATCAAGATCCTATCCTCTCACCTGCTCACAAGCACTACTTGTGGTACCCCTAACCAAATCTTAGGTTAAAGATGCTATATTTTCTATAGGAGACTCCAAAGAACCAGGCCTTGATGGTTTCACATCTTATTTTTTGAAAGCAGCCTAGGACATAGTGGGAGATGATCTATGGAAAACCCTAAATGAATATATTCTCAATGCTAGCATACCAAACTTCATTACCTTTATGTTTCTTATTCTTATCCCTATAGTGACCAATGCTAAAAATTTTGGTGATTTCAAACCTATAGCCTGTTGCACCGTCTTGTATAAAACTTTCACTAAGATTATAACCTCTCGAATTCAATGGATATTGCCTGAGTTGATTGATCTTTCACAATTTACCTTTATTAAGGGAAGGTCGATTGGTGAAAACATCTTGTTGGCTCATGAGCTAGTGAGATCATATGGTAGGAAGAACACCTCTCCTAGATGCATGATGAAAATTAATTTACGCAAGGATTATAACTCTGTTCGATGGGATTTCCTTGAAAAGGTAATGCTTGCTCTTCACTTTCCTCCTCATTTAGTGAAGGTGATCATGGTATGTTTATCCAATGTTAAGTACTCCATCAACCTAAATGGTACTCTTTTAGATCTAATTAAAGGGAAAAGGGGTTTGAGGCTAGGCGATCCCCTCCCCTTACCTCTTTGTCATTATTATGGAATACTTCACTAGATTAATGAAGACCTTTTAGCATGAACCAAGATTTAAAGGTCATCCCCAATGCAAGAATCTGAAAATTATGAACCTCTCCTTTGTGGATGACATGCTCCTCTTTTGTTATGGTGATATTCATTCAATGTAATGCCTAATGACCAATTTTCAAGTCTTCTCTCATATGTCAGGGCTAACAGGCAATTCTAATAAGAGCTCTGTTTTCTTTGGCGGAGTCTCTCAACAAAATAGAGAAATTATATTATATAGTATCTTCACTTATCTCAAGGTACACTCCCCTTCAAGTACTTGGAAGTACCAGTTGCCGACACTCGCTTGAATTCCCACCATATGTCCATTCTCACTATTAAGGTTCTGCATCGTATGAACCACTAGCCACCAAAATGTTATCATATGTAAGAAGATTACAACTATTTAAGTCGGTCATATTTGGCATCCAAATGTATTGGAGCCAAGTTTTTTTTAACTCTAAGGAAAGTCTTATGCCATCTCATTATAGCTTGCTGTAATTTTCTTTACACTAGCAGTACCAATTTCAGTCATAAGGCACTAGCAGCGTGGTCTTTTTGCTATTTACCAAAGAATGAAGGGGGGCTTGGCATTATCGATATAATCATTTGGAATGAAGCTCTTAGAAAACATCTTTGGAATTTGGCTCACAAAAAAGACACTTTCTGGATCAAATGGATCCACAGTAGGTTCATAAAACAAGGTTCAATTTGGGATCTTGATGTACTGGTAATAGCATCATGGCCATTATATAGCATTCTGAAGTTAAGATCATCCATCATGTCTTTCATCACCACTCAATCACATGATGCCTCCTATAGCATTAAGATTATGTATAACAACCCTGAGGCATCGAGGCCCTAGAACTCAATAGTGGAGCACTATTTGGAAAAAACCAGCACCTCCAAGTCACCAATTCATTGCTTGGCTTGCTGTTGTTGGGCGTTTGGCCACAAATGATAGACTTAGTAAGTATACTCCCATTCCCAGTCAATAATGTGAGCTATAGAATGAAAATGAATCCATTGGTTATCTCTTTGTGCATTACCCATTCATGGGGGGAGTTCTACATACTTTAAGGTATATTATGAGAAGTAAAGAAGCTAATATCTCATGGAATAATTTACTACAAGAGTTTACTTTCATGCAAGGTCATTCAAAGTATAAAACAAGGCTCTTCAGGAGATTATTTATCACTTCAATTTACGTAATATGGAAGGCAAGGAACAATAAGGTGTTTAATGACATTCCATGCAATTGGAATGTAATGCTCAAGTTTATAACTACTAGCATATCCCGTAGATGCTTGTATGGCCATAGATTAGCTAAGTTTTAAAATTTTATTCATTTGGTAGATGAATTATGGTCCCTATGTTGTATTGTTTCTTAATTAAATGAAATGAAAAGTTAATTTTAATAATAATAATAAATAATTTTGGGGGTGTTACAGTATATGTAAGTATTTTTACCCCTTATAGGAATCATAGATTACCTATGGAGTAGAAAGTTAACTCTCTAACACACTATGATAATATCACAATCATATAACAACAAGGAGTGCATCTACTTTAAATCCTACCTTGAAGGCCATCCTAAGGTTACTCACCTAAACCCTAAATCAAGACTTTAAATAAATGAAATCATACCTAAAAAACCTAAAAAATTCAATGGAACCATCAAAAACCAAAAAAGAGACCTTTAGCATAGAAAATAACCCTACGGCTAAATGGCCTCAAAACTGGCAAAAATGGCCATTTCAACAATATCAACACATTTAATTATTCTGATACATCAAAAACTTCAACAATGTCAACACATTTAAGTATTCTAATACATAAAAACCTATTTACTATTATTATATTTTATTTTACCAAGTTTCTAGCTCCATGATTGATCAAAAATTAGCCTAACATAAATATTTTTCCACAACTTGAAAGCCTTTCACAACAAAAAACCATAAAAAGTACTTCAAAACTACAAAAAGAAGAATTAAGATCAAGGTTAGAGTGACTTAACCTTCCTTTTAATGATTCATGGAATTATGGAGAATTTTCCTTTAATTTCATTGGTTTTTAACATTAAATTTCTTATGGAAAGTAATAAAGAGCTAAAAATCAAGAAAAAATATATCAAAAAAAATTTATAACGATGGATGAAGCAGAGGAGGTTGAATATGGGTCTATTTTGGGCTGTTTGGGACTCCAAAATGGAGGACAGAAGTGGTTGGAACAATTTTTGTCATAAGTTTAGATATTTACCCACTTTATGTAACTTTAATAAGCAAAAATATAAAGAGGATTGATATGGCCAGGGTAGAAATCCCCTTTAATGTGAAAATAAATTTCAAATTTTATTTTATGTATTTTAGGAAGATAGGATAAATTTTCAGATAGTTAGGATATATTTTCGTTTAGGGAAAGTTGAGTTTTAGGGTCTAATTATGCCTAAAATAGTTAAAATTTCCTCAAAAATCATAATAATATTTAGAACCCATTTCAACCCATTTTTATATTTAATATACCTAAATTCAAATATCCCTAAAGTTTTATAAATTTTCGCTGGCTACAATACTCATTTCAGAGCTTAAAATGCAAGTAAGGATTAAGAAATGATGGTAGATAGCACTGTTTCTAACAAAATATCCATTTAAAATTTTTAAAACGCTTATGACAAATAGAATAGTCAAAAAAATGTATATAAATATTATCAAAATATAAAGGTTTGGAAAAAGTTCCATGGCCAAAAGCATCACATATGTCTTATGGGATTTGAAAAAGTAAGAATAGGTATATAACTAAAATGAATCTTCTAAAAAAGTAACAAGATTTGAAGGAATGTAAAAAAATTTAATTTAAAATAATTTTTATAATTATAATAACAAAAATATTTTATAAAATTAGGGTATTATATCACTATCTCGTTAAAAATGACTTTATCTTCTAAGTTAGGCCAAACAGAGAAAACATGCGGAGAAAAACGTTCCAAGGCATAAAATGGGGATATTACCCCCTTAGAGGAAACCTTATTGTTAAGGAATATCACCTAATTGAAGAGCTCTAGATATTGACACCAAATCTCAGCATCCATCTTCCATGTAACATCCTCTATTTCGTGTCACCTCCAAAGCACCTCTATTAGTAGGACCTCCCTTGAGTACATCTATTAGGTTTTCCAATTGATGAAGTAGTCTCTCAAAATAGTTCAAAGACACATTGATCTCAATTTCTTCAATAGAATCATTAATGGATGACAAACGCACGAGAAGTTTCAAACAAATCTACGGTAGTACATTACTAAACTAAGGAAACTACAACCTTTAGTATACTAGTAGCAGAGCTCCAATAAGCCACTACTTTGATTTTTTTTTTCAAATCCACAACTTTCTATGCCAAAATATAAATATTCCTAAAGTTTTATAAATTTTTATTAGCTAAAATGCTCATGTTAGGGCTTAAAATATGAGTACAGGTTAAAATTGGTAATAAATAGTGATTTTTTTTAGAAATATCCATTTAATGTTTGAAAAGACCCAGTACATTTATAAAAAAAATAAGGAATTCAAATATGATCAAAATTTAAGGGTTTGCAAATTTTTCATGGTTAAAAGTGGTATAGAATTCTTACGAGACTTTAACCTATATGAAAATTTAAACAATTAAAACTAAACATTTTAACAACACAACAATAGCCAAAAGGATTTAAAAATATTTTATTATAATTATAATAATAAAAATAATTTTGAAAATTAGGGTATTACACCTTCATCTATTATTAAACTCGTCTTAGGTTAGTCATCCTCAATTAAGAGGACCTAATGATATTCTAAAAATACATCTATAAAGCTCAAGCATATGTGTCACACTATCAAATGTATTTGTGAATTGATCAACTAAATGGGAACCTATCCTTTATTCATAGTTAATTACGGTATTTGAATTCAATGCACATTCTTCATCTTCCATTAGGCTTTTTAACCAAAAGTGGGTTGGTGACCCACTCTACATACATTATCTCCCTTATGAAGCTTAGGTTCAAGATTTAGGCTACCTAATCCCTTGTCACATTTGTTTTATCATATTCCATAGCCCTTTTCTTGTTCTTGATTGGTGGTTTCCTAGGGACAATATATGATCTATGATCCATGACCTCCCTGAGCATGTGTGCCATTTTTAGGAATTCTACCTATTGTGTTCACTCATAATGCTAAACTTTAACAAACCACCTAATCCCTAGAGCTAGGAAAATATCCTCATTTTTTTATGGTTGACTCCACCCTAATAGCCTTTTATAATGGCCTTATGTCCTCTACCACCATAGTTTTCATGGGTTGGTATTCCTTCAACCCTTTCTTTATGTCCATTACATGATATTACCTATCTTATACACATATCCTACACCTCACTTCACAAGCCTCCTAAAGGGTACCTCAACAACAATCTGATCATTAACATATTATCCTTTTGCTTGTTCAAACTTGTCCTTCAAAGTCTATCATTGTAATATGAGGGGTAATCCACAATTACATTCCTTTTAATCTCTTATCTACGAAGGAAGGTTTATATACCCTTTGGTTATTACTATGTATCTAATGAATTTAAACATGGGGGGTCATGGACTCTTTCATTTATTCCCTTGGTAGAACCATTTGCCCATGCACCTATTTGAAGATAATATCCACTAATTTTCTTATGTCAACTAGCACCCTTTTCACATTTCACTATGCTAATATCACAGTTATGACCAAAGGGTCATCCTACGGGGCTATAATCATGACCCTATCTTTCCTATTAATAGAAACAATCCATTTATATTCATTTTTGCTTTTTGAGGTCGTGGTCAGAAGTAACACATATCTAGCATCATGATCCTATGCTCCTTGGCTAGTTTTAGAGCTATCTTATATGCCCAAGAAAGTGAGTGAGAGTGTCTCAACTTGAGAACCTTGTTAGGAAGTGTGAGATTAGAAAAAAAAAAAGGTATTTAAGAGATAAATATTTAGTATAGAACTCTTGTAGGGACTTCTCCTGTGGGAATCTCTTATGGTTCAAATCTAAGAGTAAGATATGGAAAAATCTTAATTGGGAAGAGGTTCTTGATTGAGTAGATAAATTAATAAGCTTGTTCTTGATAAACAAAAGAGAAAAAAACATAGGCTGATCATTTTTTATTCTTTATAATTACTTGAGAGGATATTTATAAAAGCAAGTCTTAGCATCCTTGATCTGATTTATATTATTAAATTAGTCATGAAGTTCTAGTTTCATGGTTTATAATTTGTTATCCATAAGGGTAACTATAGAAATAAGGAACAAATACATATATCAAAACACCAAAGTAGTAGATTTTTTTATCCTATATATAAGTTATAGTGTTTTAATATACATTTTAGGATCCGAATCTTTTACTTCAAATTTCATAAGTAAAGGCATTAGAGCCAATGGTAAGGTAGATTCATGATGGGAAGGTCGTTACAAAATCATAGCTCTTATAAGGTTAAAATATACAATATAGCCAACCTGGAAAGATTTGAGATACCTCAGATGTGTAAAAATAATCATATTAGGATTTCCCATCTTTAGCTTAACCTTTAGCATAACAAAAATAAAATCTAATTGATTCTTTGTAATTAATGAATGTGTTAACCTCTCTTAACTCGCACAACCTTCAGAGGACGAAGGAGAATAAACTATGTTAATATAATGTTATGATAATGTCTCATTTTATACATTTTTCTTTTTATCCCAATGTGTAGAAAAGAATATAACCCCCTTGGCCAAGTGAACCCATGGACGACTCAAAAAGAATAATATAAAAATATTTAGATGATCCTTCTAACTTAAGTCAATTTCGATAAGTTAAGGATGTCATAGATACTAATGCAATCCCTTCTGTCTAATATGAGTCATGGGTGACTCTAAAAGAACAACATTTATCGTTGACACTTGACATTCCCACCCTCTAATTGATGGCTTCAAAGTAGGTTGACATTGGTAGCCTCAAGATCATGGAATTCTTACTTGTCATCCTATGAGACATATGGTTATATGTTGAATGAATGCACACTACTTTATGATTAAATAATACATCTATAATATTGCTACATGATTGAATGAGGTTCTTATGTTGTTTCTAAGTGATTAAGTGAAATTCCAAGTATTTAATGACTTAACAATGCATCTATACATTGTTTCAAGTTTAAATAAGGTGCTCATATTATTGGTAGCTATTGAATGATGTTGTTGAGTGATGAATAATTCACCTTATTTAGAGGTTAAAAAATGGAAATTCGTTACTACTATATGGTTAAACATCATGCTTTTTTCCATCATCTAAAGTATTATGCAAGCAATAATGTTAAAAAGGGAATAGTAATATTTAAATACTTCACCGAGTATGGAAAGGTAAGCATGAGAGTACCATCTAATTTCTATCTCAAGAAAATATACAACAAGAACATGAAGAGAATCATGTAAGGAAGTATTACATAAATGAGGGCAATAACATATATAGCTAAGACCAAAACAGTAACCTTATATATATATATATATATAAGCTTTAAACACTTAACCATGTGTGAGCTTTTAAGCATGTGAGTACCATCTAACCGATTCCTTAAAAAAAATAGTCGATGAGAATATGAAGAAAATTAATTAAGGGATATGTAAGTGAGGTCAGTGACATGTATAACTAACATCAAAACAAAACCTTAAACACGCACACACACACACACACATATATAGAGAGAGAGAGAGAGAGAGAGAACTCATATATGAGGGGCATTTTCACATACACCTTCGTCATTCTCAACCTTTCCACTATCATCATCTCCTCATCTATTCATGTTGAGTTCCTAGTTTCGATGATAAAAAATAAAGATTCTTTCCTTTATGTTCCATTTTTTAACTTGTTACATGTCCGAAGTTACTCAAGGAACAAATTTCGAAGACTTTACAAGGGAACTAAAGAAGGAACTATGAAATATACGAATATCTTAAAGCTTGGAGAAGTATCTTGGTTGTATATCTTTATCTATGGTGGTATAATTCTTACAGAACTTACTTATGCAACATAAGTCAATTATTTTCCTAAAAACAATTATTTAGTTTTTTGAAGGAATCTTAACTTGAGTTTTATGCTAAGTTCTTTTTAGTAATATATATTTTGAAAAAATATAAAATTATTTTCTAAAAAATTTAAAATTGTATTGTACAATACTAGTAGATAATATTTTGATTAAATATTTTTTATGTTTGTATATTACATTCATGTAGCAAATGAGTTGATGCAAGATGAGTATTCCTAGGCTCAAACTCAACTCATTTAATAAAAAAAAACCTAAAAATAAGGTTTGAGCTTAGTTCATTTGAGTAAATAAATGAGCTAAGATAAGATTTAAACAAGTTAAGCCAAGCTAAACCTGTGAGCCTAATGTTTAGACGAATCAAGATTGTGAGCTTAGTAATATAAATGAGCGAAGCTTAAACTTTTTTTGTACTTGGGCTCATCTTGTTTAATAAGCGAGTTAAAAACTAAGGATTAGACTCAACTCATAGAACTAATAAATGATTTTAAATGAGTTAGGTAGAGATTTTAATGATTCAAGCCTAAGTTGGCTCATGAGCAAATTAGATCATTTAAAACCCTACTTACATGTTGATAATTCAAAAGATTTCAATGAAGACTTGTAGATTATATCAATCATAATGAGTTATTCATTTTTTTTTACTAATTTTAAGGGGCACTTATATTATATTATGTCAAATTATCTCTTTACTATTAGATACATCTTTTGCTGACTCGAATATTTTGGGATGTAAATCTTTGATTAATCCAAACATTTTTAGTGGCTTGTTTTCATATGTTGAACATATTTTCATATTGATAATTTTGAGATTTTTTTTCTATTTAAAATATGTAGAAAACACTTATTTGCATATGGATGAGATTTATAAGATTATAGGGGTGTAGGACACTATTATTAGGTCTATTTTGAAGAATTAGTCACCAACAATTTCTAGCTCCACACCCATTGAATTTAAAAAAGGGTTTAGTAGAATAGGGGATAGAGAACAATTAGATAGGTGATGACAGAGGAATTGAGTCATCAAGAAAAGTTTTTGTATGTGATGATCTATAGGAACATCCTGCCAATATTGCAAAGAAGGAACTAGGAAAATTTCATGGACCTCTCACAGATGTACTTGCTAGCTTATGGATAGAAAATCCACCTAGCTTCACTAATCATCTGGCATATGATTGTTGTTCCGAAACATCCGATCATGGTCTCTCTTATAGTGTGTGATTGACTAAGGTGCTTAGTTTTTTCAAGGTGTAATTCAAGGAGAATAGGAAACCCTTAACCTAAGGAGACTACTCTTACAACATAATGTTGAAAAAGAATATTGTAGGTACTCTTGAAGGTTTTCTAGTAAAGAAAGAGGAGATAGTGAAGGATGCAAGGAAGAAGAAAGGGAATATAGAAAAATCATAAGGTTTTGATCAGGAAATGGAAGAGGAAGCAAAGTAAGAAATTGATAAAGGAATGTATGTTATTATTATATACTTAGGGTGTAAGGAGATTAATCTTTTATTGATCAAGGCCTTAGGTAACTAGAACGATATTATTATTATCAAGCTTGCACAAATCTAGGTCGCACTTGACACCAATGTCACGTTTTCCAACAAGAAACACTAAGAAGTGATGTAGAAGCAAGCATTCAAAAATTAGCTTTCATAATTATGGAACTAATTGTTCTTCATTTAGAAAGTGTTTCCTACAAATTTGAAGACCAACGGATGGTTACGTTGCTCAAAAAGTAATAAACAAGCAACTAGGTGTCAGCATGCATATGTATGACATGCATGACATGCAAGGAGAAAGTAACCATGTGAATGGGGATTTTATTGGTAGGATCCTTGATCTTAGAAGTGGCTATCATTAAATGAGAATAAGGGAAAGGGTGAGTGGAATACAACCTTCAAAACTAAGTATGTGTTGTATGAGTGGTTGGTGATGCAATTTAGGCTATGTAATGCACCAAGTTCCTTCATGAGGTTGATGACGGAGATACTTAGACCATTTCTTAGGGTCTTTGTTGTTGTTTACCTCGATGATATCTTAGTATATAGCAAGAGTGAGTTCTAGCATATACAACACTTGAAGAGGATATTTGACAAGCTTAGAGAGGTGAAGCTTTATGGAAAGATGAAGAAGTGTGATTCATGATGGAAAGGGTGATATTTCTTAGTTATATTGTGACTAGAGATGGTATTTGAGTTGATTCATCAAAGGTGGAAGCTATACAATCGTTGCCTATTCCTACTAATGTCCATGAATTTTGAAGTTTCTATAGGTTGGCCTCATTATATATGAGATTCATTAAAGACTTCTCTATCATTGCATCACCTATCACATAACTAATGAAGAAAGGAGAGTTCCATTGGAATGATCAAATGATAAGGGATCTTGAAGACTTGAAGACAAAGCTCTTTAATGCACCAGTATTATCTTTACCTTATTTCAATTCATTATTTGAAGTAACATGTGATGCGAGTAGTGTATGCATTAGGGGTGCTCTTTCACAATAAAGGAAACTAATTGCTTTCTTTAGTGAGAAGTTGAATGTTGCACGACTCAACTACTTGACCTACGATAAATAGTTCTATGCTATTGTGTATTTTTTGGAGACATGGCGTCATTACTTGAGACCCAAGCCTTTTGTCCTTCATTCGGATCATGAGAGTCTAAAGTATCTACATGGTCAAAAGAAAGTGAGTCCTGGACATGCTAAGTGGATAAGCTTCTTGTAGACATTTGTGCTCTCTAAAATACATGTGGATGTCAAAGAAAATGTTATGGAGAATGCATTATCTCGGAGGACCATGGTACTTAACATAATGGATGCAAAGCTTTTGGAGTTTGAGATGTTGAAGAGTCAATATACCATGGATGATGATTTTGCTATAATCTTTGAAGAGTGCAAGAAACAAGTGAGTTATGGAGATTATGTTATTCAAAATGGGTTCTTATTCAAGCACAAAAAAGTATGTGGGCTGAAGACATCATTTCAATACTTGCTAATCAAAGAGGTGCATGAATAAGGAGTTGTAGGATACTTTGAAGTTATTGTAAGAAAATTTCTATTGACCGAGAATGCAAAAGGGAGTACAAGATATAGTTGTTAGGTGTGCTACATGTCAAAGGAGCAAGAGTTTCTTTCACAAAGGGTTATATATACCTTTACCTGTGCTTGCTCAACCATGGGAATGTGTTAGTATGGATTTTATTTTTAGATTGTGTAGGACAAAAAGAGGTAATGATTCTATTATGGTTATAGTGGATCAATTTTCCAAGATGGATCATTTTATTCTGTGTCACAAGACCGATGATCCTACCCATGTTGCAGATTTATACTTCAAGGAGATTGTGAGGTTACATGGAACTCCGAGAAGCATTGTTTCAGATAGAGATGTGAAGTTACTAAGCTATTTTTGGAAGCTTTATGGCACATACTAGGAACAAAGCTTCTATTTAGCACGTCACATCATCCTCAAATGGATGGAAAAACCAAAGTTACTAATATAACTTTAGGTACTTTGCTAAGGGGATTGGTGAGTAAGAGTGCTAAGGATTTGGATGTCAAGTTAGCACATGTGGGGTTTGCTTACAATTAAAGTCCTTCTACTACAACAAGCTTTAATCTGTTCGAGATAGTATATGTATTAATCCATATATGCCGATTGATATAGTGTCGTTAAAGAAGGGTGAATTTATGAGTTATGATGCATAAGAGAGATTGGAAATCTTTCAAAAGCTTCATCAAAAAATCAAGCATAGTATTGAGAAGGAAAATGAAGTGTACAAGATAAGAACGAGAAAGCATAGAAGCCGATAAGTTTTTCAACCGAGAGATTTAGTATGGTTACACTTGAGGAAGGAGAGATTTCCTAATCTAAGGAAAAAAAACTTATGCCAGGGGCGGATGTTCCTTTCAAAGTACTTCAAAAGTTTGGAGAGAGTTCTTATGAGCTCAAATTGCTAGATTCATATGGTAGGGTATCAAGGACATTTAATGTTGGAGATATTAGCCCTTATTATGGTGATGCAAATTTGAGGAAAAATTCAAATCAACAAGGGGAGAATGATGTAGGAGAAAATACTCAAGAATTAGCTTTCATAATTATAGAACCAATTATTCTTCATTTGGAAAGTGTCTCTCATAAATTTGAAGACTAAGGGATGGTTACTTTGCTCGAAACGTAATAAACAAGCAACTAGGTGTCTACATGCATGTGCATGGCAAGCATGGCATGTAAGGAGGGAGTCACCACGTGCATGGGGAGTTTATTAGATGGCTTTTTGAGCATTATTAAGTAATTTAGCTAATTTATTAATTTACTAAAGTTGAATAATAAATTTAACATAAGGTTAGCATAAAGGTAATATAATATCTTTTAGTTTGGAATCTTTTAAATTATGCTTTAGCTAGTGGTAGAAAGGTTATAATCTGCATGAATGTTGAGCATATTGGATATTGATAATCTATATATATATATAAATAGAGTTGTCTAGTAGACAATATATAGATAAATTTTTCCACTTAAACTATATCCATTATTACTAATCATAAATTACAGTTGTTATATATTATTGCTAATTGTTGTTATTGCTAATTAATAAGATGGAATAATTAATATAACTATTTATTAATATAATGCAACTATTCATCTCCTATGTGTATTAAATATATATAAATATTCATTTGCTGCACATATGTCAAACAACTAATTTTAATAAAGTATTAAATATATATTTTTGAATCAAATATTTTCTTAATTAATTATCCGAACATATACAAAAAAAAACTATTCATTTCTTGCATATTAATTGAATTTTCGAACTATATTAGTATATAAATAATTAATACACCAAAGTGCATATTCATTTGCTTCACATGCATATATCCATTAATACAATGCGACTACTTATCTCCAATGTACAGCAAATGCATATAACTATTCATTTGTTGTACATATGTCGAACAACTAATTTTAATAATGTATTAATCAAATATTTTTTTAATTAATTACTTGAACATATGCAGTCAACTATTAATTCCCTGTGTATTAATTGAATTATCAAACTATTCATATCCTATATATTAATATATAAATAATTAATACACCAAATAAAATACATAAACCAGTCGACCAATACATATGCATCTGCCGTCATTAATACAATGCAACTAGCAAACACATAAAACTAATTTTAATGAAGTATTTTTTTTTAAGGTTAGATCAACATCAATCAAATATGATGATGATGATGATGATGATGATGATGATGATGATGATGATGATGATGATGATGATGATGATGATGATGATGATGATGATAATGATAATAATAATAATAATAATAATAATAATAATAATAATAATAATAAGTATTATTATTATTATTATTTATGATAATAATTTTATCATTTATTATTAATAATATGACTATTATTATTAATATAACTATAATAATTATAACTATTAATATAATTAATACTAATATAATTATTTATATGATTTTGATAATTACTATTATCATAATTTATAATATAATAATGATAATTATTATTATGATAATTATGAATATTAATATAATTGATTATTACTATTATGAATATTATCATGATTAATAATATAATTTTTATTAAAAAAACTAATAACAGAAAGATGACATTGGTTATTATATAAAAATAAAGTTATTTGGCAGACAATATGCAGACAAATTTTTCCGCCTAAATTATACCTATTATCACTGCCATATATTATTACTAATTAATAAGGTTAAATAAATGATGAAATACTCCTGCGTATTAATTGATTTGTCAAACTATTCATCTCCTACGCTACATAACAACAAAATGATATTCATCTCCTGCGTATTAATTGAGATATTCATCTATTACACATATGTTGAACAACACATATTAATCAGGACTTTTCTTAATGAATTATCTAAAAATATGCAGCCAACTATTCATCTCCTGCGTATTAATTGAGTTGTAAAACTGCTAAATATATTATTGTAACTATTCATCTGCTGCATATATGTCGAACAACACATATTAATCAAGTATTTTCTTAATTAATTACTTGAACATATGCAGCCAACTATTCATCTCATGTATATTAATTGAATTATCAAACTAATGAACATATGAATGCAACTATTCATCTCATGCGAAGAGCAAATTCATATAACTATTCATCTTCTTTCATTAATATAGTACAAATATTCATCTCCTACATGAAACAAATGCATATAACTATTCATCTACTATACATATATTGAACAATACATATTAATTAAGTATTTTATTAATTAATTACTTGAACATATAAAACCAACTATTCATCTCTTTTATATTAATTAAAAATTTAAACTATTCATCTCTTATATAATAATATATAAATAATTAATATACCACCTGTGCATTGCACGGGGAAATGTAACTAGTTGAATTGAATTGAATTGAAGTTGAAGATCAACATTGAAGTTGAAGCTTACTAATTAGCTAATATGAGAAAATAAGTGGATGTACCAGCCCATAGCCCAAGCACAACGAATTGTTGTAGCTTGTCCAACCCAAGCCCAACCAACTATGGTGGCACATCAAGCCCAAGTTTAACCGGCTATTTTGCTATTTCTAAGTATTATGCCACCTAAAAGCCAAATCAGTCCAAGCCTAAGGTTGATTTCAAAAATTAAAATAAAAAGAAAGAGAAAAAGGAAAAGGAGGACAAGTAGATGGTGGAGTAGGTAAAGAAAGTCAACCAAGTCAACAAATTAGATTATTTTAATTGACTAAGCATAGGAAATGATTGATTAGGTATGGGGGATGATTGAGTGATTTGTACTTTTATTTATTACCTATCTTTTCAGCATATAAGGGGCTCCATGATGTGGTATGGCTATCAAAATACCACACATGGGCTGACCTCATTTTAGTTCTCATCCGACTAGTTGTTAACTTGTATTAGATAGCTAGATAGCAAAGAATGGTTGGACTGTAATTAGGTAGGTAAGGAGAAGGGTATAACCATGGCTGCAACTATAAATATGAGTAGCCTCAACACAATGCAACACACTACCTCCTTGAATTACAAATCAGATTTTCAACCTCCCTATGCCCCCTCTCTACAAAGTTGAGTGGAAATTTTGTTTTGAGTGAAAAATCTCTTAAATTTTATCTCAAGTGTTGAAAACTTGAGTGGTAGTTGTGAGTGTTTGGTCTTTGGCTACCTCATATCGAATATTATCAGACTTCTCATCTCTTTTTTCCATTTTAACTTTTGATGGTCAATTATCCCATAAGCCACCATATTTTATTAAGCATGTATCAACTTGTTTAGCATATGCATCACAAGGTTAAATAAGGTTAATATTTAACCTAAGCTAATCTAGGTTAAATCTAAAAAAAGGTTACCAAATAAGGTTAATATAAAATTGGACCTCTATTAATCTCCATCCAAATAGCCTATTAAGGACACTTTAGTATGGGTTGGTAATGTTCCATTTCAGTATAAGAAATTTTTTTAAAATTTGAGTTCTAAAAATATGCCTAACATGACGAACTAGTCGATCGGTTTGGGCCTACTAGTCAATTGTTCTACAAACCAGTCAATCAATTTCCCTAACCAATCGATCAATTTAGTTGAGAAAACCTTTTTTGTTGAAATGACAAACCAATCGATCGATTCACCTAAAAAACTTATTAAACTTTATTTTCCAATTCCATTTCAAATCAAACTTTACCTTAAACCAAATCATAAAATTAAATTAAAATCAAAGGTATAAAAATTAGAACAATTCTCAATCAATAATTTTACAAAGATATGGGATATTACAATGTGAATAATTGGTCATATGATGGCTTTAGTAGATTACCATGTTAACTTTATTATTGACTCTGATTATGATTGTCTTGAATAATTAGAAACAAGTAGTAATGGTTAAGTATAGAAATTGGATATGTATGTTTATTATGTAGTTTCATGGTTACCTTAATAAATTACCAATATTTAAAGTGAATGACCTTGAAATCAAAAATGCTAACTCTTTAGAGATAGCTACCTTAAAGATGTGGTTTAACCTATAGTTAATTATGGATTTTTATTAGTATGCCTTAGTGGCCAAATTATGCCCTATATCATACTCTATTGAATTGTGCAGACTTGTAGAGAGTGTAATTACTTATGGATTAGGTGTCCTTGTTAATAGGGTATTATACTAACTTTGTGTGTAAGTATGACTAGGGTACCTTAGTATCCTTAAGTTGAAATTTAGTAGGATAGTACATTATTTTTGTGCTCTGATATGACTAGAGTAACTTAGTGTCTTTAGGTTGGTATGATCTCCCCTTGAGTAAGTAAAAACGAAAATAATTATTGTGGGTATGAATGATTATTGGATTAATTTGATATTATCGTTTGTACCTACCTTTGATTCAAAAGTAGAATTCATGTCTATCTATGGTTCAATATAAGTCTTCTTGCCACCTATGAATTGGTAGTAGCCTTTGTGCTTACCTATGATCAGTAGTTGCCTTTTATGCCTACCTATAGTGTTATGGATATTATTGGTTTTGATGTTTATATATGAGATATATTGTGAATGTTATAGTCATTATGTTGAGGTTGGTTTTAATCATTACTTTAGAAAGCATCCTTTGGATGCTTAGTTGGTAAGTTTTAGTAAATTCTAAATGAATGATTATCGATATTATAAGACTTTGGTGATACTTTGCTTATCTAATATGATTATTGTGTTTTGGTCATCATATGTATATTTCAACATGTTATATCATATCTTACTATGATGCCTTCCATGTGATACATGCGAGTTTTTCATATTAGTCTTATATAATAGGTTACTCAGTACCGTTGTACTGAAGGGTTCTATCTGATCAACCCCTAATTATTCAATGTGCAGTAATCTTTGAAGGTTAACTTTTAAGAGCAAGTGAAGTCTTGTATTTAGGGTTGAGAGTTAGGGCTATCCGGTATCCTACCTAGTATCTTTTGATCCAAATGTCTTATACTCTTATTTCCTTATGTATCTTCCTTTCACTAAATTTGGTAACCACTGATAGTTGGTTTGATTTAGATCTACCATGTTCTTTCTAATTCAATCCTTATAACTGTGTTACTCATTTAAGTAGATTCACATTTTTAGCCTTATCACTTGATATAATAACAGTAGAGAAAGCAAGAGTTGTTTCAAGTGTGGCGGTAACACCCCACATTTTGATTGTTTAAGCTTCTACAAATAAATATTTAATTAAAAAAACTAAGTCTTAAAAAAAGGGGGTTGTTATAAGAATATTTATCAATTGGTAGCAAATAAGGTTGAGGTTGTTTGAAGTTACTAAAGGAGAAATAAAGGTGAAAAGAGCCAAGGTTGAGGAAGAAGAAGGAATGATGGGTGTAATAAGAGAAGAACATAAAGAACAAGAAGAAGTTGAGGGTTATAGATTAGTAATGGTGGGTGTTTATCGAGGATGCACCAAGTGGGGGAGGGGAGGAGAGTCACCCTAGAAGGAAAACCTAATATCAAGTGTCCCAACAAAGTCAACGACCAAGGAAATTAGAGGAACAATAAAAGACATACTATTCATTTAGGGTGGTTTTTCTTTTACGATGGGAGGAGAGTCACCCCTCTTTTTTTCTCTAAGGGTCTTCACCCTTGGGTTTCTTAGCCACATTATGGTCATTTCCCTTCATTATTGTTAAGACTTTTTGGTGAGAGGATCTCCAAGTATCTGTCAAAAGGTCACACAAATGTTTGAGAAACAAACATTGAAGTCTTAGCTTCAATGCTTGGATTTCTATTATAACATAAGTTTAGAAATATTACACCCATTTGGAAGATAAAAATTACAAAATAAGAGGAGGGAAATGACTCGTTACCCTTGTATGAGAAAAGGAATGCATCACTCAAGCTGGGGTCTTAGCCACACCTATGTCTTCAAAGTTGAAAAAGGTGGTTGATTTGTTCTTGATCTATTCGATGCAAGTGGTAAAACTTTCAAAAATTATTAAACCATCCCCTTCGAGCTCAGATATTATACCATTTAATATCTTAAGTTATATGGTTATTCATACTAGAATATCACACGGCTCTTCACTTTCCACAAAGAAATATTGATCCTTCTAGTTGAGCACAAATAACCGAGGCTCATGGATGAATTTAAAAATACCACAAAGGCTAAATTTAGCCAAACACTAACTTAGAGGAGGGATTCTGTAGCACAAGCAAATAACATAATAGGTATAGGCTTGGAGTCCCTTATAGGTTGTGGAAGGCATATAAAAAGTGCAAAATGATCCTCTAAGTGTTTGGTTCCCACTGCATCATTAAGCATACAGTGAAGTAAAGGAAGCTTTAAGTGAAAGGATGACAAGGAAGCATGAAGTCCCTTTTAAATGAGTTAAAATTAAAGTTAATACACCCTATAGAAGGATGGAGAGCTTTTTCTTGTAGGCTAGGTGCTAAGAGATTACAGCCTTCAGGAATAAACTACTACTCCACATTAGAAATTCATTCGATTGAGATAGAACTGATAATCTTAAGGGGATTTTGCTTCACTAGAGCCTCATTTGTGCTTTATTGAGACCTTTGTTCTCTTCAATATGCCACCCTATAAGGGGTGGAAGGGTTATCCATTGAGGGTATGGAACCAACCACTATATGCTTAAATACTATGGACACAGTAGTGGAAGTTCTTGGGCTTGAACTAAACATAGTAGATGAGCTTCAAAACACAATGGAGTTTTTGGTATGGTAATTTTGGGGATTCTCTTATAAGGGAGATGGAGATTGTCCCAAAAATTAGTCATTAGGGGTGTTAGCCTTGAGCTTTCAGAAAATTTGGGGGCCGGCCTAAGGTTGATTGGAAGATGAAGATGAGAAAGAATAAGATAAAGAAGATCATGTTGGTGAAAAGGTAGTGACAAAAGCACTAATAGTGATTTGACTCTAAAACCCACACTAGAAATTCATAAGGGACACACACAATGACAAATTTAGGAATATTAGTTGAAGAAAGTGAGGGAAGATAAGGATTGCTCTACCCTAACACTATTTGTGATTATAAGAAGGAAGGGCTTATGAAAGAAAAAGAAATGTATGGGTATTATATATATAACACCGCATATAGAATTTTTGATAAAATTAAGTATGCTTGCAAAAATACTAGGCTCAACTCATTTTGTTAGGTAAGATAATAAAGATTAGGCCATGGTATGATCCATCTATTTTCTCACAAATTGACTTTGATTTGACTCGAGCTCAATTCAAATCATTTATAGGCTCAACTCATTTGTTAGATTACTTATAAAATCCTTTGTAGGTCTATTTATAGGGAGGTTCGATCTGATCCGAGTCATTAACAATCCTAACCAAACAAGAGGAACAAAAGGGGCAACCAAAATCCAAATGCTTACCAATTATGTAATAGATAATGACAGAAGTAGGAAGTGATGTTTGGAAAACTGTAGAAAGAATGATAAGGGTTGATACAATTGTACAAAGCATGCCGCTAAAGCATCCGAGTCCCCAAGTATAATTTCAACTACAAAAATTAATTAGGATTTATTTAATTCATTCCTTCTACATTTTTAACTTTTCCATGGTAATTTCTGACCACTTATTCCTATTTCTCATGATTTGCTTCTTAAAAATACTTGTAAAGTAAGTAGGAACTACGTGTCAAGCACACAAAGGAGATATTGAAAAGAAAGAGGATCAGAACAAGTGAAAAGCCTACTAATAGCAATAAATTTAAAGGATAATGTCACCACTATAGTTAAGGAAAGATAAAAAAAATTAATTTTAATGGACAATCAGTCACCAAGTGGAAAAGAAAATGTAGAAATCATCAAGTAATTGAGACCACCTCAAAGGACCAAATAAAACATGACATGCACAATAAATCCAAATAACTTATGTAGGAGCGTCTCCATCTTATTCTTCTCAAGTTAAAGAACAAGAGTTTGCATATTTGGAGGTAGTGCCAATTGTTTTAGAAAATCTTGAATACCTTTATTAAATGATTCTTGCAAGTATTATATATGTTTGCAATGTGAAGACTTTACCAATGATATCTAATGTGTAAGACAATGACAATGCAAGAGACAAAGTTACAATACATGAAGCTAGATTATTGATTATTTCATGTATTATCATGATAAGGTTTTCTATAGTTTTGATATTTTATGTAAAGATTGTAATATCTTATCATTGTAATTGTAACTCATTATGTATAGCATATGGACATGTATTGATTTTACTCTTATATAATTAGGCTGGTTGATTTGGGATTAATAAGGAGAGTTTAGCTTGGCCTCTTCTCATATGTGTATATATAAAGCCTTATATGTTTGATTGAGAAATAGATGAATGAAAATCAAGCACTTAATTCATAAAGGAGCAGGAGTATAATTTAGCTTCCTTTCTTCTTATCTTTCTCTCAAGTGAGGAGTGAACTTTAGGATCAATTCTGTATAAAAATTCTAGATTTCTCATTAAAGGTTATTTCGATCTTGGAGTAGATAAAAATACCACATTAAAATCTGTATAGCAATCTTCCACATAAAGTCCTTTACTTCTAATTTGACTTTGTTAACAATCAATCCAAATTCAAATGTCCTACAATGGTGACGATATTCATCTAATATCTCACACATCAATAACTCAAGTTCAAACTGCAAATGTTATGAAGTTAGAGAGGATTGGAAAATAATTATTGCAAAGTGAAGAGACCATTGGAGGAGGCTTGACAACAAAAATGAAAATAAATAAAAATATTATCCAAGCACTAAGAAACATCACACTCAAGCCGATATGCCGAATGTGGCCTTTCTTTAGGGAAGCCCCATAATTTATCGAATGATATAAAAAAGTGAATGATAATATGGGCTTTATGTAAATATCCTAATCATCATCTTACCTAAAAAAAATGATTTAGGACCAGCTTAAAGTTTATGAGATGATGTAAAAAGTATTGATGATATAGGTCTTACATAAATTGCTTAATTATTAGTCATTTTATCCTTTCATTACAAATTGACTAAAGGATCCTATAGGGTAGCCCAATCACTATTCCCCCAAGCCCTAAAATCTAACCCTATGCATCCACTATAAATAAGTGACCAACCCCTTCTAAAAAGGGAAAGTTTATATAACACCCCCAAATTAACTTATTATAATCTTCATTCTAGATTAGTGTTATTGTCTCATCCAATAAGATGAGAGGTATGACCAATATCTAAATCATATTAGATGTAAGGCTAAAAAAAATTAAACATAAAGATTAGGTGTGGTGAACATCTAATCCAATATGGAGACAAAACCAACTTCAATGAAAGAGATATCAAGATTAAATACAATAGGGAAAATGCTCATAAAACACATGATGTCTCAAAAGGCAATAACAAAGAAAATAAAAAATACAAATCCCAAGGCAAAAACCATAGATATATACTTGATAGCCCTACATTTTTTAACCTAACCAAAATTTACAAGGTTCTAATTGTTCATTAAATAATTAGGTGACCCTAAAAAAAACATGTTAGTATAAAACATATTGACTAAAATAATCAAAACCATTATGAAAAAAATCATATAATAGTTACTTCTTGATGTAGGAGCGTCTATGGATTCTCAAAACAATGAGGATTTGGCATCTTAGTGATAGAGTATATTGAAATATTTGTCTTTGATGATAATATTAATAATGTAACTAACCTTAACAAGTGTACTTTGATTAATTCATACAGGTATATAATATGTTTGTAAGGAGAAGATTCATTCACTTCACGATGTCAACATATCTAAGATTTTGTGGTTTACAAGTCGTTACAATCAAAGGAAGATTTTATGCATGAAAGTCAAACTACAAATTCAGGGATAACAAGTTATCATTTTTGTTATATAAATTAGGACTCTTGTTACTTATTTTCATGTATTAATTAGCTACATTTATTTGTAATAATTTTTTAGCTCAATTCCTGTATTATATAGGTTAGTACCATGTTGCTTTATTAGTTATTGTGCTAGTTAGTCACGTTTGTATTGCCTTATCTACCTTAGTAAGCTACTTAGAAAAGTGTGGCTATTTATATAGCCACATGGTACACACATTATAACACATGTATGCCAATTATCAAATGAAATCTAAGCAAGTAATTCACATGGCTATCATCTCTCTTGTATTACCTTAATCTCAATTGAAAATTCAAACTAATATTTAAATCTTTATCAAATTGTTCTTGAAGATTCACACCATCTTCCACCTTCCTTCACTCGACACCTTCATCTTTTATGCATTCAAATCTTATAGTCATTTGAGGAGGAATTCACACCACTTCTATTTTAATCACTAAAGGGGATATAATATAATATCCTAAAATTTAATACTAAATTATTAATTTTTTTATGAAAGCATTAATGTAGCATAATAGGTGTTACTACCATACTTAACACAATTCCAAGCCTTAGCTTTCTTGTTTTAAATGTAAAGCTAAAATGTTTGCAACATTTAAATCAAAAATACATTAATAGATAGAAAAAAAAAATCAAAAGAATTTCATTGATTAATGTAAGAACAAGGTACAAAGAACATGCTCCAAAATAGTATAATATAATATAATAGAGACATATATAACAAAAGGGATGTAAAGTCCAAAAGATATATCCAAAAATATATGGCACATAACACATCCTACCCTGAATAGATATAACTATGTGTCCTAACCCTAGGTATAAACCTCCATCACTCTACCCAAGGGACCTCCTCAAAGTCAGTAGAATTTTTGTTAAAAACTTACAATACATTGCCTATAGTATTGATATACAACTCATATTAAGTAATGAAACTATTCTAAAGACAAAGCATCATGCACAACGCCTATATAAGAAAATTGATAAAACATGCAGTAATAAGATAATAGTATACTTTACATCGTAAGGCAATCATGAAGAAGACAAATAGATAGCATGCGTAGAATAATTAAATATGTAAGAGATCTAAGGTAATTTAGGAGTATAAAAATCAAAACAAAAGAATAAAGAACTAAAGAAGCACATGGAAAATGTGGGTAATAACAGTAATATCATCTCAGCAATAGAGAAAGAAGAGAAAAGATGCATGTTTTTATGGCAAAATGGTTCCTAAATGAAGTATAAGTTGTAAGGGAAAAAAATCCCAATAAGAATCAAGAATAAATGGAGCAAGACTAGGTGGCCATGGAAGTTGAGAATGAAAAAAAAAAGCTAGTTGCATGGTAGAACGTAGTTGATCGAGTGAGAATCAAAGGGGGAAAGAATGATGAAGAAGCCTGATTTCAAGGGAAGAATTGGTGGCTAATTGAATTATAAAATGCAATGTTTAAAATGAAACAAAAATCAAATGAAGAGGACAAGAAAGAAAGAAGAAAAAAGTGCCTCAACTTAGGAAAGATCACTTGAGAGGACTAGAGGTGAGGGGTTGTTGCATACATTATTGTGTTAATTTGAAATGAAAATTTTTGTGCTATACACACGGGATAGGGCATGGCTAAGTAGTCATTAATGCAGCCTCCCCAAGCCTAGATCTAATCTAAAGTGGGTATAGATAATGGGATTTTTTAGGTCAATAAGAAAAGTGACATAATGAGGGATAAAATGAGAGATGGCTGGCAGACTTTTTTTTTATTAAAATTGGGTTTTAGTTAGTATTCTAGTTAATTGAAAAAAAAAAAGAAAAAATTTAGTTTTCCATAATAGATAGGGCCCACACCATCCATAGGAGGGATACTAAGGGAATTTTATAAATTTTTTTGAATTCTTAAGTAGATAGAAAGTCTAAAAACTAAGTTTTTTTTTTTACGAAAACATAGTAAATGAATCCCAAATTTAAAAAAAAATATATAAAAAAGAGTTGAATAATTTTAGCAACTCAAAACTATAAAAAAAAATATTGGCTATCAAAGGTAGTTTGAAGCTTGATGAATGGAAAGTGAGAAAAATAGCATAGACGGATAAGTCCTATAAATAAGATTATTTTGCAAATGCACAAAATGAGTAATGAAGAGTTAAAATAGCCATGAATAGATGTATGATGCTTTTATAAAAGCAAATATGTAAAATTATTTGATCTCACAATTCATTTGATGCCAATAGATTAAAATTGGCTAAAATTGTCTCATACTTTAAACTAGATTTTTTTTTCATGATTTAATGATTCAGAAGGGATATATGACCCACAGATGAATAGAATAGATAAGCAAACTCAAAATTATTATTGGATTGAGTCATGAATTTCAAATGGGATGAAATGAGAGAAAGTGGCAGAATCAAAAGAATCACATTTTTCAAATGAAAGATGTGATTAATAAAAAGTTCAAAATTAATATAATGGAATGGAACTTGATAATAGAGTTTTTAGAAATGTAATATGAATCTAATCACAAAGTAAATAGGGTTTATAAAGATGGGGTATTATAGATAATATCAATCCAATAATACTAAGTCATTCTAGTCATACCGACACACGAAAGTAGTATAGTACCCCATTGAATAGCAACCTAGGAATATTAATGTACCCTAGTCATACTGTTACATGAAGGTTACACAATACTTTACCAACAAGGACACATAATCTATAAATATCAATAGCCTCTAAGAATTCTTAAGAGTTAAACAGAGAAGAAGTATTGCCTAATTGGAGGAATAAAACACCCAGCAAAATACCAAACCAAAATGAAGGTTAAACCTTATCTTTAGGGTAGCTAACCTCAAAGAGTCATTATTACTAAAATCATGATCAGCCACTTTAAGTATTAATGTTTTACTAAAGTGATCGCAAATCCCGTGTAATATACATATGATAACAATTCACACAACTATTTTCTTTATTTTGATTATTCAACACTTAGGCATACTAAATCATAAATTATCAAAATGCATTTAAAGGTTAATTACTCCATTAATTTCCAACCTAATACCAAATGTTATTAGAACTAAACAAAACCCAAAATATAGCTAATTATCATCAAAATGAATGAACTAACATAAAATTATAATTGTGAAAATTACTAAAGTAGCAAAATTACCATGTTGTCCCTATTACATCTTAAGCCTATTTAGCATATAAAATCCTAACCATGCATGTCTAGCATACCATATTTCACATTTTTAACTCACCAATGATAGCATGATACATATTTAATATACATCCTTGAAAAATGACAATGTATGTGTAGTATGATATTAATGCTCCTAAGGCTCACAACATTTCAATCATGCATAATTAAACCTAAACTTGTGCAAACCCTAACACATTATATATTAATTTTTAAGTAAAGAATCCAATGAACTCATTGGATTTATCAAAATCACATAAAATTACCTCAACATGGACCAAAATGACTTCAAGCCAAGTGCAAGGTTATTTATCACATAAAATAATAACATGGTTAATACATTATGCATGTTTATATCACGTATTCAAATATACATAAGTATATTATAAATATTATACCTCCTTTGCATAGTCTCACATATTTCATACAAAAAATAAATATATAAAATATATAGACTCATGCTTATCAATATACTTTCACAAACATAACAAGCGTATAATAACAACATACTTTATGTAACATCACAAGGAACCAAATGCTTTTAACACTTAGATATGAGAATTCATACACATGACCATACAAAAAGCCTAAACCTATAAAGAGAAGAAATCATTTACTAACCCTCCAAGTCTAAGAAAAAAGTGAAAATATCCTTCCAATTCTAAATATAAGATCCACTTAAATTTCCTTCAACCACAAAAATATAATAAGAACTGATAGAAAAATTAACACATAGCAAATAAAATCTCCAAGTATGAGGATCATATCCTTTCAAAGGATGGCAACCAAGAAGGAAAGAAGGAAGGGAAATTTTCATAATTAACCAATAATTTAACCCTATTTACTTAATTGAAAATAAATAAGGATTATATAAAAGGACACAGAAGAAAATAAGAAGATCAATATGAACTTAAAAAGATTAAGGCTTGATTGGCTCAAGAATAAGATAACACTCAAAGAAAACTCAAGCAAAAGATGAGATATGATAAAGCACAAATGGAGGAAGTAAGTAGGTGAATGAGTAAATGAATCACAAAACAAATGAAGAGAGGGAAGAGAGGGATTTGAAAATATAATAAGGAGATATGGGGTAGTGTAACACCCTCATTTTTACTCCTAAAAAAATTTATTTAAAAATGATATAATTCAGAAGTAAATATAAGAAAAGAGTACTAATGACACACCTACTAAAAGATAGATGTCTACCATCTATCTCTTGATAGGTGCAAGGCTAAAATCATGTTTAGCAAATCATAAAATAGAAAATAAATCAAAATCCTCACTAATAAAGTCAGCAAAAAATACTATACGATTATCGCTGATAAATTAGCAAAAAACCTATGAGATAAACCTTGATTCTAGAAACTTAACAAAAAAATTATAAAAATATATATGGTTGTTTACAAAAAAAATTAAAATTTTAATACAGCAACTAAATTTCCAAGATATTTACAACTAATTATAAGAGTCCTCGAGGGACAAAACTCCACGTAGCTTTGAATCTCAACCCAAACCAATAGTCACATCATAACTCAAGTCAAAATACCTACACATAGACATATAAACAAGCATAAAATCAATACAATAACACACTGAGTAAACAACCCAACTCATAGCAATATTATACACACAAAAATTTATATACTTTCCATAACTAATGAAACATAAAATACTTGCTCTCATATAAGATCATGGAAAATATATAAGAACAACATATGTTGACTAACATGAGTAGTAGGAGAACATGACCCAATATCCATGCACATCCCATAGAAAGGCATACAATCTAAATTTATAATGAATCCACAAAAGAACATAATATTGTAGTAGAATTATGCCATCAATAGAAGATTGTATACCAACACTCACTTTATTTAATTATATTTACATGATTCATTGGTTTCCATACAATCATTCCACTTTAATTTATATAGCCAATTATTGATCAATTCTATCAAAAGATATTACATCACACATTCTAAATCATAATATTACCTATTTCCTTGTATAAGCTATCATAATTCACTTGTTCTACTTCTTCCACTCATTTTTTTTTTCATTTCCAACATATAGTATTTATCATATCCAAAACAAAATATTATCTAATTCCATATCAAAAATATAATATTATTTACTTTTAGGGCACGATGGCTAAGGAACCTACAATAACACGTCACTTATAGCTTTGCACCTATGGCAAACAATGTGACTTATAGCTTTGTTCCTATAGCTTAGACAACCACTTAGGACACCCTAACCTTTAAGAATCAATGTGCCTATATGGCCAATAAGTCACCTATAGTGAAAGCTTAGACAATGCTAAGAATCAATGTGCCTATATGGCCAATAAGTCACCTATAGAGTAGAAAGAGGGGCCTCATTGTCACACTACTAATTTAGCATAAATGAAATCACAAGGTATCCACCGCACAACCCTACCTCTGAGGTCATCTCGAGGCGATTCAAGGTGGATTATACACAACCACTAACTATAACTAAAATGTGACCAATTGCATAATTTCTATAGATGGACTAAAACCACCAACAATGACCACAAATGTGACCTATACCACAATTCCCTTAAATTATTCCTTTCACTTATAACTTGAGTCATTCATACTTTAGGTCCATGACCACACATTCCATCATATATAAAACAATTATAAATGTTATTAACAACCATCACATATGATTCCCAATTGAGTTACTTAACTAGCTACATTTGCATTAACAAACATAATATCAAAAGAAGAGATCATGGTACATTTATATAACTTACATAGCATAAAAATTTATAATATACATATATGAAAAATCATAATTTATATGGGAAGAGCTACACGATACCATACTACAAGATAGCCATACAGTTTAGTCACACAAACTACACACCTTATTAACAAACCTTATCTTGTTCTTAGCATAACCAAAATATGGAATAAAACACATTAACACATAAGATTCTATTAACGAGGAGTTTAGGAGGCTTACCTAGCTTCCAATCTAATCTCACAAAAGAAGGAGCAAAACCCTAGCTTTGGGATCCACTAACACACCTTTCTATATCACCTTGGAAAATCATAGGACTAAATTAGAGAAAACTAATCTGAATATAAAATAATAGAGAACAAGTAAATTTTATCAAAAACCACTTATACAATTAGGGTTTACCACTCAAAACATCAAACCAAATAATTTCAGAAATTTGATCCAACAAATAAGTTAAAAACTCTATTTAATTAGTTTAAAATAAAAAATAATGATTACTAAGTGAAACAATTGAACATAACTAACTTCCATAAATCTAATTCTCAAAAGTTAGGGCCCAAAATAAAAATTTGGACAATTCAGATCAATTAATTATAATTGTAGGTTTTAGAATGCAATTAAGGCCATTTAAAAAAAATTCTATAAAATCAATTCCAAAAGAAACAATCATAAAAACAACCAATTTCATTTCAAAACTAGGGTTTTAGACCTAAAAATGCAATTTGTTCAAATTTTATTAATTTATTTAAAATGAATATTTAGAAATGCAATTAGGTCTATTTTATAACATATTCTATACTCAAATTGATTAAAACTAATAAAGGAAGTGCCCAATTTAACATAATTAGGCTTTTTAAGCTTAAACTTTAAATCTGGCCAAATCTTATTCAAATATTTGAATTGATAGTTTGGAATTAAAATTAGACATATTCTAAAACATATTGTATAATCAATTTAATAAAATAACTCAATTATACAATCCTAGTTTTATTCGAAAGAGTTTTGACCTAAAAATTAAATTCCGATAGATTTTAGTTAATTTTTCCAAATTGATAATTTCAACATGAAATTAAGTACATTTCAAAGTATATTACATAATTAATTTATTCAAAATAGCTTAATTAGATGAATCTGATAAATCCAGACATAATCAAGTCAAAATTTTAATTTTCATAATTCAACCACATACATTGTATTTAACCACTCGAAATCACTCATACAATATATATACATAATTTAATAACTAATTTAGATTATCATAATCTAATTCACAAAACTTTAATCAAGAAAAGAGTTAGGTTTTTGGATAATTATACCAAACGAATTACTACGAAATTAGAGGGGATAATGGTTGTTGGAGATTCACCGGTAGTCAAGGACTACTCGCCAGTGGTTGGGTGCACCGAAGGTAGCTGGACGGTAGCATCGTTGGTGCAAATTGTTGTGCCTAGTTGCTGCTGGTGCATGTTGCACTATTACCCACTTGGCTACTGCTTCTCGCTAGTGGAGGATAGTAGCTACGAGAAGAGGGAGAAAAGGTGACAATGTTGGCTAGTCTAGTGATCGATGAAGGAGCAGGGAGGAGGTAGTTCAAGGGTTAGGTTTTGTTTCTGTTGAAAGAAATGGGAAGAAGAAGAAAGAAAAGAGAGAGGAGAATAAGAAAGAAAAGGGGGATAGGGGTGGTTCAAACTTGAACGGGTTTTTAGTTTAGTTTTTTTCTTTACTCTCTAAAATATAATAAATGCATAATTTTATCTAAAAGTCATTTAGTAAAAAGTGTTGGGTAAAGATCCAAAAAATAATAAATTTTCTTTTAATAAAGGATCAAACGGCTCAAAATAATTTAACACATTTTCAAAATGTTTTTTTATAAACAAAAGGGGGAAAATAAAAGAAAATAAAATTCACAAATAAAATCATAAATAAATATTGGAAACAATTTTAATTTAAATGTTCCAAAGATCTTATCGACCTCGTAAAAATAAAAATAAATAAATTCAAAGATGGAAATATTTTTTATGGATAAAAATCATTAAAATAATACTACTTTTAAGGGATTTTATAATTTAATTTTTTTTAAATATATTTATTTTCATCAACAAAATATAAATATAAAATATATTTGTAATCATATGACAACATTTTAATCAAAAATAAATTTAAAATATTAAAATCAATCACATAATAGAAGTAAAAAATTATTTTGAATGGAAATTGAATTGCATGAATTTAATAAAATTGTATTCATAAATGAATTTATCTAGAATATACTCGACAAAAATTATTTAAATAAATTTTAACATAAATTCAA